>CAHIKZ030004400.1:1090000-1275000 GCA_903632075.3 Acanthosepion pharaonis
ATGTAATTTTTGTGTTTATAGTCGGACAGTAATTATCAAGTACGGAAGACCAACCAGAATACAATTTAGTTGCATTATTTGAGTTCAGCATTGTTTTCCGCTGTTAAGCCCTTTACTTTTGCGAAACACTCATGGAGAAGTTAATTTGAGTTTTCAATTTCAACTGAGAAGGGTATCTACAAGTAACAGTATCATCTTATGAAATTTAACTACTGCTAAACTTTAATTTATATGATCTTATTTTTATATTGATCTCAGTTATGACATTTTTCCATAAATGAAATATCAAAATTAATAATAAAATGAATGGAAATACAAATAACAAAGTAAAATGTAATAAATGTACATAAAATTATAGTATTTTATGTACATTTTCTGATAAAATTTCATAAGAAAGGTACCTAAATTAATTAGATACCTTTTTCATATGAAATTTAATCTCACTATTAACAGTCTTATTTTTTAATTTCTTTATATTTTCCATAAAGCATCGTAAACGTAAAAATGAAAGCTAAGTACAAAAAAAAAAAAAAAATAAAAATAAAAAATTAGAGCGCTGAAAGTTTTCCTTAAAAGTAACGAGGTAAATAATTTGTTCACTTAAATAATTTCACTTCCTTCCGTCCGTAGAAAGAATTATCCTCCCGTAAGTTATCTAAACGTCATGAATGTGCCTTTCGTCAATCGTCAAGCGACGCGAAAGGTTATGACCTGCTTTGTTTTATTTTCAAATTACAAAATTATTTTCTAAGTTAAGCTTGGTTCAAAATATTTTAAATAAACAGTATAATTTCTGAAATTTTTTTTTGAAAAAATGATAATTGATTTTTATAAGAATATCAAGGTCAGATTTTAATCTTTTTTATCAAATCGAAAAAAATGATTGAAAATGATTGATTATCTGTCCTTTTTTTTTACGCAAGAAAAAACAATATTTTTAACGAAAATTTCAGACGTGCTAGGAACGATTAAAAAATGTAAAAAAAAATACCCCGAAAATACTTTCCTCTTTAATAATAATATGAACATTAGACGATAAAATTTTTTTTTCGTCAAGTTCGGCTTTTTTTTCATCATGCTATGCTCTTTTGTTTACATTTTCGTGGGTGAGCTGTCCCCCTTTCATTCTCACGATGTGTCTTAATCGTGTTTTCAAATTGATTTTGTTAAAAAAACAATTGTGTTTTTCCCATTTTCGGAGCCGTTAGAACCACCACAAGGTAATTTTATGTAGTCCTGTGAAGTTTTGTTGAAATCGGCTAAAAAATGTAGGAAATTCGATCCAATATATAAACGTTACACACACACACACACACACACACACACACACACACACACACACACACACAGTCTGCGTTTTATAATAAGTAAGATATATATATATATATATATATATACAGACATGTATATATATATATATACACACAGATATATATATCTACATATATATACATATATATATATATATATATATATGTATATATACATACATATATATAGATATAGATATACATATACATATATATATATACATATAGATATCTGCACATTTTTATATATATATATATATATGTACATACATATATATATGCACACATATATATATATATGCATATATATATATATATATATATATATATATATATATATATATATATCAATATAACAATCACTCGATGAATTCGTCGAGTGATTGGTAGGTTTACTCATCTATCTATCTATCTCTTATATATATATATATATATATATATATATATATATATATATATATATATATGGGATGAAATATAGATTAGCTTAGAATCCTACAGAATAATAGAATAAGGAAAAATTTGAAACCTTTAGAAATTTTAAAATTTAGAAATTTAACCCTTTTATTTAAGCTACATCGGAAAATATGGAGTAGAAAAGAAAATTCTGGTATTCTTATTGTGGTTTTGTTTATTTTCCATTGGTTAAACAGACCTAATATATAAGGAAGACAACATTTTGATAGCTATATCTAAGTGTATTTAGAGAATAGAATTTACTGTTACATCCACCTATTTCAGCAGTGAGACGATGAGACTTAGTTGCAAATAATTCCTATAATTCATATGTCTCGTTACCATAATTCGAGTTTGTCTCTCCAGGTTTCTGATAAAATTGAGTAGACCTTTCTGAAACACATTCACGCATGAATTATACATACGAATGCCGCTTGGCAAGTCAGATACACGCGAGGTTTGCTCAACCAATCTGTGAAACAAGAGAAAATAAAAATAGCGGAATCTTCTAGTCGCCTATCATAATTCGATTTATAAGTACTGAATGTTGTCAGTATAGAAGACAAAATTTTGATGGCTATATTTAAACTTGTATTGAGCATAGAAATTGGAATATATCAAATGGAAATCAAGTGTAACAGTTCAACTAAAAACCTGTATGCGTATTCAGAATTTTTATGTATTTTAGTGATTTCTTCAACCGAATGGTATAAATATATAAATATATCGCACAACTTATTTGAAAATGTGTAATATGAACTACAAATGAACCAACCAAATTTAAAATGCACAAAAATTAAAGATATATATATATTTAAATTGTGTGTATTTAGACAGAAAATGTTTTTTTTTAGGCAAACATAATTGAAGATAACAGATATTTTGTGTCAATTAGTTTTATTTTTCATCTTTTCCAAATTATGCATAACCATACGGAGGAAATTCCGTCACAAATTGTTCAAAATTCATTTTGTAAGAAATATGGTTCAAGCTTTCGACGTTCTTATGCCATCATCAGGTTTGGTAGAGAAAATATACCATAACCACACTCTCACGGAAAATCGCCTGCCACTTATCGGAACAGAGTAGCATCAGACTACCATTAACAGGCATCATAAGCGTCATAGTAACATTAGACAGCTGCCCCCAAGCAACAGCAAAATACTAGCAAAGTCAAACAGTAAAAACAGACTCATTATTCTTGAAGCAATACTCATACAACAAAAACAACGATCTATATATAAAAACAATAACAATTAAAAGATTCGTATCGTCATATATATATATATATATATATATATATATATATATATATATATATATATATATACACAAAACTAATGCAAACGTTTGTATATTTAGGCAGCAATCCTTCCTTTAAACAATTTCATTAAAACGACAGACAAGCTTTCGTACTACTACGGTTGAGTTTTTTTATATAAATTTTCGTATTGTGTTCTGACAAGAGCTTTAAGTGTTTTTCTGGATAAAGGGTAGTGTAAGAACTGTCCGAATGTTTTGTTATTTCCGAGTAATAAGAGGGCTATAAATTTAGCCATTATCAAGGATGATTCGATTATCAGCTTAGTAGAGTGTGTGCATTCTGTGTATGTTCAGTGTGAAAATTTTTTTGATGTTTTAATTTCCAAATACGGTTAACAAATTATTTTATGGCTTTGTTCAAAGTTAATATTGTTAGAGTTGGCTTTTTCTTTTTTATTATTAAAGCTTCCATTATTTTTAGTAAATCTTTTTTTTGCAAGTGGATGCAGTTAATATATTAGTGTTTTCTACTAGTATGTTCCTAATAGTGTCGGGTAAATCTGAGTGTGTGTTTAAATGTGTTCTGATGGAACTCTGATCATGATTTTTTGTAACGTAAGACGTCTGGATAAACATTTTCAATTTTAGCTTTTTGTAGCCGATGTAATTATTTATGAGTCCGGTTTATTACTAAGAGAAAAAAGGAACGCAGTTAACATTAAGACGTCTGGATAAAAATTTATATAAACAAGGATCAAAAGGAGGTTTTTGAGGAACATTTGAACTCATAGATAATGTTTGTTCTTTGTAATTTTGATTAGTCCGTGTGTTGTTATTTTTTGAGGATAAGTTTGGCCGTCTTAAATTTTTATAATAGATAATAAGTTTGATTTTTTTATTCGGATCAATAGAAGTAGTATATGCATCTTTATAATATGCCTTAGAGAAGATTCGTCTTTTTTGTAATTAATATGCATTTGGTTTTTTGTAATAAATATGTATATGATTTTTTTAGCTGTGTGTTCGCTATCGTTATTACTTGCTTTGGGGAGAAATAGTCTAATTTGGTGGTCTATAAGGTTGTTAGGGATGCCGTTGTTGATTAGTATTTGTTTAACGTTGTTAAGTTCTTTGAGAATAGTAGTCGAAAGGATGAGTTTTTGGTGTGCTCTATTTAGGAAGCTTTTTATTACTGCTACTTTGTACCTAGTGGGCATTCGTCTTTTTTTTGAAATTAAGGTGGCACGATTTTTGTTTTGCTGGGTTTTTTGTATAATGATGTAATGAAAGTGTTATTGTTTGTGTTCAACCAGGACATCTAAGAATGGTAGTTTGTTTTTTGGCTAAGTTCATATTTAAAGTTAAAAGGTTTTATAGCAGGAACGCTCGGAAATACAAAACATTCGGACAGTTCTTACAGTCCCTTGTCCAGAAAAAAAAGCTCTTGTCAGAACACTTAAAGAAAAATTAAATAAAAGTAGTACCTTGTCTGTTTTTTTTAATGAAAATGCATAGTATATATATATATATATATATATATATATACATATATATATATATATGCACAAACACACATATATATATACATATATAGATATATATGTACACACACTATCGTTACACACACACACACACACACACACACATATATATATATTGTTAGAGGTGTTGAACAGTATTATTTTAAGGAGTAGATACAAATTATTTGAGAAAGGCATTATGAAAATAAAAAATAAGAGATGATAACACTATTTACAGAAGCTTTTTACCAACCGGTTTCGTTCCCAAGCTCATCAGGGTCGACTGGGAACAATTTAACAATTATGGGCAATATATATGATGTATAAAAGTGTTACATACAATTAAAACAGGAAAAAAGAATGGATTAATGGTATGAGGAAAAAATATCAAAAGTTAAGCCAATTTGCACAAGCGCAAAGGAAAACAAAATGTTTTAATTGTACGTATTTTGTCCAGCGTGAGAAATATATATCAGAAACAAGAAAAATTGTAAAAAGTAACCTTGATGTCGTTTTTGGAAACGCATATATATATATATATATATATATATGCACAAAAACACACATATATATATATATATATATTATATATATATATGTACACACACATACCTACACACACGCACACACACACACACACACATATATATATATATATATATATATTATATATATATATATATATATATATATATATATATTTAAATATATTGTTAGGAGGTACAGAACCGTATTATTGCAAGGAGTAGATACAAATTATTTCCTAAAGGCATTATGAAAAATAAAAATAAGAGATGATAACACTCTACAGATCAGACCAACCATTTTTATATATATATATATATACAATATATAATTATCACAATATATATATATAAATATATATATATATATATAAAAAAATAAATATTAATATATATATATATATATATATATATATACAAGCGCAAAGGGAAACAAAATGTTTTAATTGTGCCTAGGGTACACTCAATATATATTCTAGTTAAAACCCTGATTTTTTTACCTACACTGATGATGACTTAAAGTAGAAAACATGGACTGTATTTATTTGGACAATTTCAATTTCCTCCTCATCCGAGAAGAATAATTTTTAATTTTGAAAAGGCGATCAATGAAATTAATCAACATAAAAATTCTGTTGTTTTTAGCTACATTTATGTTATATATATATATATATATGTACTATAGTCGATTCATCTTTTCAAACCTATACATAAGATTCGATTATAGCGTGAAGGCTTGTGTAGGGCAAGCTGATTTTTTTTTTCGGATAAAAACTGAAAACAGAAAAACGTCACCTTAAGTAAACCAATATTTATGAGATACTTAACGTAACGATATCGGTCCGATTTCGAACACGGCTCGCTGAATTTATTTCCCATGCCGCTAACTGTTACACCACTTGGATATACATACGTGTTTATGTATATGGCTATGTATGTGCGTGTGTGTTTATGTGATTTTTGAAATTTATATTTAGTTTATAAATTAATAAATGTTCACGTAATTCATCCATCATTGCCAGAGAATTCGATAATAGTTTACTAAGCACTTTTTATGTCAAAATTCTACTGGCATTAAAATACTTTACATTTTTCTTATTTTTATAGCTGTCATTATATTATTATTATTATTATTATTATTATTAACACTTAAGAGAAGATCACAATAAAAACAAAAACAATTTTTGACAATGTTGAAAACTACTTCTGTTTTAAAGTTAGATTTTAAAATAATTAAAGTATCAATATATATAAATCTACAAAAAATTAGAAGTCTTTGTACAAACGTTGCTTTTCTAGTAATGAAGAAACGGATGTAATTGTAATCAACGCGTCAAAACAAATGAAACCTCGCCAGAGGGAAGTCATGCAACTGAATCGTGAGTAATATGTTAAGCTTGCTCATCTTGGAATTTTCCGTTTGTTGATTAGTTACTAAAGAGAATCAAATAGTATAAATCTTATGAAACGCTCCTGTTATTCTATTCATTCATCCGAGACCGGGAAGATTTTAATTAGCATACGCAACTTTCCTCATGAGTTTTAAGAGTCGAATTGTCACTTTTTCTTTCTCTGTGACGTGTACTTTCAGTAGGCGATCATGGCTTTACAACTCCCTTTATCTCTTGCAGCTTCCAACACGTTCCTTCCCTCTGCTTCATCCCCTAGGTGCCTTTCTGTCATTCACCTGCTCAACCCAACCAGGAATGTCACGTGTTGATTTCCCTTATCTCTCTTTCCTTCTATTCGAACCGTGAGTATCAGATTCTCCAGGCCCTCCTTCCTCATTTTTTGTCCCAGAAACTTCAGTTGCCTCTTCCTGATGTATAAACTTCCTCCTTGTTTGAAAACTCTCTAAGATCTCATCGTTGCTCACATGCTCGATCCATGATATACTTAGCATCCTTCTGTAGAACAACATCTCCGTCGCCTCGAGTCTCTTCATCATCTTTGAGGAAATCGTCCAACATTCGCTGCCGTAAAGAAGGACAGATGCCACGTAACAGCTCAGTATTCTTTCCTTCGTTACCAAAGAAATCCTCCTGTCTCGCAATACTCTGCCCAGCTTTTGGAAAACGTCCTTGGCCATCCCAATACGCCTAAGGATCTCAGTGTGGCATTTACCGTCCTCTGTCAGAACGTTTCCCCGGATATTTAAACTTCCGCGTTTGCTTGACTCTTGTATTCCCGACCTACAAATTGCAATTCAGGCTCATCCTTTTGCTGATATTTCGAATATTTTTCTGAATGTTCTGCTTAAGATGTCTGTCGAAATTACAGGCGTTTGTAATTAAATGTCCCCAAAGCACTATTAATGCCATTTTTTTATTATGAACGACTGTAACTTCATGTAGTCAAATACTTTGCTTTTTTTTTCTTTTTGTTATACAGTCAGTTACAAGACTGACGAATCAGTTTTTTTTCGCGCAGTAGGTTGCCATTTCTTTCTGCGGTAGACCAGTTGTCATCCAGGGGTATTATTAGCACATAATGCACGGTGGAGTAAAACATAGTGGCACGGATTGAAGAATTCCAATCGAATCCATTATATTCACTTACGTGCTAATAACCTTGGGAAAGGTATTAATCCTCTTCCCCCTCCAGCTAAGGGTAAATAGCAGGACAGACCGGGCACCATAACGTTGGATGGCAACAAGCCTGCAAATCTGCCTCGTCAGTCATGTCTCGCCTAAGCGTTTATCACACATGGCTCATAACTGACTGACTTTTTGTTATTATTATTATAAATTCATATTTATAAAGAATTTAATTTCCAGGACGAAAGGATTTTCCTTGAAAATGCATCGATATAGATATCTGTTTCTGTAGAACGTTATATTATTTATTTTTGTATGCGTGTTAAGTAAGTATAATCCAATATATACCTTCGCGTTTTTTTAATTTCCATCTTTAAATTTTCCACTAGAAGTATTCCGAGAAGATTCTTTTCCAACGAAAGAGGAATAATCAAGTTCACTTGTCAGAGATCAAGGACGAAGAGCCATAACTAATTCCTTCGAGCGAGCAATTTCTATTATCGTGATGTTCGAAGTTTTCTTATTTTAGTGTATCCCACTTCAATTTAACTGAAGCGTCTTCTTTTCTACTTTCACTTTCGCCAAAAGCTGGAGCCGTTCCCGCCTGATTGTTACATTCTATCTATCCCATTTGGTCAATCTAAATAAATAAACGGCAAATTCTGCCTGTCCGTCAGTGTGTCTGAAACGCCTCTAACTCGACTCGTACATGCACTGCATAGACATATTACACCATTTTGGAATTAGGATTGAACATCTGTTCTTCATCTGGTGCTTGATCATCCAGCATTGGGAGGTGCCGGGATCAGGAGGAAACAGTTAACAATTCAAATTTTAAAATAATTGAAAAAAATGGTGATTTTAATTTATATTGAGTTCAAAATAACACATAAACTTTGCGAATTTAAAAAAAAAAGTTGTTTTAAATTCAGTTTAAAATATCCCCAGAACTTTGTGCTTTGAGGAAATCAGTTTTATTTCTTCAAAGTGCCAAGGATTGTGAGTTAAAGTGAGACGCTTCGTGACGTGAGGTTTTTGAAGTTCCTCAGAGTTTATGATTTAAAATAGTTAATTCAATAGAAGTTCCACAGTGTTTCTGATGTGAACCACTCAATTTTCGGCCTGAATTCGAATTTCGGCGCAAATCGACTTTTCGGTCGAAATCGGTCTTTTGGCCGTGATTGGACGTATAACCCGATTCAGAGTTAAAGTGAGGTTTTGGGATGACATGTGATGAAGTGAGGTATTTAAAGTTATTTCTTCAAAATTATCATGGCTGTTTTCTAAGATCGAATAGATGTCCCTTTAGTTTTGGACCGGAGGCTTAATTAACCCGCCGTCGAACCTATTTGAGAAGTCCGCAAGGAGTGTTGGTTTTTAAGCTCGTCATTAATAAAAGAGCCACTTTGATTGGTTTTAATGTTGAATCAAGTCTTACGGAAGCCATAATTCTCACTTACAAAATGTATTCGTCTATATATGTCCTGATAAATTTACATGCCTTCATTTATTTTTTTACCCTTCCCATTAGTGGGAGTGCTTCTTGATTCTGTCTATCGGAGAGAATTCAACGGCCACTCTTATTATTTTGATGGCTCGACGGGTCTTACTAATATTTGTTATGTTTTAGTTTTACTTTTTTGTTAAATTTTGATTTAGTTTTTTGGGGGTTCACTCCCTGCCCATCATTTCATGATTCATGGAATTTTTATATATTTTTGTTTAAAAAAAAAAGAAAAAAAAATTTGAACAATTATCAAGGGATATTTTGTAGGTCCCCTGTGAATATGAGGTATTGTGGTGTATGCAGGATTGAGAGGTGATGGATGAGTTCTTGTGGTGAATGAGTATTAGGTTGGTGCAAAATAATGTCGTTTTTGAATTTTTTAACGTAAAACGACATTATGTCGTTTTTGACGTATTTTTTAACGTCAAAAACTTGCATTTTACAAAATAAATATACTGATAAATCTATATGTGCATTTAAACGAATTATTTTTGCACGTTAAACAATACGTCAAAAACGACAAAAAACGCCATTATTTTTGAAACCTAATAAATTGTAATGAATCTTGAATCTGAATAACTACGACTAAGATAACTAATGAAGACCATTTCCCATTCGGTCTTGTGCCAAAATCTTGCATTTTACAAAATAAATATACTGATAAATCTATATGTGCATTTAAACGAATAAATTATAATGAATTTGGTTGGTACGACTAAAAAATAATGAAGACGTAATAATGTCGGTTTTTGACGTTAAACAAAACAAAAAACAAAAATTGGATAATGTCGTTTTTGACGTTAAACAATACGTCAAAAAACGACATTATTGCGCCATTATTTTTGCACCAACCTAATACATATCTATCTTGTGGACATATTGAGTGTGCCCAAAAGTTTACATCTTGACCAGTTCTATAAATATCATCAAATGAGCAAGCATTTGAAATAAATGAACTGGATGGTCTTCAAATGCAAATTCAAAACTTTCCGTAGCCCTTATGTATATACATATATAAAACTAGTCCTATGAGAAGACGGACCCGTTCAGAAGCCGTCAATGTTTATGCTAGCATGAAGTCCCAAGTCATCGTGACCGATGGTTTCAGCGTAGTGGCCGTGTGAAGAAACTGATCATGCCAGATGATACACTCTCTACCTGTAATAAAGGTAAGCTCTCACTTTAACTAAAAACAGCATATAATCTTCTCCTTGTCCCTTCTGGACGTGGGCGATAATTGCTCTGTACAACTTCCTGTCCCTTGTAACCTTTAGCAAATTTTGTCTTTTTTCTATATCGACTAATCCCTGTTCTATCAAACATTTACATAAGTTCCTTAGGTAGTTTATGATTTTCGTTGTTCCTCTTGCCTTCACTATGCCCTGTGAGTATTAAATTTTCTATGCCCTCTTCCCTCATTATATGCATATGAAGTTTCAACTGTCTCTTTCTGATGCTACGTATAATGCCATTTTTGTTTTCATATAGTTGCTGTATAAACCACAGGTGAGCTCTAAGCATTGAGCAGGCGACTGGAATATTGTTTGGTTAGCTGCCCTGGCAGATGGGCGTGCTCGGAAGACGAGCAATAGCTGGTCATTTGTTCCTAAGAGAATTATAAGATCTATCAGGATCTATTGTCAGCTGATAATTTCTTAATATAAGATACGAGGATGATGCTTTGTTGATGAAAGACACAAAAAGGAAGACCTAAAGTTTTCTTAAACAATGTAGTAGAAGAAATGTCTATCCACTACCTATATGAGTGTCAGCAAAAGAGGTAGTCTAAGAAATTATGTACACATTGGGGACGTCAAAATTATTAAGTACTGACAGTATGTAAGGTATTCAATGGCACCAGATTAGGATTGATTATATAAGGTATTCCAATAACTTGGCCTGATTTTAAATGTGAATTAAGTTTAAGTGTCTAATAATTATTTTTTCCTTTCAGATTTAACAAATCAAGTGTCAATTCAATTTTGTAAGCCTGAAGAGACAAATCTTTTGTCAAAATTCTATGTAAATCTTTTGTGGAGAGGTTCATTTCCTGCGCGTAATAACGAATAATGGTGTCTGGATTTTCGGCCACATTCTCGTGCACTGCAGCAACGTTTTCAGCTGAACGGCGTAAACGAGCATGCAGTGGTGTTTTCACATCTGCCATCGTCCCACTTTATTTGAATGGACGAACAATTTTTCGAATTGCACTCACGGTCGGATGATTATGTTGACCACAAATATCACGAAGTGCGCGAAATGCATTTCTGTTTGAACGTCCATTTTCGTAATAGGCTTCGATAACTTTAACACGTTGTTTGATTGTTAATCTTTCTATGGTTAAAATTGCCAAAGACTTAAGTTGTTAAATGTGGAAGAAAAAGAAAAAAAAAATCATTAGACGCTTAAACTTGATTCTCATTTAAAATCGGTCCAAGTTATTGGAACACTCTATAGAAATTTTATTAATCTCATAATGCTTGATCGGAAAGCTGTTCAAGAAATCCGTAATCGTTAATCTTTTTTCTAAGCATTTCACCCCAATCACGACGATAATCCCACTAGAACGCAATGTGTTACTGAGAATGCAAGAGTCCGTGAAAACAAATGGGGAGAAAGGAATACAAACGAAGATGATTCAGGAAGATAGAAGATGGTGATTGACATAGCATTTAGATTCTTGAGGATTGTAGGTGGCATGGGGAGAAGGCAACCCGAAGAGATTTCGCATGTGATTATTGAATCGGTTAGTTTGATACTCAGAGTATACTTGGCTTACAGCCACATCACCTTGAAACATAGAATCGTCGAGGCTGGTCACTACTTAGATGGGTAACGGCTTGGCACTAAAAGTGTGCGCGTGGGGTAATGGATAATGGCTCAGAATCCGAGTTCCAATTTCACTTGTATTCGTTATATTCACTTACGCGCAAATACCTTTGCGAAAGGTATGAATCCCCCTCGTCTCCCCCCAGCTATGGGTTAATTGGTAAGACTTACACCACTAAACCGTTATTACTTAAAAAATCCTTACAATCTTAAAAAATATCTATTTTCAGGCTCTGAATGACCTGCAATGGGGTGACAACCTATAGAAAAACAATCAATAAATCAACCGCTTGATTCTGATGCCCCAATAAACCGCTCCTTATATTTCATGCCTCCTTTGATGATGAGCACGCCTTTTCCCAGCTTACAGTTATTTATTTGTTCATGCTTTCCATTACTATATTGTCTTTCGGTTTTCCGAGTCTGCCAACAATACAGTTTCAT
The DNA here is from genome assembly GCA_903632075.3 of Acanthosepion pharaonis. Taxonomy (NCBI): domain Eukaryota; kingdom Metazoa; phylum Mollusca; class Cephalopoda; order Sepiida; family Sepiidae; genus Acanthosepion; species Acanthosepion pharaonis. The sequence continues at coordinate 1,102,391 of CAHIKZ030004400.1, forward strand.
CCGCGTATTTTTTTCATCTGTGCATTGATTATTGCTGTCATATCCGGTTTGGTGCTCCTGCTATATATTTGAAGGCTCCCAACAAAATACAAATGAAGGTTAATAATATAATCGCTCCTGACCTGGCTATTCGACTGCAGTCACTTTCTCCCAACCGTGATGCTCCTTACCGCTGTCATTTCTATAAATATTTCATGGATAGCAAATTTGTTAATAAGCTTTCCTGCTTGGTTTATGCATATACATATCAACTTCTTTAAGAATATTAATCTATAAATTTGAGATGCACTGTGTGTACATAGTCACTCCCAAGAGTAATTGTTTTTCGTCTATGTCTGCCTGTCATAGCACGCGTCGATGAAGGAAAGTAAATTCCTTTGTATTTGGTATTTCTTCGTGGGAAAAACTAATAAAAGAATCGAACAATCCAGAATATATATTCTATTATATATATATATATTTTTTTTTTTCATTTATTAGTAACTGGTTTCTCTTTTACATTTTTATTTAAATGGCTACCCAAAAACCCATTAATCTTCATTTTGAAACTTGCTTTCCTCATTATTTTGTTCGTTTGTTCGCCTCTTCATCAAATCCTCAATTAGTTATCTTTCCTTGGTTACCCTAGCCATAACCCTAACCCTAAACCTGCATCCTGAAGAATAGAGTTAAGATAACGTAAATTAATGCATTGATAAAGAAAACAGTTTATTATCAATATTACTGTTCAGTTTCTATTTTTGCTTTCTATTTTGAAGTATTTCCACAAGGTCATTTAATATTTTTTGTCTCATGAAGTAACTTTCAGGTTCAGATGTGAATATTCGTTATTTTATTTTTTTACTTTTAGTTTCTTAGATTCGTTTTCTATAATGATATTTATATATATATATATATATATTTCACTATTTTAAAGTTATAAATCTTTTTGCTGACATCAGACCTAGAAAAACAGTTGTCCATTTTTAAATTTGTTTTATAAGCGATTTTTTTCGTTTCTGATGTAACTTTTGAAGGTTTTCTTGAATGTCTTTCCTTCAGTGAAAATCTTTTCTTTCAACAGTGAGATAAGTAAAATAAATGACTTACGTCTAGCCAAAAAGGTATTTTTTTTCGAAACGTAGGAACCGATTGAAAAGAATTATATATTTTTTTCTGTCTAAATGCTTGATATTTAAGTTTCCAACTTGTTTCTAGAAACTTTATGAGTACTTCTATTTATTTGTAATAAAACTTATCCAACTTTATTTATTGAGTATTGCATTATTTGGTAGACTATAGTATACAAAACAGAACGTTATTTAAAATAAACTCCTCTTTTAAATATATTAATATACTCCCATTACCGATATTTTGATTGTATATTTCTTGCTTACTAATCAACAAAAACAACCACCCATGATAGAATGTTACTGAATTAGATTGTTAAAAAGCCGTAAATGGAATTGAAAGAGTTAGATATTATGAACAGATGTAGCACAAAAACGGTTGACACTAGACTTTTGTTGTAGATAGAATCATCCTGTCGGAAGTCGCTTTCATAAAGTGACAGTTCTAAGGAAGATGTTCATTGTAGGAAACTTCCTCTATAGCAAAGGAATACGAAGGAAATGAAGATGGATTCACCCCGATGCTCTAGGCACATGTTGTCTTGGTTGTGAATTGGTGGAAACAAGGAATGTAACTTGATTGAATATTTGCCTTGAATATTACGACAGAATAGTGAGAGGTTAGCAACGTTTCTTCTGTGGGAAAGTGATTGTAAAATAATTCATCACACACAAGGGTGCGTAAACGGTTTTGAACACTGTCAAGGTCAAACAGTGGGGACTGGGTAGTTCCAGCCAAGATATAATATAGAAATATTACATTCCTGGTCTGATCTGGCACTTGTATACATTGCTAGTGTAGACGATTACTTCCTGCAGCGACACAAGTAGTCGATCATTCTTCCAGTATCTTTTGCGATGGCACTAATATATTGGGTTGTCCAGAAAGTTCACGCCGATTTTTAAGGGAAATTAAAACACAAAATTGGGCCATTAAATAATTATTCAACTAAATATGAAACATTTTGTTGCACAACATTTCTCCATTTTTCCTTTAACTTGAAGATTCCATCTTCCAGAATTTCGATGGTTTCTTGGCAAAGAACTCATTAAGGTTATTTTTTGTCTTCCAAATAATTAAAATTGTTACCATTGAGATTATATAGCAAGGACCTGAATAAATCAATATCCGAAGGAGCTAGGTCTAGTGAATATGGCAGGTTGGGTAACGCATTCCAGCCAAGCTGTAACAATTTTTGCTGGGTCGTCAAATAAACGTGAGGTCTGGAATTACCCTAAGCGCAAACAAGACTTCCTGTTCGCCAATTCTTGGGATTTTTCTTGAATTGCTACTTTTGATTTGTCCAGTTGCGAACGGTACTTTTCAGAATCAATGGACTGGTTACTTCGCAGAAGCTCATAGTAAAGGATTCCTTTCCTATTCCACCAGATGCACAGCATGATTTTCTTAAGATGAAGACCTGTTTTTGAGGTCGTTAATGTTGGCTCATATCGCTAACCCCAGGATGTTTTTCGCTGAACATTGTTTTAAACGATTCATTTCTCATAAACCATCTAAATTTGCTTCAAAATGGCTGCATTTTCTTGCGTTTATACAGTAGATCACAGATGAAATACGATTCAAAAGATTCTTTTCAGTCAGATCATGTTGTACCTAAACATCGTATCGATTTAAGTTCCAAATTTTCATTAATTCTCATGGATAGTGAATTTTGATAAATTTAGTATTTCTCGCAATCCCCGCATTGTATAATTGAGGGTTATTCTCACTCAATGTCTTGATATAATCGTCATATATAGTGGGGGTCTGCATGAGCGTTTTTATCAATAAGACTACAATCAACAACTTTAAACTTAGCGATCAACTTCCGTACAGTTCTGTCAAATAAAGCACCGTCACCGTACAGATCACATATCTTTTGAGTTGCTTGCAGGGCATTTTTGCGTTTACGTTTAAAAAAAAAGCATCAAATATAAAAAAAAATCACCTTATAATCTTCCGTTTCATAGGGATGCAAAGTTGACACGTATTAAGTAATTTTACACTTTCTTTTTCAAGAGATAGTTTGAAGTGCGCTCTAATCGAATATGTAAGCATATTATATCTGTCGATAAATTTGACATGTTCTAACGTGTTGGAACATAAACGACTAAAAATCGGTATGAACGTTCCGGACAACCCAATGGTTCCACCTGAGGTTTAAAGTGAAATTGGGTGCCAATAGACGTTCGAGGCAAAGAGCCTCAATGGGAAAAAAATCGCTCATCATGAGTGGATACATGTAGATTCTTCTCGTTTGTTACTAGCTTTGTTTTTATAGTATTGAATGATACCAACCAGTTTTTCCGCCATTGAACACTGAAAAGTAAGTAGAGTTCGCATATCAAGCTTTAGTATTCTACGTTTTTGGACACAGATTCATTAAACATGATTTTTTTCTTGAATTTTTTTTTTTTAATTTATAGCTACCATATTGTGGAAAAGTTTCCTTTGATTTAAATTCAAGATAATTATTTCCGGTGACATTGTATTCTTTCATTTTTATGCGATCTGAAGACACAAGATGGAACACCTAATAGAAACGTAATAATAGTGGCAGCATCACTGGAAAATAATTGCGAATTACCAGAAAGGATATAAAAAAATGTAATTTAAAATACTAGGGTTTTCGGAAAATTCGTTTCACTAGAATTGGATTTTAAAACAAATCTCAGTTAAATTTATTTAAATATTATGGTGTTCGAAAAGTAATTACATTACTTTTTTCGCCAGAATGGATCTGAAGACAAAAGATAAATTAAATTTACTCAAATTGTATTTGTAAATATTTAAGCAACTTATATTTTGGACCCCTGTGCTCAGACAGATTTTCCATTCCTATTTTAACAACATCTGAATTTTTCTTCTGAAAAATAGTATGAAAGAATGTTTTCAACTTCTTCGTTTCTGAATATTCTGCCACTTATGATGGATTCTGTTGATCAAAACCAATTAAGTTCTGTAGTTGCTAAATCTGGTATGTATGGTAGATGTGGAAGGCACGGCCATCATTCAGGGCATTGGTGACCGTAGCTCTCCACGAAATCCCGTCCCTTATAGCACAAGGTAAAAACATAGCAATTAACGTACAACAATAATAAGGTATTTCTTTTTTATTATATTGCTAAGCTTAAGTAAGGGACAAAGTCAGACGTTAGAAATGTAGCACAATTCAAAATAGAGAGAAGTCAGTTGCCTTCCAAATCAGCATTTGAAAACATTATCTTTTATTTGAGCACTTCGACGTGGATTAATAGTTAATAAGCTTTTACCGATAGATCAATTTTGAGTGAGAAATGATTTCGATCCTCACTGCGTGCTCCATACTTTTGGCCTTGTACCTCATCTAAGCTAAGCGTAGTAAATTGCCTTGAGTTCGAATACAGAATTTAGAGCCAAGATAAACTACGCAGTAAGGCAAAACATTTATTTTTAAGTTTCTTTCGCTGAAATAGAGTTAAATATTAAGAAACTTCAATAATTCGAATAAATGGTGGCATATATTTTGCAATGAATTATCAAAAATAAGATTCTATTTATTTTACTATTTTTCCTCCACAACTGGAGTTCGCTTAGTCAACCATTATCACAAAAGTTCCCCTCAGCTATTATAAAAACAAAATCTTTCTCTGCTTGGCACAAGTGGTTTGGGAAGAGGCGTTCCCCTTTCACCGGTCGGGTTGGGAAACATTCCAACTACCATCACACATTTTGCCGGCAGGTCGATGTCAATGACCGGTGTGTGACCTTTGCAGTACCCATGTGACTTCTTGGCGCCATGTGAGACAGTTGGATGTAGGACGTATCCAAGTGTAGTTCCGCATCCCAATTCTCCCGTGTAAAGCAGGGCCGACCGATTCACAGCAAAGGCACTACCTCTGACGATACACCCCCATACATACGTATATGATACTAAATTCATTTAGAAATACCTAAACTGTCAGCTGTATACAACTGCTTTTCAGATCAAGGATTAAAAATGGCTTTGAGGCTGTAAGTCGTACCGAAGGCCATTCTTTTTAGAACTCTGGCACTACAGAATAACAGAAACCATATCTTCTGTGAACTTTCACTAACAGCAACAACTTAAGTGGATAGAACATGCTGACGTTCGTGAGGAAGTCTCTAATCAATACTATTCAATATTAGAAAGGGCAATAAACGACAGTGGAATGGAGAAAACTATAATTCTGAAAAATTGATTTACGAGATATGTTTTATAAATTTAAAACGACAGTAGCACTGACTGTTCGGTCAATTAATACTGAAGAAAATGGCTAATAATACTATTATCATTATGCTTATTTGTCTTTGTAACATATATCTGATGAAACTTGGTGAACTTATCCACTACACCCTAAAACCTAAACAACAGGGGTGTAATATACGACTGTATCATCATCATCTTCTTCGTCTCGTCCTATGACTGGTTGTGATCATAGGGTCGCTGCATATTTAAGCACTTTACATTTTTCCCTCCATATATCTGTGTTGAAATCCTAAGATGTATCCATTCATGTGTTTTGGTTAAGTAGAGCCATTCCTCTCCAGGTTTAACAAAGTCTCATGTACTACAATTTAATGACACGCCTTGATCACGGAAACTTGCGCATTTATTCGATAAGATTTGGGGGTACTTCGACTTGGCGAGGGACTTCAGTCTAGGAAATCCCACCGACCAACAATGTAATGTCATCATCGTACTTATCTGCATGCATTAGCTACGTAGCCCAGTCAAAGTCATTATGTTGGGTCACGGTTGACCTTATTTGAAGGTTCAAACCTACATTAACCGGTCAATTTTTTTAAAAACTCTGCTTGTTGACTAGCCTCTCTCCACACCAGTAAAATCTGCAGATGGACCTGATCATGCAGTAATTAGTATTTGGTTGCATGACATCACTAACACTCCGAGATTAACTTAATAGTATGTGGAATATTGAAAATAATTTATATCAGAATTTTAGCAGACAAATTGAATACTGGTTATGAAATGTGCTTGCATTCACATGTAACCAACAATAGGTACAATCCACAAGGGTACAAAAATATAGATTATTACCCCTTGATTAATAAAACCTGCTGATAGAAAATGGGTCCATTTATCGGATCATAATTGGTAAGACCACAAATAAGGCGCAAAAGAGAATTTAGGTGCCAAAGTGGGGATGCCTGAAGACCACGAACAGAACAGACGTGTTTTTAGTCTACTCCAAGAACAGGAGGTGCTGGTCACAAGCAAACCTGAATAATAGAAAGACAAGCAGCTATCGAAAGAAGAACACGAGCCATATCAGATAAGTGGTTCAATCGATGTCATACAGACACATGAATTTGGATTTCGTCCCCGATACCATGACTTTAACTGCTAAAGGAATACATTTTAGCAAACCTACATTCTTATTCTTGATATATAATGTAATTCTTATAGAAAGTATACGTTTTAAATTGTTCAGTTGTTTTTTCTTTGTTCGTCAGCCACGACTCAATTTGAGGAGTCGCTAAATTTCCCACAAGGCTGATTTGGATAAAAGAATTCATACTTTGTGATTTTTCACTCGATCAGCTCCGCGTAAGTAAAGAGAGTAACACATTTTAGATCAGCTTAGCGAACTGAAAAGACACACGTAAAGAAAATGAGATACTTTATTTCAAATTAAAAGATGTCTAAAAGAAACTATATACCAGTCCAGTGAATTATTTTTTCAAATCAATCTGATAATACAATTTCCGGAGTCGTCAAATACAGGATTGCATCTGAATTTTTTTTAAACTGCTCGTCATTGCAATTAAAAAAATAAACTGAGATTTATTAATTATAATTCACCTATCTAAAGAACAAGGGAAGTATCATTAAATTATCTCCCTTGTGTAATTATCTCCCTTGTCTAATTATCCACTTCCTTTATTGTTCCTGTATCCGTGTCTGTTTGAGATTGCTAATGAATAGACGTTCAAACAACGTAAGCCTCATTAGGAAACATCCTTTCTTTTCTCGTTGTCCGAAGAAGCTGAATCAGGCTTCCTTCCCCTCAGGCAAGATTTGTCGGGTTTGGCGCCGGCTAGATAAATCATTTATATCTATAATTACATTTTAGTGATAATGTAGACACAACCGGAAATCTATTTAATGTACATAGCGAGGACATTTATTAATTCAAATATAGAATTATCTTCCGCAATAAATTATAATTTGACAAGAGAAGAGAACAGAAGAATTAAACGAAGAAAGACAGAGAACAGGGCAGAAGAAGAATGAAATCGAGAGAGAAACAATTTGAAAGGTGAAAAGGAAGAGAACGGAACGAGAGTTCGGCGCCTGTGGGAATGCTATGAGCAATCAGCAATATTTGAATAAGTAGATGCTAACTCGAAATGAAGACGACGACGAAGAACACCAAAGTGTTGATATATGAAAAAAAAAAAAAAAAAGTTGAAAAGGTAGGAGAAAATAAAAATCTGTTCGACATAAGTGTTAGAGGAAATGAAATACCCATAATGGACGTGACATAAAAAAACTAGTAAAAAAAAAGACGAGAGAAACTACTTCGTCTTCAAAAATTGAAATTCAATGTCAATCGTTATCTACTGTCTTCATTAACCTTTTATCTGTTCGTCTCGCTCCCCAGTGTTTCTCTTTACTTTTTTTTTTTTCCCCCACGCAGTAAACTCTTATGCCTTAGTGGCTTTACTGCCTTCTGATTAAAAAAATAAATATAATATATATATATATATATATATATATATATATATATATATATATATATCAGAATTGTTCTTGAAATGCCTGGACATAATGAATAGAGTTTGATGATGATGATGATGATGATGATGATGATGATGATGATGATGATGATGGCTGGACACCGGACTGAACGGGTGACGAGTATAGGACAGCTAAAAAGAATAAGTAAAATTTCTAGAGATACCAAATATGGCTGATGGAATATTTTGTGAAAAATGCTTACCTGAACCATTGTAAAAAATGTAATAATTCATAATACACACAATTAGTAATGAAATGAAAATCAATAATTACCGCTGTAAAAAAAATTTACGGGTGGTGATGTGGCTGATCGGAGATTTATCTCCACCTCATCTCATCTAAGAAACTGGAGCTGATAGAGAAAATTTGATTACATTTTTGAAATCAGCAGATAAAAGTACATCTAATACAGCTCACAATATTCCTGAATTAATATTGGCTGTGGCCCAGTGTCATTTTATCGATAATATACATGTAAAAGCTAAAATACTTAATATGCGTACAGACAGTATTTAAATACAATTCATGGCTTATTAATGTATAGTATTTCCCATTAAAATCTAACATATTCAACTATGTCCGTGCCCTAAAATAGTAGATCATTGAAAATGTCCGTGCTCGATTAAAAAATTTTTTTTAAAAATTCACATATTCAAAAAAAAAAAAAAAAAAAATTTTAATCAAGTATATAGTCTCTTGTATTTTAACAACTGTCTTTCGTCGTTCTAAAAGCTTGTTGATGATATTTTCGTAGAAGCCTCGTATTTTTTGCTGGAAGAATGTTGTGAGGACGATGTCGACTGGCTGCACAGTGTCAATTTTTTTGTCATTTAAATTGTTCTGTAGAGATTGGAACAAATGAAAGTCCGAAGGAGACCAATCAGAAGAATACGGTGGTTGCTGGAGATTTACCCATTTCAAATCTTTATCCTTCTGCAATGTCTGTTTTGAAACATGTGATCTTACGTTGTCGTGGTGGAACATGACAACTTTTCGATTTGCCAAAATCGGCCATTTTTCTTGAGTAGCAGCATTAAGATTGGAGAGTTGTTTGCAATACATAATATAGAGTTATGGTTTCGACGATGAGAAGAAGTTCAGTGTGAATTATCCCCTACCTGCCATTCAACCAAATTGACAGCTACACGTTCATCTGATGCAATCCCGCTTTAGTCACGGCTTCTTCGCATTCGCAAGATTGTTTCCAGCGCTGTTTGTATTCAACGCTATCATAAATGAACCATTATTCCTCGCCTGTGACAATTCTGCCCAAGAACGGCTCTCTTTTGCTCCGTAATAACAAATAAATCCCCCAGAAACACAATCGAGCTAGTTCTGTTCCGCTAGAGGATGTGGCACCGAGCTTTGAAACGAACCCAAGTCTCTTCAAATATAGATTTTCAAATTCTTAGCAATCTCTTCGGTTTATTCTCCACGCTGGCTAGCAGTGAGTCTTCATTGACATTGGAAGGTCGCCCGGAGCGTGGTTGATCGTTTAGGTCAAAATCACCAAATAAACTTTCTGAATGTTTTTTTTTTTTTTTGCTGCTGTTGCAACGCTTACCTCTTTCCGAAATTCATAGAGCATATTATGGCGAAAGCGCAACTTTTCAACCATCATCTTCAAGGCATTCATTTTTGGATAAAATGCCACCATTCAGCTAGACTATAAAATACCCCAATCAAGAGAAACCAAAAATCGACAACGACAAAAAAAAAAAAAAAAAAAAACGAAGGAAAATGTGTCAGTGTCAAGTTGCGATCATTTTATATTAACAATGAATTCGGTCACCAACTTTTTCAATGAACTGATATTAACGAAGAAAATAATTATAATTTTGATAATTTTGTGTACGGACCATTTCGTGCGTTTAGAATTATTTTCTATTGATAAAACCTGAAACAACATTCAGACGTAATCAAAATGGTTATATATATATTTACAAGGTCGATTTTACTTCGACATCTGGCTAAACTGGAAGCGGAACGGGGTAGATGTGCTTTCTTAATAACACTTTTGGTGTTGATCAACCAATCATGAAAATCTGCTTTCAAATTCTCTGCGTTTATCAGAATTGGAAAAGTGATCTCCAGCAATGTAAAACGTTTGAATTTTAATTCCTTTAATGATTGAAATGTTCTAAATTGTTCCACTGATAATCAAGTTGGATATTTTCTTCTATTATATAATGTATCACTTCTGGAAGGCGAACATGGCTCCCCATAAGTACCTGACCTCTGTAGTTCTTAGCAATATTTGTCTTTTTACTTAATTTCCCATTCCCCGTTCTGTTACACTCGCTCGTTATTACTCTGTGCATTATGCTTTTGATATAAGATGTTAGTGTCAAATTCTCCAAGCATTCTTTCCTCATTATATATTCCAGACTCTTTCTGATTCTAGGTATAATTATCCTTTTTGTTTATAGTTTACTTAAATCTTCAACGTTGCTCCCATATTCTGTTCATAATATTGGTAGCATCCCACGCATATCTATGCTACCTTAAGTCTTCGCTTTAACTATGAAGAGATTATCTAGGATTCTTTGAAATATAGGAGGATTAGTATTTGAAACGGTAGTCCTAATCTAAATTGTGTTTTAAAATTTCTGTCCATGTGCAAAGAATATATGAAAAAAATTTCAACTGAATTATGTCAGTCTCTGATTGAAGAAAGTCTAATATAGCATTTCGATATCGTTGTAATTTTGAAGCTCTCGGCTTTCAGGATGTTCTGTAAGGTGTGAGAAAATAGTAATAGTAGAAAAAAGCACATCAAGTGAGTAAGAGAAATTCCCAAATGAAATACAACTGTTTTCCAACGTCGCGTCGCGGTGAAACGGAAGTTCTTAGCAGTCAAACAGTTTAGACGTGACGCAGTATAACTCAGACTTGTTAGTACTATACGTGTGAAGCAATTTTCAGTAAACAATACCGCTCCCACCATATCAGTAAACACGTTTATATTTCCCGATGCTGTGCTGGACTGGGCTGGTAATGATTCCTGACACTCCTTTTCAACCGGATTTCTTTCCGCATACAATTGGCATCGACGAACCTTTATTTTCAAATATATACTTGCGTCCATATGACGATATATGTTGTCGCCTCCTATTTATCACCGTTAAACGTGCTGTGTTACTGCTGTAGTCTGTGTAGTGAGTAGGTTTTTACGGATGAATATTCCAGCTCCATACCGAATCAATGTTGAATTTAGAGTTTTCCTTCTCCTAGACTGGAACAGTGTGCTATTTAGCCGATAGAGCTAGGGCAGATGAGATGGAGTTATAACTTTTTCAAGGCTGCGAAAGTAAACGGATAGACTCGGAATTTGTTACGCCTTTTCCGCTTTCCGATGAGAAAACCGCTATGTTACTCGCCAATCATGACAATAAATAAATAGGGCAATGAAAATAATTTCCTAATCTGGATAATGACTACAAGCTTTATTAAAATAGATGAAGTTTTAAAATAAAATAATGCTGACAAACAGGAACATTCGTGATGGTCGAAACTTTATCAGCCTATGTGCCAACCTGCTGAAATACACGTTATGAAAAAAAAAAAAAGACAAAAAAAATGTTGTCCCCGCCAGAGTCCAGATGGGGGCTTTTAATCTTGCTTTGTAAATCTTACTTATTATAAAACGCAGATTTGTGTGTGTGTGTGTGTGTGTGTGTGTGTGTGTGTGTGTGTGTGTACGTTTATATATTGGATCGGATTTCCTATATTTTTCAACGGATTTCAACAAAACTTCACAGGATTACGTAAAATTACCTTGCGGTGGTTCTGACAGCGCGAAAAATTGGAAAAACACAAATCTTTTTGCACGAAATCAATTTGAAAACACGATTAAGAGTCATTAATGAAAGGGGGACAACTCATATCGAGTTATACTTATTAATATCGAGTTATCGAGTTATACTTATTATAAAACCCAGGTTGGTTGGTTGGTTGGTTGGTTGTGTGTGGGTGTTCGTTTATATATGGGATCGGATTTCCTACATTTTTCAACCGATTTCAACAAAACTTCACTTTTTTTGGCAGGTAGTGTTTCTTATTGTTTTGCACACTTTTTTCTTTATTTTTACATTCAGAATGCTTTAAAAGTCCATTTACAAGACAATTGTTTATAATAAAATTCTATTCAATCAGTAGACTCATAACGATTGAAAACAATGTTTTTGTTTGAGTTTAGGTTTGACCAATTCGTAAAAAAAAAAAAAAAAAAATAATAATTAATACATGCGTGTCCGTCAACAATAATCTTTTGTCAATTTTATTTTTCAGTCTTTATGATGGTCGATACTTGATCTATCTCTTACTGTTACATCTCCGGTCAACGCCCGGCTCTACTGCTAGTGTTTTATAAAAAAGACAACGCTAAATTCCTGCCCTTACCAGAGTTCAAATATGACCTTTTAGTCTTTGCAAATATTTTATAAAAAGACAATTGTAAATCCTGTCTCACCTGGAACCATTTAGTCTTGCTTTTCGACCATTTTATAAAAAGGAGATCACTGAACTGAAAAAAAAATTTTAAGTCTGGAGATGACAACTATCATGCAAAAATCTTGTTGCTACAGAAATCACAGCAACAAAACATAACATGTTGTGGCTGATTGAGGGGAACGGAAACTAAGAAGGAGAAAAAGGAGAAAGCAAAAAAAGGAAACTCATTTTTTCCAACTGATCGTATTTCTTTGAACTTATCAATTTTAAAGAAACTCAATTGACTCTTCCTATTGTAATAAGTTGTCTGCCTGTTTATCCACAAGACAAAATAAAAAAATGAAATGGAAAATTTATTTCATACTAATATTATTTGTTTAATTCTTATTTCCTGACCAATGACCGTCCTGAATATAACGATAAACTACGCCCGGCAGCAAGACTTCTGGTCCCAAGATTAAAAGTTTTCAGGGAGCCTGCAGCCACCTCTTAATTGTTATTGATCCCAGGTCCACCCTGACTAGCAGCTTTTGAGGACGCATCTATGGGCAAATAGGGAATCCACAATGAAAATCAAAACACTTTTTTCAATCATTTCACCTCAAGCAAGGTGGAAATGCCACAACTACACAGAGGGTTACTGTTGTAACATCAACAATAATTTTCCTAACTACATTCTTGATAAGCACAGAAAATTATTTTTAGAAAAAAATACACAACACATCTCAAAATATCAATATATTTTATAGCAACCAAATACACAGTAATTATAAACAGGATTAATTTGCTATAAGGAAGATCCTTAAACACCATATTTCTAATGTAACCCCAGAAAAAACATAAAGTTCATAATATATTATAGAATATGAAAGACCGCAATCCTTGTCGTCATCAACCAAAATAACTCCACCAAATCTAAACTAGCAGTGACCAATATAGTGTACTAATTTCATTGTCCCGTACAAGACTGGTCAAAAATCAATTACTTATATCGGACACACAACTACCTCCTTAAGTAGACGGTTTACACGTCACCTTTCAAAGCACATTGCGATTAATAACATTTATTAACTTATATTTTGTAAGAAGCTTTAAGGAAAATTCTAGTCGTTAAAACAAAAATCCTTTGTAGACAAATTATTACCAAGGAAGAATTGCTGGTTAAATACCGGTCTCATACTATCAATCTTCCACTGTTTAACAGTGGAGACGTCGTGTTAAAGGATTTCTAAAAACATAAGTGATGCCCAGGTCAACTGGTCACGCATTTCAGGAGACCGTCCAAAAGTATACACAACACCGCACGTACACCACATAGTTAAACTACTATGTAGAAATTAACACACGGAAATTTACCATCCGAAAACAAAATGTTTGATAATGGCTATAGAACTAATCGAAAACGATCGGAACAATTATAACTAGGAAGAGTTTCTATAATTTTTAACCCCGAAAAACGGACAAAAAAATGTTAGAATGCTGGAAAAACTCAATAAAAGATTAATTAAACATTCTTTGTCGGCTGTTTTCAACGAAAGATGTCTGAATCATTAATATATAAAGACATTTTATGTTTATACTTTCTTTTTATAGATACAAATATTTAAGCAAATGCTCTGTTTATAATAAACGGTATTAAGCAACATTTACCGGCCTGAATGTCCGAGAAATTTTCATAGAAAATATTCGTCCTCCGACAAGATTCGAACCTGCATCCTCTACGGAACCGTCATATAGCCTGACGTGCTTTTGTCATATAGCCTGACGTGCCTTTGAACCCTTAAAGAGGGTCGTTCGGTTGTATAAATATAAAATGTCTAAAAATAATTTTCGGACTTTGTCCATTTCATAATATATATATATATATATATATATATATATATATGCAATGATCTACTATTTTAGGGCGCGGGCATGGTTGAATATGTTAGATTTTAATGGGAAATAGTATACATTAATAGGCCATGAATTGTATCTAAATACTGTTTGTAAGTACATTAAGTATTTTAGCTTTTATATATATATATATATATATATATATATATATATATATATATATATATATAGTGTTTATTTAGGCAGCATCTTTTCATTTCATACACGTTTCATTAAATAATATAGACAACATTGGTGTATATTATTTAATGAAACGTCGAAAATATATATATATATATATATATATATATATATATATATATATATATATATATATATATAAAGGTAATAAATATGTTGGTATATAATCCAAGTTGGTCCTAGTAACATAAAATATTAAAGCTGATCCACAAAAAAGAGCTCATACACAAGAAAATCCAAATGGGGAATATGATTTTAATGTTTTTGAATATTATATATATATATATATATATATATATATATATATATATATATATATATGCGGATATTAATTTATTAAGCGCATCTTCAAGAAATTTCTACTTCATTGGGCGCAATACAGTATCATGTGTGTTTTTTCCAACATTGTTTAGTAATGTTTCTCGATTTTGAAAATTAGGCTCTGATGTTTGTGAGATATCTTCTAATTTAAAGGCGACAATCGATGCTATTTTGTGGAAACTGGATATCTAGGTGTCAACTCTTCGATAAATTAAAACAGAAAATCGATTGTAGATTTTCTTTTTAAATAAAGGAGTGAATAAAAGTAACAATCCTACCTGAAAATCAAATTATAAATCAAATAAATTTAGAAACAATTGACAAAAAATAAGTTACCCAAGAAGGAAAAGATAAAGAAAAAGAGAAGAGTTAATAAGAGAAAAGAAAAAGATTAAAAAATGTAGAATGAAGAAAACAGAGCGGAATAAGAGGGAGAAGATGAAAAAGATGGTAGGAAGAAGGAAATATTATATATACTGCTAAGTAAAAGATGACAAGTAAAATTGGAGGAGAAAAAAAAAAGAAAAGTAAAAAGAGCAACCAAATATATGTAATGGAAACAATCCAAAAGAGACTTAAAAAGAAAAATTAACGTGGATGTGTGCTATTGCAGATAGACTAACGGAAACAATTATGTGACACACAAAAAAGAATAATTTGAAAGGAAATTGGCGTTATAATGGTGTCTTGCAAAATATTAATTTGTTATGTTATGAACATCAACATCGTATCACATTTTACTCTACGTGTGCCTGAGAAAAAAAAAAAGAAAAAAAAAGAAAATCATATTTGAAATAAAGGTAAGTTTTGATCCAGTAATCTTAAATGACGTTAGAAAATATTGGTGGAGATTAATATAAAGACATCTTACAGATTATATCTCTACTAATTTGGAGGAAAGTTCCTCCCAAAAATCTGATCACATGTTTCTGTTTGGGACTCGGAAGGAAATGATTATACAATCGAAGGAAAATAATGATGTGGCACCATTTACCGAGGCAAAAAAGAAAAGAAAGGAAAGAGAGGAAAAGAGAGGCGAGACCCAAACGTGGATGATAAGTAGGACACCCACGACTATGGATAAAAGATATTTTGATAAGTAGCAAATGGCAAAAACTGTCATTACAATGGCAGAAAAATTCTAAGTGGATAAAGGAATCGTTGTGTTCTGGCGACGAGCTGTGTTATCGGGGATACATAAACAAACCTCTAATGCGGGAAAACATCTGATTAAGCAAACCACAGACCGACTAGCCAAAGAAAAATCCAATTGAAAATGTTATTTTGATAATTGACAAAAAACAGGTGGACTACAGGGCTTTGGATAGATATGAAAAATTAATTGTGTCAAAGCCGCACACGAGGTGGCGACTGACCGTTTTTCTTTTGACAAGACATCTTTGGCTGCGATAATAAAACTATGTTATCAGAAATGTGCACCAAAGAATGACTAGAACCATGGAAATGTTTTTTTTTTCGAGGCGACGGACGATTGTATTGTGTCAAATAGACCACCCATTCTGATAATTAGCGATAAGATGACTGACGAAGTCCAGGTGAGAACAAGAGTCATGACGACCACCGATCGCATTGTTCTATTTGCGGCCAGAGAAAATGAGAGCTGCGATTAAAAAGGAAAAGAAAAAGATAATTTTTTTTTGTTAAGCAAATTTTTTTTCCTGAAACAAAGCCCGCGGGATCACACAGGCTCGGCTACATATCATTGGCCGAGTGGTGATCACGTGACGCAATGAGGAAGCTGTCGCCGCCCATCTAGAGGATGGGTATGAGAGGTTGCTACGAAGAAGTGGGGAGGGAAGTTCACGCCCCTCTGAAGTATGGTGAGAAGGTGGGAGTAAGAGAGGGCTCCCAAAAATGGAAAGAAGTGGAAAATTCCTAACCAAAAATAAGAGAAGTGGATATGTATTTAGAATTATCGAGGAACCACTGGCGCCGACAAACCCACCCCGGTTTTGGTCGGCGTCCATATAAGCAAGGTCGCAGCGAGCAGAAATCAGTTAAGTTCCAGCAGAGAGTTCGAGTTCGAGTTTCAGATTTGAGTTCGGGAGAGACAGTTCCCAGAGTCAGTCTCCAGTGCTCAGTTGAGGCAAGCCTCGCATCGGCTGACCAAGATTCGCGCAATTTCCGAACTCATCTTCAATCCAAGAACAATTATTTTGAAGAGCGACTTAGATCCAGACCACCAAAATAAGTTTTTTTCGACTTTCGCCCGAAGACACACCGAAAAACCAATTTCTTAAAGAGCAAACAACTTGAAGTGTTAAAACTCGCCTAACGGAAAACAACGTGTCACAATCCATAGAACGGGTCGGGAGATAGACGCAGTCCTATGTATCCAACAACTAGACATAAAGTTTGTTATCCTTTTCTTTGATACCTTGAACTTTTGAGTTATCATTTTATTTCTTTTATACATATTTGTGCGATACCACCCCCGCTTGAACCCAACTTGCATACGGCCCTAACGACTGATTGATTTCGTCTGCCTAAGATCAATTCACAACGTGGGTAGGAAGACTGGAGATCAACGCAGTTACTTTGGTAACCAGACGTTGGAAGCGAGTTGGGAACGACGAGGCTGATATCGAATCTAACCAGATTCCCATCCGAATCACCAAAAGTTTAGAACGTCACATTTGGGTGCCGCGATCGATACCAAGCCAGTTGGTCGTCACGGGACGAGACAACACGACTGACGCGACAGGCGGACGCCACGTTTAAAGCGGCGACACCCGAAAGAAGCAGCGAGGAGCGAGCGAAGGCTGTGTTTAGGGACGTCACAATGATAATAATTAAGGACGCTGAAATGGTGATGTATCTCTTTATTCTGATAAGGACACCTTTTATAACCTAGGAAAGGTTACTGAATGAAGAATAAACAAAATGGAGGTTGGAAATGAAATGGTAATCTTTATAACATCAAAATGCAATACACGCCAGCGGTGTGAAAGTGTTAGACTATTTCGACAGCATATTACCTCCACTTGCAATAGTGTCCAACGTATTTATGAAGATTGAGACATACATATTAGTGTCCATAGATACGTTATATAACACCACTCTTTCTAGATTTACTCTACACAGAGTCAATATCTTTTCCTTTTCGGGTTAATTTCGATTCTTTCTGTACCCATCTTTTTCTCTTAATTTGTCTTTTTTAGATTTTTGTCTCAGGAGCTTTCCGAAGAATGGACACATTAAATGTGCCTAAAAGAACTTCCATAGACTCAACATCCATTGGAATATCGTGCACTTCACCGATATTCCTACATTTTGTTTGATTCAAGTGCCTTTTGTACACCATTTTCAGTCTTTTGATTAATATATAATCCTGCCGACTTTTATGACTACAGTTCCAACTTTCTAATATTTCATCCTCGTCGCCAAAATGTTGTAACCTAGAAAAGGTTACTGAATGAGGAATAACCAAAACGAAGGTTGGGAATGAAATAGTAATCTTTATAACATAAACTAAATACAATACTTGCCAGCGGCGTGATGTAGGTAAACCACTGCTTGTGGTGAACTACTTAGACACCCTTACAATAGAGCCCACCGTATTTATGAGGATAGGGACATACCCGTTGGTGTTTATAGGTACGGTATATAACAATATGAAACTTTTTTTCACAACAAAAGCTTTTAAAAATCTTATAAATGACGAATTTAAACCGTGCTGCACATGCCAATGTGAAATTAAAACAAAACGACAGGAAACTCTGATTCAGCCTATAGTAACTAGAAATTCTGTAACGTTTTTTTTTTAATCACTTCACCCCATGTATCGCAGTATAGCCACTAAGACAAAAGTATTTATTGAGTATGAAAGAATATTAATTTTAAAAAAAGATAAACCTTATTAAGGAGAGAAAACAATAGAAAATAAACAGGAAGACAGTAGATAACGATTGACATTGAAATTAAATTTTTGAAGATCAAAGTTAGCTGGCAAAAATAGAACCGGAAGAGAGTTCCAAAACTGAAAAGTGCAAGAGGAGAGTATATTAGCATAAAACTTACCGTTACATCTTGCTAATTCAACTGGGAATTGATGAGACTTTGACGTCGATCAAGAACTGCGCTTAAATTCATAAAGTCTTTGTAACAGTGAAGAGTTCATCCTGACAATTACCACGAACGTATTTATGGTAAAGCTACATTAAAGCAACATTACGACGGCGGAAAAAAATGACTGAAACCGTGTTGCCAGATCAGCACCAATAATATTGCTGATTCTTCTTTAAATTTTATCCAGAACCTCTAAATATACAGCAGAAACAGCGGGTCATATACGGCAGCAATATTCACATCACAGACGAATAGCAATTCATTGTTGATCTGAGTTATATAAGCAGAACACAAGCATTCAAAGAATTAGAAATTAGAAGAATAAATCCTGTGGTTGTGAACAAATGATGATTATTAATGTGAGTGCTGTACATGGGGGAGATGAGGCGGCTCGTTGTCTTTAATGGATGTCAGCGATCTGGGATTGCAAAGGAAATGTTTGTCGCAGATTATTTCCACGTCACAGAGAATAAATCCCTAAGTTCAGATTTGAATATCGGGAACAGAAAGAAAAATGCCGAAAACTCGATTCCCAAGTACTATTTCACAAATCACAATGCACGCAACCAGTCAGAAAAATACCCCACTCTCCAACGTGGCAGCCACAATAGCCGACTTTTTATCTGTCGATTCGAGAACACTAACTGCTTTTATCGGCCGACCATTTTTCCATTCGTCGACAGCTGTCAGAGGATGTTCAGTATTTTGTATATGAAAATACTTTTATAGCGACTCCTGCGACGGACTTGTTTTTTTTTTAACTCAAATATTCAATCTTCAGCATGTCATGCGGAATACGTGCCCTTTTGTTTGGTAAGTAATTTTCTTTTTCGCCACATTTTCCGTCGTAGAATACACGCGACGCGCTGTCGCTTGGTTTGACGAGGTAAATCGCCGTTTTCTTCGCTATAATGGATTTCATAAGACTGAATTTCACAAAGACACCGTCCTGTCTGATAGAGTTGAACAGATATATTTGTAGTTTGGTCATAGAAAAAAAACAATCAGCTGTCAGATGGTGATTACGGCTGTTTCAGCTGACCACAAATGCGACTAAAGCTAACAGCCGAATCATGTTGAAACAGCGATTCCCTTTGGATCACCGAAGTTAAGCAACGTTGTGCCTCGTTAGAACTTAGATGGGTGACCGCTTGGAAATAACGGGTACAGTAAGCTTGGATGTGCGTGTGATGTAACGGACAATGCCGCGGGATTTTAGTCGGAAACACGAGTTCCACTTCCAGTTGCGTTTATTATATTCACGTTTCAAAAAATCGAATTGACCACAAGTGATACAGTAAAGGCACTGAGACACTAGGGGTTACTTGGTGCGAAAGAATTAGAAAAAAAGAAACATTACTAAGGAGAGAGAACAATAGGAGAGTACTCAGGAAGACAGTAGATAGCGATTGACATTGCATTTGAAATTTTTGAAGATCAAAATGGACTGGGAGAGGTGCGAGAAAAGAAACTATTAGCATAAAACATACGGTTATATCTAACCAATTCATCTGTAAACGGATGAAACCACGTTACCAGTCTAGCACTGCGCTTAAATTCATAAAGTCTAATTACCCTAGCGTAGAGACGATCAAGCAAATAACATAAAAGTATTTATAGAAATAGCACAAGGCAGCTACATTAAGGCGGTAGGAAAGTGACTGAAGCCGGGATGCCAGATCAGCATCAATAACATTGCAGGTTCTACTTTGGATTTCATAAAGACTCTCTAGATATATAACAGGATCCCCCAAATATGGCAGGATTATTCGATGGATGGACGAATGGCAGACTTTCAAATGCGTTTGGTTACTGGATAACCTTTTATTTCGAATTGCCCTATGCAAGCCAGTAGGAAACAGGGGATTACTGGCTATGAAAGAATTAGAAAGCAGAAACAATTTTAATCAGCGAGAGCAATGGAAGCATAAACAGGAAGATAGCAGATAAAGATTAACATTGCATTTGATTATTTTGAAGTTTAAACTGGAAAACCTGGAGCCGGAAGAATGTCCCACAAGCGAGAAGTGCGAGAAAAGAAACTGTTAGAATAGAACATACGGTTACATCTAGCGAATTCAACTGTAAATTGATGGGACCGTGCTGTCAATCTAGTACTGCCCTTAAATTCATAAAATCTAGTTAATATAGCGAAGAGTTCATTCGAACAATTGCTATGAAAGTATTTATAGAAAAGACGTAGGGAGACTACATTACGGCGATGGAAAAGGGCCTGAAGACGTATAAATACCCTTGGGAAAAGGTCTGAATCTACCTCTTTCCACCCCCGCTATGAGTTAATTATCGAGACTTGTATCACTAAATCATTAATAACTCAAAAACAAAGAAATCTTATAGTCTAAAAATATTTTATGGCTTCTGCAAACAGTTCATAAGCCGTACAAAACGAATCAATATACTGAGACAAGAGAGAAACTTAGAAACAAATAAAAAAAAAAACTATTAAATTAACCCATTAATATACTTAAAAAAAAAAATCCTGTATAATTATTATTTGTTCGCTCTGACTAGTATTGTTATTATTAAGCCAAATGGTTGACTTAATTTTTCCAATATTTTTCAACACTTAAGAGAAGAGCGCGATTTAAGAAAAGTAAAAGAAAAGAAAAATTACACTGTTTGATAATTTAAATCGATTTTTCGTCCGTATGTCTCTCTTCAAGTTAAATTTAAAAAAAAATCCAAGTATAAAAATATACAAATCTACCAAAGTTTTTAAGTGCTGTAACCCAGAAAGCGTTACTGAATAAGGTATAACAAAACGGAGGTTGGAAATGAAATGGTAATCTTTATAACATCAACAAAATACAATACTCGCCAGCGGCGTGAAGTAGGTAAACCACTGCAAGTCGCCAAGACTTAGCCAGCATATTACCGCCACTTAAAATAGTGTCCAACGTATTTATGAGGATTGACCATACCCTCTAGTGTTCATAGTAAAGGTATATAACAATAAGTATTTGTACAAACATTGCTTTTCTTCGATTTAATACTGATTAAATACAGTAATTGTGGCACAAGGCCGAAAAAAGGGAGATGGGGCAAAGCTAGTCGGCACTATGTTATACCTAGCTAATCAGATTCACTATCCATTCATTCGTTACAATTTACTCATTCACCATAAGAATCTATCCGTTACTATTCGCCTGTATTTACACAAATATCTCATTCACAAAGGGACACTACTGAAAAAAAAAAACACCCCATGACTTAAAAATTTCAATATTTACAATTGTATAAAACGTCTATCAATGTTATGAAAGAAGTGGGGTAATGACGGCGAAAACAAAATGAAAAAAGTATGATGTTAGTAAGACACGACAACACCGGAAAAATAAGCGTTGCCGCTGTATTCTGTTAAATGATAAAATCAAGATGTTCAAGATGAGGGGGACGGATAAAAAAAAAACTATGGGCATTCGAAAATTAAAAAAAAAAAACAAAAAAAAACTGACACTGACGAGATGAAAAGTGCAGGCCAAAACAAATTGAAGAGATTGGGAATCTCGATTTGTATCGTTGGGAGAAGCCGGGCATAGGCTAGGAACGACACTTACTCTCATTAACTAGGTACACAAGAAGGGTCTATCTTACCAATCAATAAAAAGAATACCCGCTCGGCCCGGTGGCTAGGATCAAAGTGTAGTATCTGCGCTTTGTGAGCTGCCGGGTCGGGTGTCTGTCGAACTCTGCTTTTGAAGAGGAACCCGGACGAATCTCCGCCGAAGGGTGGGGTTTCGTTCGGGAGGTTGACGGAACTAGCCCGCTTGGACGGGTTTAGATGGGTTTTATTTTTGGCTGGGCCTACGGGCTCAGACATACCCACATTAAAAAGGCCTTGTGCCACATTCAGTTCCTGTGGGTGAATTGATAAATACCATCTTAACCAGGGGATGGTATCGCAGGAAACCGCCCCACTGTGACTTAGGGAGAGAAAATAAAATCAAGGCTAGCTACGATCGAGCGAACCAGGCTTGCCATAGTTATCCACCTTTCGCTGAAATTTGTTAATATCAAAGAATATGGTTAGATTATAATGAGAATAGCGATCACATCGCAAGATTTTCTCTATCCGCGTCGTCCAAATCACCGTTCTAGCAGTGGCCAGAGTCAGAAACATCATCTGTTTCACCCCAGAATACGGAGGCAACACAGTCACACACGTATGCGCGATCAATGAACATGTGCTTTACGGGAGTGATACATGCAGTCAACACGCCGACATAGTCCCAGAGGGGGATCGCCCGAGGACAATATTAGGTGTGTGAAGCGGTTTTCTCTAAACCGAGGTCACATCGAGGACACTCATGCAAGTCGGCCAAGCCACATCTGACGAGTAAGTCATTGAGCGGTAGCCTATTCCGAACCAATCTACAGGTAAGGGAAAACTCATGGTTGCTAAGATAATCTCCGCTGGCGCCCAAGACAAGAAAGAGCGCAAATCGGTCGCCGACAAACCAAATAATGCGCAAAGCATATCTGTCGCGATCCCCTCCACTAATTCCCCATGCAACACTGTCCTAGGCTGAGAAAGGTCACTGGACCGAGAAATGAACCTCAAGGCCGATCGACACTCTCGGAAGAAATTCGACTGATCCCAAGGCCTACGATGGCACTCAGCGTTAGAAATAGTAGTAGTCATGCTAAGGCGAGGGGATGCAACCCTCACACTCACCCTCAAGATCGAATCCTCTGCCAAGTCGCAGCGTAGGAAAACTAAGCTCGAGGTATCTCAGTGCCTCGCCAATGTAGTAATCCCAGCCCCCGCTATGACACGGACGTTGGGCACAGACATCTCTGTCGACGTGATGCTTGCGACCACCCCACATAATGGAGGAGAGCATACGTTCGATCACCTTAAATTCTTTACATATAGGAAGTGCACCAACCGGTAAAGGATGAGAGGAAAGACGTAAGTAGCACACACCTCAGCCCAACACTTCGAAGATAACCACCTTCGGCTCAAAATCTCGACCGATGCGCTGATCTTTGCCTGTATTTCTGACCATTTTTTTCCAACTGCGCACCGGCCTTTCAGTCCAAACAAAGGGCCTCGGAAGTGTAACCCCCTTCCAGGCATTTAACCGCAAGCAAGAAGACTTGTCACGGTTAATCTTGGCCTTCGTAACCTCTCAATGTCGCTGTGGCACGACACGAAAGTGGACACGTCATCGGTATAGGCGGAAACACTGCTCGAGTGCCACCAGAAACAGTCATTCCACGTAGAGTCGGACTGTACGCCATGTCTCTCAACGGGCGAAGGAGAGGCTCCAAAGCCAAAGTGTAAAGGGGGATAGCTGGGCAACCCTTGCAAACCGACCGAGACAGCGTAAACTACACGACGGCATTTCGTTCAACTGCACCACAGATACAGGAGGCTAATCCACCGGCGGCCTGCAGAACAGCAGCCAGGTACCGATGTTAGAAACTATCAAATGCCTTCCACGGGGGGTCGGGGCGAGGGTGATTTAGCAGTTTCCGCTATGGTGATGAAGTCACCACTACAGCGGTCAAATGTAAAAGTTTCCACAAATTCCCACAAATGGACGCCTCGACAGTCCGAGAATATAAACAAGTCTTACGCGGAATGAAATTAAAAAGAAAAGAACATAAAAAAAAAAAAAATGAATTAAATTCGCAGTGTGGTGGCGTGAAAGAAAATTAAACTTGGCTCATAAAATAAGGAAGAAACTGAACTGGCATCAAAAAGAAAATTAATCTTGGCTTGTGTGGAGCAACAAAAAAAAACAAAAAGAAGTTGGCTGGGTGGAATACAAAAGAAGCGAAAGGTAAAAATTTGGCTTTCGTAGAAAATATAAAAAAAAAATCAAAATAAAGAAATAAAAGAAAACGGAAAATGAAAAAGTGCGAAAAGTTTCAGAAATAATAAAAGAAAAAAAAATGATAAACTTAACGTGAATTCAATTCTTCTAAAGTGTTCAGAAGTAAAAAGTCGACAAACTTGTCTGACGAAACTTGTGATGGACGGGAGCGGGGAAAAAAAAAAAAAAAAAAAAAAAAAAACACGTAATGCCAAGGCTGTGAGTCTCCTTCTTGTCTTGTAATGAAAAAAATGCCTGTACTGGTAATGAATGTGTCAAAACAAATGAAACGCCGCCAGCGTGAAGGCATGCAACGGAAACGGGCTTAACATGATGGTGATATTACTCCTCTTGTGATTTGCTGTGTTTTCTCTTAATTATTATTATTATTATTATTATTATTATTATATTTCGATTTTTGCTATAGTCACACTCCTTAGCAAGGCTGCGGGAAGACTTAAGGCAGGTAGTGGAGTGTCGTTATGGCTACTCCCATAATATCACTATCATTATATGGACAAAGTTCTTAGTGTGTGAGCTGTAGTTATCAAGACAATTTTTGTATTTTCTTAGCTGGGATTTCCAGGGATTTTTCTAGTGTGTTGTATTCATTTTTTTTAACATACCAAACGCACCAAGTATAAATGGTACTATTCTTGTTTTCATTTTTGTATGTTTTTTCTAATTCAATTTCTAGGCTATCCTATTTTTAATTGCAGGTCTTCATATTTCTATAGTTTTTCAAAATCTTTGCTTGCTCTGTTACAGTTCACTGGGCAATCAAGGCAAGTCTTTTCTTTTCGGTTTGTTTACACAATGTCCAGTGTAAATAATGTCCCAATCTATCGTGACGATTTTTATATTTATTTGACGCAAGTGCAGAACATCCTGAGATTATATGGTCTATGGTTTTCTGATATTTGTCACAGAACCTGCATTTGGGATCCACACTATTATATATAATATTTAACTGAAAATTTTTAGTGTTCTTGCGTTGAAGAATAAAGTTTTCCGTTTCAGCTTTCAATCCAGATGCTCGTAACCATCTATGAGTGTTAACTTTATCAACATCGGCTTTATTAGCCTCGTTCTGGATAATAGCCATGCAGATGTTTGTCTTTCCAGCGTTGTTTCATCTGTTCAAGGTCTTTATCCATAGCTTTTTTTTTTTCATTTATTTTTATTATTATCGTCGTTTTCGTCATTGTCGTTGTTGATGATAATGATAATGATGAGGAAAATAATGTCTTATAAACAATATAGGTTATCTTCCTTTGATAGATAGTTCCTCTGATAATAGGTCAGACCCATTTAATCTTTTAATAATCGTTATTAACCAAAATTAGGCCGTCCTCGTTCTAGGTAAGACGATAAACTACGTCCAACAGCAAGGCCTCTGATCAGGTGGTTTTGAGGAGCGTGGAACTACCTCTTAATTTCTGGCCTTCCCAGGTCCAGTCTGAACCGGAGTGGTAGCATCTATTAGGGTCCCAACTATGGGAAAATAGTTAACCCTAAACTGGGGTTAAAACACTATGAAAGTGTAAAAATAGCTTTTAGTAACAGCAATAAAATTTTTTAAAGGAAAAATTATTACCTGCAATACATTATTCCTTGCAGTACATTTTTGAAGAAAATAAATGAAGCAATACATTTTTGGAAAAAAAATTACCAGCAATAAAAATCTTGTCGGCATTAAATAACCCGTTGAGATTGATATGCAGTAAACCAAATCAACCAAAATTGGGCGCGAAAAAGAATTCGAGCGCCAACTTTAGAGACCCAGGCGACGACGAACGACAGAGATGTGTTTTCATCCTACCCCCAGAGTAGGTAATGCCTGCTAGGGGCAAACCTGAATAATACAAGGACAAGCAGCTAAGGGAAGCAGAATATGAACACAATTCAGATAAGTGTTTCATCTGTTTCAAACAGACATATGTATTTGGAGGTCGTGCCCGATGTTATAACTTCTAACTGCTAAGATAATACGTTTTTATCAATCCAAAATTCTCTTTGTCTATATTTAATTTATTTTATATGTAAAGTATGTTTTTACAAGGTTCAGTTATCTCCCTTTATTAATCAAAATTTGGTGAGTCGTTAAATTTCCCACACTCTCCCCGCAGCGTTTTGTCCTATGTAGCTCTTAATAAGTTTACTCGCTAATTCCCTCTATATCTCTTGCCTTCAGTATATTCTGCGAATATTAAATTCCCCACGACTTCTTTCCTCGTTACGTGTCCATTACATTTTAACAGTCGCTTTCTGATTATAAATCTAAGCATCTCTTATCTCTTACTTACTTACAGCCTCCTCATTAATCCTATGTCTATGCTATGATATTCTCAGCTTCCTTCTGCAGAACCACATTTGCTTAGGTTATAAAAAATTCCCGTATTAATTACATTTCTAAAAAAATATCCGGCATTAATTGTAGATTTTGCTGATAGTAATTGAAATGAGCACCGTTCCGAAAGTTGGACAGTGAGTACAGATGGGTAAAAGTGGTGAGGTATTTACGTTCAGGGGTTCTCTTGTATTCTTTAACTTAGGCTTTATCAAGGAGACAGCAAGGATCAGAAATCAAAGAGTGTATCGAAAAAAGAAAGAAAAGCAGTGCCTATTTGAAGAATGCGGCTTTCATTTGATATAAAGCCATATCTGCTGAATATGTTCATTGTGAAGAATACTTGAAGAGAAGAAACATTAATATTTATTGAAGTCATTACTGTTAAAAGAACAAATATTCGACTATTGAGATAAATAAAAGAAATATATAACTATACTAGCAGTAGAGCCCGGCATTGCCCGGGGATGTAACAGTAAGAGATAGATCAAGTATCGACCATCATAAAGGCTGAAAAATAAAATTGAGAAAGATTATTGTGTAAGGTTGACGGACACGCATGTCTTAATTAGTTTTTTTTTTTTTTTTTTTTTTACAAATTGGTCAAACCCAAACTCAAACAAAAACATTGTTTTCAATCGTTATGAGTCTACCGATTGAATAGAATTTTATTATAAACAATTGTCTTGTAAATGGAATTTTGAAAGCATTCTGAATGTAAAAAAAGAAAAGTGTGCAAGACAATAAGAAACACTACCTGCCAAAAGAAAAAAATATGTGAAGTTTTGTTGAAATCGGTTGAAAAATGTAGGAAATCCGATCCCATATCTAAACGAACACACACACACACACACACACACACACACACACACACACACACAAAAAAAAAAAAAAAAAAACAACCTGGGTTTTAAGTATAACTCGATATGAGTTGTCCCCCTTTCATTCTCGCGATGCCTCTTAGTCGTGTTTTTAAACTGATTTTGTTCAAAAACATTTGTGTTTTCAATTTTTGGCGCTGTCAGAACCACCGCAATGTAATTTTACGTAGTCTCGTGAAGTTTTGCTGAAATCAGTTGAAAAATGTAGGAAATCCAATCTAATATATAAACGAACAGACACACACACACAACCTGGGTTTTATAATAAGTATGATGTAACGAGTAATATTTTAATAAGAGCAGAAACAAAATGTAGATAAAAGAGTGATAAAGAATAAAAAATAAAAAAAAACGAAGCGTTTCAGGATGGACGTTAAATATATTAGCCATAGATTTTGTCTGAAATGTGAGGAATAAAAACTAACAAGTAATAGCACCAAAACGGCGAAAAGTGACAGAAGGGAAAAATGTCGGAATGGGGTCATAGCTGAGATAAGAGAGGAAATGACGCTTTTCAAAGTTGTAAGAACGCCAGAAGCGAGAGGATAACACCTCGTAACTAATAGGTCAAACGCTGTCGGCATCTTGTTCGCTAATAAAACTAAAGAGAAAAAAAAAATAGTAGTAACTATGTCTACATTAAGTCCCCTCTCTTTGAGATTTAACAGAAAACAAAGATGTATTGATGCTTCCTACGACTTGTTCCATTTCTGGTAGCCTAGCCTATTTACATAAGTTTTGTCGTTGACGGTAGACGAGTTACCTCCCCCTACGTACCAAATGACGGAGGTCATCTTGAGAATTCTCCAAGAACTGAATAAATTTAGCAAGAAATAAAAAAAAAAGGAAAGAAAGAAAGAATAAAAAAAAATGACTTATGAAAAGAATGATATAGTTTCTAGAATCAATGAAATTGTTCCACCGTCATAGTGAACTTCGGTCGATACAGAGAAAACTTCGATTTAAGTCGGCACGACGACCAATCAAAAGAAGCCCCGGGAGATGACGTGAAAACATTTCCGGTATGTTTGTTTAAGTGAATGAGTGTTAATATTTGTCAGAGTCGGTTGCATTTGTTGGGCCACAGGGGAAGCGGTTTTTGTGAGTGTTTATATATGAAAAGACTTTTTGGCATTGTGTGTTTCTCAATAGGAATTTTCTGAAAGGGAGGGAAGGAAACAACCAGAAATAATATGACAAAATATGTACATAGGAAGAGAAACAGAACAGACATATATATATATATTAAATCGGTAAAATTTACGAATAAGTTGTTTTGTTGTATCGGTAAATTTGCCAAAATTCATAGTGATATTTATATTATTTTCTCCCTAGTACTTTCGAATGTTGCTCCATTCGTTTTCAAGGATTGTTTTGTGAGTAGGTATACAACTGATTTTTATAATTACTGCGTTTAACATCAGATGGAATCAATTTCAAGTCACTCAAGGTGACGTCATATAAATGGTCAAACCATATTTTTATGTGTTTGTGTGTGTGTGCTTGTTTTATTATTATTTTAAACACACTTCAATAAACTCTCCCCTATAGGAGAAAGATAGCTTATTTGATATAGGGTGCTTCTCTCTTATTAAACTAGTCTCCGGAATTTGGAGTCTTTCTTTCCACTGTATCCTTTAAAATAGTTTGGTGTTATCAATTAAAATTGTTCTAATCTTTGTATTATTTTTCTTATTTGTGATATATTTATCTATATGTGCACGAATTGCACATTGTTTTGACAAGTGGCAAGTTAATAGGAAATAGGCTTTATGAAACTCAAGAAAATTGTAGGTGATTTTCATCCAAACAATTTATATGGAAATGTTAAACCAAACTCGCCGCTACCTCTCACAATTTTTCAAGTTTTTTAGCTTATCTAACACTCCAAACAAATTTACCCATCCATACTTAATGAACAAATATAGTGTTAGCTCAACCAAAGGTTTCCTTGTCATATTACATTCTAATAATCCTAACAATGGTATCCTATCGTCATTAGATACTGAAAGCCAGTTTACTAATGTCGCTGTTAAGGAAACCATACAAATAGTAATACAAAACTTATGTAATCATCCTAGGCTTACTCCTCCTAATATCAGACTGAATATTTTATGTAAACTCTTACTGTCTTTAACCATACATGTAACGTTTTACGACCACTATGGTAACATTTACACACAGGCTGACGGCGTAGCAATGGGCTCGCCTCTGCGTTCTAATTTATATATATATATATATATATATATATATATATATATATATATATATATATATATATATATGTACTTTTTATATATGTCAATTATATGGTTCTCATATAATAAAAAAAAAAAAAAAAAAAATAGGTAACGTATATCAATCTACCATGTTTCACTTTTACTAAATCTTCGTCAAAGTTAACAGGCAAAAGACAGAAACTCTCGTATTTTCAATTATGGGTCAATTCCCATTAATCAGACACGAGGCACGTGCATTAAAACCGTAGATAATTCTATATGTATGTAATACTAGGATCGTTATCACCACCCCAAGACAATCGGTGAAAACTAAACCCAACACCAATTCAAATGCCGGGACTTATCAAGTAACTATTTACAATGCAAAAATGTTTATCTAGAGGAGACATCACGTGATCTAAAAGCGAACATAAGAGAGAAATGCGTTTAGACGATCTAACACTCTCGTTTTGCATCGAAACGATGCTGGACATAACTTTGATTTCATTAATGCCATCCTAATTAAATAAAGAACATAAAAATAAGAAAAAAAAAGGAAAATACATTGAAAACTTAATAATTACATTTTAACCAACTATAAATTACATCACGAGCTTTCTTTGAATGTTTTCTTAAATAATCTAAATTATATCTGCCTAATACAAATAATGCATACTTAAAAAGATCAGCCATAAATTGGAATGATGTGACACCCCACTGCACTGACTTCGCCGTACAAATGTTAAGACATGAGATTTCCCACTTGACAGGGAAACATACACAATTACAAACACACATTACCATCCGATGCCCACTTAGATATACAAGAATCTTTATAAACTTACATACATATAGAATTATCTACGGTTTTAATGCACGTGGCACGTGAAAAACCAATGAGAACTGACTCAAATAAAATTGTGAATACTAGATCTCTTTATCTGTTGTTTTCAATCTCTGAAGAAGCCGTAGTCAAAGTTAAACATGTTAGATTGATATACGTTTCCTATTTGTTCTTTGTTTTATCATCCTTGAGATCCATATTTGATCTGCATTTGATCTTCAATTCATATATACGCTACTGACCAAAAGTTTGAGACGGCATTGATTTTTTTTCTCTAAACTTAAAAAGTGAGTCAAGTTTCATGTCTTTAATGTAATAAATTTACTTGTCTATATTTGCATGCAATAAATTAAATCAAAATGAATATAAAATAATTATCATTTCAATTAGAGCAATTTTATATTTTCTCTTCATCAAAAAATCCATCAGGAGCATTTATTACTGCAGAGTAAATTCTCGGCATCCTTTCTAGTAACTTGTAAAAGTCTGTTGGTGGAAGTGATTCCCAAGCACTGTGTAAATATGTAAATGATTTTTGCTTATTCTTAGGCACTTCACTTCGAACCTAACGAGTTTCGTCCCACACTATTTCAGTTGGTTAACGATCTGGAAACTAAGGGGTCTAACTCATGAATTGCAAACTCTCCTTATCTTACTTTAATTTAGATAATTTGTACACAGTTCTAAGCTGTGTTTTTGGACCATTATCTTGTTGCAAAACAAAAATTTTACGCTATAATTCGGCAGCCAGTAGGAATTTTTATGATTTTTTTTATGAACTTAGTAAAACAATTCTGGATAGTACCAAACTTTTTGATCAGTTGTGTATATATATATATATATATATATATATATATATAATTTCATACGACTTATCGCATGTCTAATCGAAGGTTCGTGATTTCTCATTCGTCAGGACTCGGGTAAGTATGATGGTATAAATTACTAAAAGTGTGATTGTATTAATTGCTAATGCCTGATATTGTATTAATTACTAAATGTCTAATTTATTGTTAGTAGCAGAAAGTAAAATAATAAATTAATTAAATAAACATTTTACAGTGAACAGAATCATTCTTTTCCGATTCGTGAGAAGCGGGATATCATGAAGCTCGAACCTTTAGACCTCCTTTAAGTATTGCGAAGTTGATTCCTTTTGATTCACTAATTATTGATTTAGATTATTGTCGATCATTAGTTTGTGAAAAATGCTGTTCGCCTTGGTATACGCTGCAGTTGGAAAGTTTACAGCCATTCCCCAGAATTAGCATTGAATGAACTTGACAGAAGAGTAAAAAAAAAAAAAAATCTAGAGTCATTGAAAAATGAATGGAAACAATTATCAAACATTGAGAAACTTTTGCAATGAATGCCAAAAATTTGTGATGCAGTAATCGAGGCTAAAGGTGGATATGTCGACGAGAGCAACATTATTGACAGAAGAGTAAAAAAAAAGATCTAGAGTCATTGAAAAATTAATGGAATCAATAATCAAACTTTGAGAAACTTTTGCAATGAATGCCAAAAATTTGTGATGCAGTAATCAAGGCTAAAGCAGGACATGTTGACGAGAGCAACATTTAATCATAACATTCTTTGTTGTTTTTTGTCATAATAGCATTTTTAACAAAAAATCATATCTAACTTGTTTTTAACCATGTATAAAAATTCTGTATTATTTAAAGTGCAAAACAACTACTTTCTAGGACAATTTAAAAAAATTTACCAGGGATGGCCTCAAAATTTTGAACTTTAGAGTACGTTGAATTATATAATTTTACATATATCCACAAGTGGTGTTACTATTATTATTATTATTATTTTACTTATCTTATATACGGTTGTCTCTAAAACAGTAGATAATAGTAGATGAAACCGAAGAAAAAATTCTGTTTGAATTTCTGGGATGAGAACTTATCATTATTTACCGATTTTAATAAATCATTTTGCCACATGCAAGGCAATAAAGCCACTAAGATCGCAAGAATTTACTGAATTCAGGAGAATATGAGAAAAGTAAAACGTTATTATGGAGAGAGTGCAACAAAACGATATATTATATTAAGACGATGCAAGCTAATGATTGACGTAGTTTTTTGGAGATCAACTATATATATTCTAGCGTCTTATATGCACGTGTTTATCGTTGTTTGCAAATCATCCATGTAAACAGAAACAGACTATCATCACATTCTTGTCCGTATATTGCTTAATATATTGTACAGTAATTGTCATCTTTGATAACGGCTTATGTAAGCGGAAAGCTTAGATTGGATTAAAAAATATGTATCAATATTGTGATTTTCTTTCTTCGTTTAATGATAATGTTATTAAGCTTATCAGACGATATGAAAAGAATTTACATAAAATAAATAGACGACACTTGTCTATATTATTTAATGAAACATATATATATATATATATATATATTAAAAAATAAGAAATGGTAAGGCACGTCAGCGTAAATGACGGTTCCGTATAAGATGCAGGTTCGAATCCTGTCAAAGGACGAATATTTTCTATCAAAATTTCTCGTATATTCAGGCCGGTAAATGTTATTTAATACTGTTTATTATAAACAGAGCATTTACTTAAATACTTGTATCTATAAAAAAGAACGTTAAACATAAAAATGTCTTTAATATATATATATATATATATATATAAATATGTAAATGCTACAGGTAAATAGTATAAGAATTTAGCCTCTCATTATTTTATGTAAGTCAGCTCAGTTTTGCTTTTTGTTCTGTTAAGAGATATATTGATGACATATATGTCATCAAACAAATCAAGGAAACTGTATGCCCCTCTAATAGGAAATTGTATACATGCTATGTTGACCTCTCAGCAGAAATAGAGAATCTCTCTTCTTATCCATTAGAAACCGCCTTCCAAATTCCAAATCCGCTGAG
Source organism: Acanthosepion pharaonis (assembly GCA_903632075.3). Taxonomy (NCBI): domain Eukaryota; kingdom Metazoa; phylum Mollusca; class Cephalopoda; order Sepiida; family Sepiidae; genus Acanthosepion; species Acanthosepion pharaonis. Next base: position 1,136,257 of record CAHIKZ030004400.1, read on the forward strand.
TATATCGATGAAATAGGGGAACTTTATTGGCCCACAAGATTTTACATATCTGCCGAGGACCACAATACGGAAACATTTAAAACCTCATCAGACTATTTAATTTTTTGCTACCCTTTGTCCTGTGAATTTACATGCATGGATGCAGACACTGATCATTTACCATATTCCACTCGGATCAACGAATGAAAGACAGCGATCTAGCTTCCCCTTCTGATCTCAATATAATGATGATATGGAGAGCTATGCCGACGAAATAGCTAGTTTTGTATGGTATAAGTATGATGGCTATTGAATTGATTTATAAACCGTGATATTTGAAGTTACTAATTCCACATCCTAGATTTTTAGGATGGATTTAGGATGTATTCTGGTCATATATAATGCCTTATTCTTCTATTTGGCATTTCCCGTCAAAATTTGGGCGATCATGGCTCTTCACAATATTCTTAATCAATTTTGCGTATTTGCTATACCTCTTAATTGCTGTCCTGTCAACCATTTCCACAAACTCGTTAGGTAGGTTAAGCATTGCTTTCCTCTGGCTCTCTTACCCTCAATATGCCCTGTGAATGTTAAACCTTCCAAGACCTCATTCAACATTTTGTTCCCGAGAAATTTCAACCTCTTTTTTTCTGTTTCTAACTATATGTGTCCGTTTTCTTTTCGACTTTGCTCATACAGTCAGTCGGTGGTAGTCTAAGGAATCTTCTGTTGAACGACATTTCTGCTGATTCAGAGATTTTTTTTCTTAATCTCTGATGAGCTTTACCAGCATTTACTGTTATATAGGATGACAGATATTACATAACAGTCCCGTACGCTTTTCTTAGTTTCTAACGAAAATGTATTGTTTCCTGATATTTTGCTTAGCTTTTAGAACGAACATTGCGCTATCCTTCATGTTTCAATGTCACATTTTTCGTCCTCTGTCAAAACACGAATTAGATATTAAAATTTTCGTAAGTGCTTGATTTTGTTGTCTCTATTTTGTAACTTTTATATTCCTTTTGTTGACAAACATATATTCTGTCTCCTTAAAATTAATGTTTAATACATTCCTCACGCTTTCCTTTATTAGCTTATTGCCATGCTCAATTTTAATAAGCATGTTAGGATGTTCATCTACAAACTATATATCTTTAAAAATTAAGAGGTCAGTCAAAATACGCGACCTTAGTTTCGACCTGCCGGTAACTTCGGGCGATACTTTTAAAATGACCCAGGTCGAAACCAAGGTCGCGTATCTTAACTAACCTAATTTTTAAAGTTAAAAGCTCTATATGTTTATTTTTACTTATATTTTTTCTCACGTGTATTGAGCAATTTTTAATACTGCTGTTTCTTAGTCTGATTCAACTAACCTTCATGTATTACAAAGTATATATCTATAAAACATACGTTTATTCTGAAAGTTTAAAATTATGTACTGTCGTTGAAGGCCTAAAGGTACATAAAAAATATATAGTTTTTTGTATTCATTAACCTAGAGAGGTTGATATACCGCCAGACAAAGAAACAACCAATCATCAACAATAAAAAGCCGTTGTAAATATTTTCTTTAGTAGATACCTCCACTTTTTGATGAAAAAACAGCATAACAGTATTAAAAATGCCCTAATCCTAATATAGAAAAGTTTCTTCAAGGACACATGGCACAGCGGATAAAGGCGTTGGTTAGATCCAGTGACAGGACCCAAAGAATGTGAGTCCAATGCCCGGTTAAGGCAGTGGAGAACGTTCAGAGGGAAATTAGCTGGAGATAACTGATAACTGACATACATCAAACATGCCACGGGGAACGAGAACAGTCTAACCCAGTGAGCGAAATAAAGGGTTCAGTCGACATTCCAACCGCCTGAAGAAGGCCGGAGCGTAGAACGGCCGAAACGTTGTAATAAATATGGCGACAAAGATGAGGACAATAGTCCGAATAATGTAAATAATGAAGAAAGGTTTTATTGTCAAAATGTTTATGTTATTATTAAGAGGAAAGACCAAAGCCCTTTTTTTTTTAATTATTTTATCAAATTTTTTATTCCTTTCTAGCATGTTCGAAATTTTGGTTAAAAATCTTGTTTTTTCTTTTTTTTTTCTTTTTTTTCTTGTGGGGAGGAGTTACGCCAGCAATCGACGTAATATGTACGATTAGTGTTTTTAGCGCCTTTTTTTCTGGTGAAAAACACATCGATTTGGAAATTCTTGCAAAAAACAAATAATTGTTGGATTTTAATGAAACTTTCAGGATTTATTCACAAATAAATCAAAATATGTTAGAAATTTTTTAGGAAATTTTAATAAAAAAATATTTTTTTAAATATGTTGACTCCACCTTACTTAATTTCCTGAAATTTCCTGAAAATAACCTGCAATCTCAAAATTTGTTTTTTTGTTAAAAATTCTTAGATTATGTTTTAACAGGACTCCTTGGAGAATTTAAATTTTCAGTTTTTTTTTTTTTTATAAAGCCGGACACCCAGCTACCGAAAATTTGCTCTTAATCGCAAAATAAAAAAATGCGCTAAAACTATCCTATAATTTAATAAAAACTTTTAATTGCTTTCATAATTGAGATTTATTAAGTATGCCATTTTCTTAAGAAAAAAATATTTTTGATGAATAAAGAATTTTTATAAGAACTGTTTTCATTTTTAAATTTGTAATTATAATAATTTATAATATTATAAATCGTTTAAAATTTTGCATTGCTTCAATTCTTTTAGGTGATACTGTTATCAAGTGAAAACTATATTTACTGATCAAAAACTGAAAAGCTCAATGAAAGTCGTTTACACCCAATATTAATTTTTAAAAACAATAATTTTTTATGGGTATAAATATTACGTAACTTGCCTCTATTTAAAAGTATGGTTGACCATACATGACATAATCAGATTACTGCGTACTTAAAAATCACTCGTCATGTTCTTAGATTATGTTTTAACAGATAAAGTCTCCGTAGAACAACAGTAAAAGTGTTAACAGATTTTATCACCACTTGTTAAGTGATCTACGAATGACAAGCGACGGTGATACACGCGTAATCAATGCTACCGTTTATTTTTAAAATCTATTTCTCTGTTATCTTAAATTTTAAGTAAATAATATTTTTTTCAGATAAGATTATACTTTAAATCAGGTAATATTTCTTAAACAAAGTTTCAGAAAAGGATATTTTGTTTTTGAAAGATTTCGAAAACCGAAAATTAGCTTTTGTTTACAAATATGTCAAAATGGCCGATAATTATCGATTTTTATCGATTTTCTGAAAGCGACCAAATCGTTAAGAATCAAATCAATATAATTTCCATTTGAAATACACCAGATTATTTTGCTTATTGGAAATAGTAAATAGTAAATTTAATCATTTAGCTTTCAATTAAAGCTAAAACTAAAACTTCAAGAATGCATTTTTTTCATTTTTGAAACATCATTTTAAACCTTAGATATCGAAACTAAGTCTCAATGCCACTTTTTAGTGTAGATCTCGAAAAATTATCAACAGTAAATAAATACAGTGGCTTAAGAAAAGTTGTTTAGCCAGGAGAAATAAACTACATCCAATTTCAAAATTTAATTATGTAATCCCTAATCAACCTAAATAAAATGTATTTGGAAATGATACAGAATAGGGCCTCCATTTGCTAGTTTCCGTGGTTGTATTCAATTTTTCATGGATTTGATCAAGTTATCAAAAATCGTCTGATCCATATTTTGCCACTCCTTTAGCAATATTTCTTTAAAGGTTGCCACTGATGTGATTTTGGTTGCACGCTCTCGAATTTTTCGGTGAAGGTGCTCCCAAATGTGCTCTATTGGATTCATATTAGGACTTTAGTCTATTTATAGCAGTGACTTGATTTCTTGCGGCCCTTGCTAATTTATTGGTATGACATGGCGCTCTCTCCTCTTAATAAAGGTAGACATTCTTGTGAATTTGATTGGCTTTCAAATACTGGGAGTATTGTCTGAAAAAAAAAGATACGTTATTACACAAGCCAAAATTCCTGTAATTAAAGGTGGCTAAAAACTTAAGATAGATTAGTGTACACATGTAGGCTAAATAAAATCATGTCAAAAACTATTCCTGTACGGCTCCGAGTACGGATCAATCTCCGTGAAAACCTGTGTGCCTAGCTCTCGAAATATCACTCTTGAAAATATCTCATGTGTGAACATGGAAAATAGAGCTGAAAAATTGAAGAAATACAAATGAAAATATCTTCTTGCTCTCCTTGTATTCTTATTCGTCTTGATTTAAGAATAAAATTCGAAAAGAAAGAAGAACAGAAAATTCGGACAGACAACTGTGAGAAGAACTGCTTGATTCCGCTTTTTGGTTAAGGATTGGTAAGTTCCAAGAGAAGTCCCACATTGCATGGTTGTTGATAAATTGTTTTCTAAATCCGGATTCCCTCAGGGAAGAAAACTTTCGCCTATCAGATTTCCTCCTCTTTGTTTTGCTGGATTTTCGAATTACACATTTCTTTATTTTCTATTTCCCAATTATTGATATTTAGTAAGGTTGCTTATGTAAGGCACAACGATAATTGGTAGAAAGAAAATAGGATTAATTCCAATTTGATGTTAGAAGGGATTGCCTCGCCTTGAATCTCAGCTTTCAATATCTAGGTTTTTACCTGAGTTCGCAGACCTACAGGTCTAGAATGGACACAGAGATCTCAACCAATTTTGCAAAATTATTTTACATGTTTATTTTCTTTATATTCTATGTCTATTTTATTCGTTTTTTCTTTGTTTTTTTTTTTTTTACCTTTTATGGAAACTCTTTTTCTTGCGAGGCGAGGGGTTCTTCCTTTCTTGCATTTATTTTCTAAATGATTATTTTATGTCTTTCAAATTTTCTTTAGAATTTTCTTTGTTTTTTTTTCTATATTTAACCATATTTCTTTATGGAATTTTCGCAAATTTCTCACTTCTTTTCATTTATTGTTTACTTAATTACTTCCTCAGGATTTTTGTCTCTTAATTCTAACGTTTCTACATACCCTACCAGTTTCTCCAAGAAATCTTTAGTTTTGTTCTGTTTCTTTTTTTTTTAATTATCAATTCCTGAATCTTGACTGGTTTGTTCATTTTTGCAGCTTTTTTTAATGATTCTTTCACGGTTTTTATATATATATATATATATATATATATATATTAAGTTGTCCAAAATATTTCTTTGTTCAAATGCAAAATCCTATTTTAGACGATCTACGCTTTCCTGCAACGAGTAATGCGATCTGTCCTCACACGCGCATGCGCCTTATACGCTATGTTTCCCGCGCATACACTCGGAAGAAATAAGTTTTATATTCTCGTAAATTAGCGTATAATCGATAGAGAGTAAAACCCCTCTTCTGAGATTCACAGAGAACAATTCCTTAAGTAATGTATTGTGTATTGATCGAGTCAGGTTTTTGAGTTTAACGAATCAAAATTTATTTCTTTTAAAAACCACGTATTACAAGGTATTTAAGAATATTCTCATTAAGCACCGACAATCGTAAAAGGGAAAGGATAAAATGTTTGCTATTTATTATTACGACCTTTTGAAAGCAAACACAAGAATGTTCAACAAAATCATTGTCTGTTTTCATTTGCGTACTTATTTTTGAGAACATATTGCAATAACAGTTTTTTTTAAACAACTGGCGATTATATCTAATATCTGAATTTAACAGTGGTGCTTTCATTTCTATTTAAGAATATTTCTTGCATATTTTGATGACTGATGATTTAATTCAGTCTTCAACCCTCAACTCTGAGTAAATACAGAACACACAGACAGCTGCATGCAACTTCAGTTTAACATAACCATATATACATTTTTATTTATTTAAACTAAGGCTCATAAACATTTCCCTGTAAAACCGGTTCTTAAATGCATCCATTCGTAGACAAGCCATTACACACAATGACACATTACGAAGAAAGCGCGCTCAATTACATTTGCAATTTACACAGAGCTACTCTATTCCAAAAATCATTTTACCAAATCGGAGCTGATATTAAATTACAAATATCCTTGAACGCAGAAACTTGAATTGAATTAGATGAGAATTTTTGTGTATTATTATTTGAGCACTGACTTCCAGCATATTAGCATCTTGGGTACGATGATAAACTACATCCGGCAGCAATGAGTCTGATTGGGAGATTTTGATGAGCGTGGTATCATCTATTGATTGTTGTTGTTCCCAGGTCAACCATGACCCGGGGTGGCAGCTCATGTTAGAGTCCCGGCTATGGATAAACAGATCATCCCTAAACTGGGGTCAGTATGGAAATACATTTTTATAGTAAAAATATTGCCAACAATACATTTTTGTAAAAAAAAACAATTACCAGCAATACAGTTTTGCAAAAAAAAAAAATACCAGCAATACATTTTTATAAAAAAACTATTACCAGCAATACATTTTTAAAAATATACATATTATTAGGAGGATTGGACGATTATATCTAAGTAATTCATCGTGCCTGATAGAAATCTCAACAGAATGCAGAAAGCACTGGACGACCGTTCCGTTCTATATTTGAGACTCATCAGCAGCGCGCATCCAATTCCGAGAATTGAAACCCCTGACAGTTAGGTCGTCAAGCAAACATCATACCACCTTTTCCACTAGGCTTGGGTGAAGAAAAGATTGCAAATCAGACTCAACAAAGCGCCGCTCGCTCACATATTCCGTGGTGGAACTCTATTGAGTTCTCTCTAACCATAGGACTGTGCCCTTATGGAGTACTATATATATATATATATATATATATATATATATATATATATATATATATATATATATAAATGAAAAAGATTACGACTACATATATATATATATATATATATATATAAATGAATGAAAAAGATTACAACTATATATATATATATATATATATATATATATATATATATAAATAAAAAAAGGATTACCAGCAATATAAACAGATCTGCAATGTCATCGATCCTGACTTGGCATCTTGATCAGTCCCTTTCTCACCGAAGTGAGCTGGCTTCCCTCTGTCTTTTCTACAAATATTTTCAAGGTAACTGCTCTGACGTTCTTTTATCCCAGGTGTCCCGACTACATGATTTTTAAGCGTGTTACTAGATTGGCATTTAGGTCCCACCTGTTTACTCTTGAAATAGTTGAATGTAACCGTCACTTCTACGCAAGCCCTTTCATTTCTCGCACTGTGGAACTACTTTCCGTTTACTTGCTTCCCTGATAAATACAATCTACAAAAATTTAAGTACATCAATCGCCATCTATCTTCTTCAATCGCGTTTATCTTTTATCCTTTCTTCAACCCCCCCTTATACCCAGTATTTTTCTTTCACTTTCTCTCTCTGTAACCACTTGTGTACTAATGGAATTCCCACCTTGCTTTGTGGGTGAAATGATTAAATAAATATCATGTGCTGAGGAGAATGGATGACCCGCGCTGTAGATATAAACCTATGAGACTTAAACCTATCTTTTGTGATAAAACAATTATTTCAGTGTCCAATCACCGAATATATTTAATTAATGAAGTTTTTTTTGCTCTGAATTTAATTCTCTCAAGTATAGGCTGTAACATAGCAGACTAACTTTGCGTGCTGGGCCTCCCAGAGTCTATTAGAAAATAAAACAGACATTGTTTATTCTTCAAACGAATTATTTAAAAGAAATCGATCGAAAACCATGTTTTTGACTCTACAGTGTCTCCGTGTACAAAAAGTGACCAATCAGCTTAAATGTTCCTAGAAGCAAATGATGTACACGTAAGTAGAAATCTGCGGGTCATTTAGAGCGAGATAAATGTTGACAGGTGACCGATTCCGGAAGAACAGACGACAACAAAGAGACGAGGACTCCATTAATGCTGTATTTACGGTGAGTGGCATCGAGCAGAGGCTGATTAAACATAATGAACTTTCGTTTCAGGGTTAACGACACATAACCGATTGCAATTAGGCAACGAAGGTTGTTTGTAGATGAAAGACAACTATTTTTGTAGAAGTCAGTTGGTTCAGTGTTGGTACGACAAGTGTCTCGTTACAAGGACTACAGTCGACAGTCAAGCGCTGCCTGTATAGATCTGAAATCAATGTTTTGTAATAGGAGGAAATCATTCACTGAGTCGTACAAGGCCGATCAAAGTGATCGGAAATCTATTATCCGAATGGTTTCAAATGCTGTTTTTTTTCTCTCTCCAAAGGTTACTATTAAGTTTTGGGCGCTTAATATTATTATTTCACATTTCCGATCATGTTCAGTGTGCTTTATGACTGTGAAAAACAACTGATTTTTTTTCTTTGCGTTCTTACAATTCTGTTCTTCCTCCTTTTTTTTTTAAATAAATCAGACCGTCCGTTACGCCTTGTAATAGCTTGTCTGTGCCCAACCCTCAATTATTTGGTATAGCAGCAGCAGATAGAGCAATTCCCTAACCCTTTTGTTTACTTCCGGCTAGCCTCACTCTGCTTTATGCTGAAGCTATATATATACTTTTTTCTAGAAATAAAAAAAACAGTAATTTGATGAATTCTTACGTTTTTCACGCCCTGTCATTATCTCAGATAAATAATGGACGTTTCCTTTCTTATTGCTATGACACACGAAAGGAAATGATTATATCAAAGACACGGTTAAGTTTAATGACAAAAACGATCTGTAACCTAGTAAAAAGAAAGTTAAAATAAAAAATGAAGGATAGATGCTTTTAACGTCTGCTTCATTGAAATAGAGAACCGCTTGCATCTTTTTATTTGTACCTTCTTACATTTTTAAATAAGGATTCGCGGAGAAAGTGATTGTGTAAAAAAAGACTGCAGAATTTTTACAGGTTCCTAATAGTTATCTTGATTTCACCTGTTATTCAGACACTTATGTTTATGATGTTTTTGTTACCACAATCCAGGTTGTACATAATCAGAACTTCTACAGATGTTCAGACTTGAATCATTGACGTATTATTATGATGTATTCTAATTATTATACGTCAAAAACGTGAAAGCATATATATTTCATCAATTTAGTTTGGTTAATTTAATAACAAATCAAAATCATGTTGAGTAATTTATATTTCGAATTACGGAATGGAATTTAGTACAGATAAAGACGGAACTAGATATAGGTTAGGTTTAAGCTACAGTCAAAAAATAAATATATATCTGCTAAATGTCTACCAGAAATAATCCAAAATATGACAAAAAAAAGCAATAAAAATACCTTAAGAGAATTCGTTAGTATTTAAAAAATCTTTTCGGAAATTCCCAGCGGATGATTGTGGTTACACGAGTTGCAGATTTTGATATTGAATTGATACTATTTGTTGTGGCATACCTACGGACGATAATTGGTAGGTCCCCATTAACATAAGTACAATAGTAAATACTGTATGTTAGTCTTGAGTTGGAGATTCGTCTCCGGCTGTGCTGGACAAACTCTCTGCCTCCGATGCGAGGCTATATCGAAGGGTAGTATCTTGCCTTAGAAAATAGCTACCCGACCCCATTTTATATAGTGTCTACGGGAAATTTTCAGGCGAGCTTGTAGGCTCGGCTACCCCATATTACATTTGGCGTTGAGCCACGTCTGACCGCGTAAAGCAGTTGGTACATATCTTGCAGTTAGAGATTCGTCTCTAGCTGTGCTAGTCAAACTCTATGCGTTCGGGCAGAAAGGATCTCCAGACGAGGCTATGTCAAAGGGCAAAGTCTCGTCTCGGGAAACAACTACCCGATACCGTTTTATACGGGGTCAACCGGTAATTTTGTCTCCGAGCCTATAGGCTCGGCTATCCCACACTAAATTCGGCCGTGTCCCATATCTGACCGCGTGGAGTGGTTGGTAGATATTCTGCAGTTGGAGATCCGTCTCCAGCTGTGTTTGGTCAAAGTTCCCAAACGTGGTTATGTCGAAGGGCAGAGTCTCGTCTTGGGAAACAGCTACCCGACCCCGTTTTATACGGCGTCTACGGGGATTTTTTGTTCGAACCTACGGGCTCGGCGACGCCACATTAAAATCGGCCTTGTGCCACATCTGACCGCGTGAGGCGGTTGGTAGATATTCTGCAGTTGGAGATACATTGTGGAATTCACTTGACTCACGTCTAGCAGTTGACTACTTCTACGCGCCGCTGGCGAAACTTATACGTGTTGTTCTTGTCCTAAGTATTAACGTTCACTACTATTCAGTAATCTTTCCTACGTTACAACACTATTATATTATATTTAGACTCTGTTGACTTTGGCATTGAGCCCTTATTTTATTTAAGTTTTTAGCTTATTTATAATCTAGATTTTATTCTTACAATTTATATACGAAACTACCCGTGATCCTTTGGGTTACTGACGATTCAGGTTAGAAAACATTGTAGTTGATTTCAACATTACATTGAAATGAAAGTTAATTTTTTTATGATCCAGTTAATTATTTCGGTTCGTTCGTGTCATCATTGGTCTGGTTCTCAAAATCATTTTTTTTTGCGTTTTACAAATTGTTACAGAATTTACTAGTAATAGAACTTGCGGGATAAACTTGATCTTTAAATCAGATTAAGTTAAAAACATTTTTTAATATGCCAAAAAATATTTGAAAATCATATTCACTTGAGAATACTTTTTAAATATGACAAAAATATTTTTTTAAAAATCTTTTAAACATTGTTTGTTTAAAGACAGCTGAAATATAAAATATTACTCTACAAACTGGACGAAACAGCGGTATTCGGTCTTGCTTGATCGGCAACACCTTTCATAAACGAGGCCGATTAAAAGCACGGCGTTTCTCCCCAGGGTACCAAGGCTATATGCGAGACCAATAATACACACCTTGTGAAAGAATTCGATAACAAAATAATCACGAAGACGACTTATGTGCGACGAGGTAGAAGACAGCACGTTTGCTTCAATAAATAACCACGTTTTGCAGTAGAATTGAAAATGATTCAAAATGATTCAAAAGGCGGTTATTCTATAACGCTCTTTACATCTGGCGCCTTTCTTTGGTTTCGTTTCTACATCTGCCTTTGTCTTTGGACTTTTTCAGATGTCTTACCTATTCGGTAATCATTTTGAAAGGGATGCAAATTTCAAAGAAGTAATTCCAGCATAGATAAAGGCCAATTTGATGTAATAAATAAACAATCGTATTGCCAGGTAATTTGAAAAAAATAAAACTATTCGAAGATGATAAACGCAATCTGGACGTGATGCCTCCTCTGCCCCAAACGTTATATATATTAAGTTGGTGCAAAAATAACGACGTAAGAATGTCGTTTTTTGACGTTAAAAAATACGTCAAAAACGACATTATTACGTCATTATTTCTGATTCAACCTAATATATATATATATATATATATATATATATATATATATATATATATATATATACTCATACACACACAGATATATATATATATATATGTGTGTGTGTGTGTGTGTGTGTGAGTGTGTGTGTATATATATATATATATATATATATATATATATATTATGGCATAAAAAGCAAGACATTTTATATTATAGACCATGATAGATTTCAAATAAAAAAAAACACACACACACCAGTCGACCTGTTTCGTCCCCTCTCATCACAACTATTAACGGGGAACACAAATTATGGAGAGAAAAAAAAAGAGAATGTCTGTCATGGTTGACGTGAATGAATGGACAGGGAGAAGAAAAAAAATATAATTATAAAAATTATACCAACAAAGATGCTAGAAGTGCAGCACAGCAAGTCCAATATATATAAATTTCCCGGGTTTAGGTGTACTCCTCACCAGTATAGATTTGGAGTAGCTTTGAAAAGGAACCGGAAACCCAAACTTAAATTGTAAAGTAAACTAGTTTCTTTGGCTCCAGGAAGTCAAAGTAACAGGACGCATGCAATTCGGGTTAGTGATACACCAAACAGATAAGTACAATAATTCATGTTGTTTCGGGGTATATAGTAGATACATGCTAACTTTGTATTAAGAATTTTAAACATAAAATATATATAGAAGTTTTTTTATACGAAGACTTGGTTTTATGTGAACTTTTATATACTTATGTTATAGTATGTTCATTCAGTTTGTAAATGAGTTCGAGGTTTCAAAAGGCCTCGGAGGTGTGTGAACCGGGCGATAGGTTATCTATTTTATTTTCAAAAGAAAATGGAAAATTAACTTTTATTCATTTATCTATTAACATTACTTGCATTGACCTGTTGCCATTCATCTAACAGCTCATTGATAGCTCTGTAGATTTTGATGCGAAAATGTTTTCGACTAAATCTTCGATCTGGATTTCATTAGAAAATATCTTTCTCATTAAAGCTTTTTGCATCGACACAAAACCTGTGATAATTGTCAAGTGTAGGGTCAATTGATTATTGTAGATGCGGGTAGAACAAGCCAATCGAGTTTCAAATAGATTTACCGTGTTGTTCTTGATAAATGCGGCCTTTCGGAGAACAATATTTGTACTTTAGTTCAATGTGTACGGTGCTAATGCCGTACAAAAACTAAAGTATATTAGTGCATTGCAAATTTCTTCTTGACGCATAACCGGAAACCCAAACTTAAATTGTAAAGTAAACTAGTTTCTTTGGCTCCAGGAAGTCAAAGTAACAGAACGCATGCAATTTGAGTTAGTGACACACCAAACAGATGAGTACAATAATTCATGTTGTTTTGGGGTATATAGTTTTTTGAAAGTAGATATATGCTAACTTTGTATTAAGAATTTTAAACATAAAATATATATAGAAGTTTTTTATACGAAGACAGGTTGTTATATACATCATAACAATATCCAAATGAAAAATTACTTAAGACTAAACTTAAATGATAGATAAATAGTTAGATAGATAAGAGAAGAGAGAGAGAGAGAGAGAGAGAGAGAGAGAAGAAAAAGCGACGAAAAAGAGAGTGAAAGAAAGAGAGATACATAAATAATTTCGTATCAGGATACCAAATAATGCCTTAAAACTACGGAAAAAAGAGTGTACAGAATAAAAAATTTGATTGGATGAATTCACGTTCCTAGCGACCCGACATATGGTCGTGAGTTCAGTCACAATGCCAAGTATTGAAAGGCATATATTTTAGTTCCCTTCAAGAAGAAAGGTCCGTCTCATAAAGGCGAATCAATAAAAGCGACTAAACTAATAAAAAATTGTACTCTAACATAAAAAGCTAAAGAGAATTTTATTTACGGTTTTTGGACGTCCATCAAGTTTTGATATTTTTATGTTTGCATGATTGAAAATGAACCGACCTGGGAGAAAAAAAAATACGCGCAAAAAGATCACCCCGCATGAATTGTTCAGTCCACTCCTCAGGGGCTTTCAGCAAATGACTGCCGTTTTTCTTATTTATCATCGGAGTGCAGTCCGAAGTCGGGCGACCGGCTGATCGGTTGAACTCTCTGCCTTCGGGTGGGGAGGAACCCGAACGAGGATACGCCGAAGGGCGGAGTCTCTTTCGGGGAGGTAAACCGACCCTGAACCCGTTTATACGGGTTCAAAGAGCATATTTTTGGCCGTGCCCACAAGCTCGGAGATACCACGTTAAACTGGCCTTGTGCCCCATGATGCCCTCACGGGGGGTGAGTAAATACCGTTTTTCTTATTTTACCTCTGTTCATATTAAGTTTGATAATATATATATATATATATATATATATATATATATATATATAGAGAGATATAGATATAGATAGAGAAGATATTATATATATATATAATAAATGAAGAAATATAGTCTTAAGATGTGGTATTTTTATGGGATAAAGTGCTCATATATCAAAGATAGGCGTGTGTAAATATAATAAAGTGAACATAGAAGTCAACACTTAGAGGCGACAGTCTGTTTCATGCTAAAATGCAATCAAGCCTCTAATGTTGACTTTATGTTCACTTTATATTTATATATATATATATATATATATATATATATATATATGTGTGTCAAGTAAATTATTAAAAGAAAAACAACCACCACATACTACACATGTGTACATACAATCACATACAAACGTACACACACGTATGTGCGTGCATGCACACATATACACGCATAAAAGGGAGAAAAATCAACCTGACACCAATAAGCGCATTTTTTTTTATCTTAATTTAAAATAACGAAAATGAATAAATTGAATGTCATTTGATGATATCTCCTGAAGAGTGAACAGAATTGATGCACAATTTTAGACTTTTTTCTAAAGAAATCATGTTTCAAGATTTAGTAGAAAATATTTTCTCATTAAAAGCTACAGAGCTGCCAGATGAATGGCAAAAAATTATTGCAAATAATGGCAAATAGATAAATGAATAAAATGTAGTTTTCCTTTATTTTTTGAAAATAAAATAGATAACATATCGACCTGTTCACACTCCTCCCAGCCTTTTGAAACATCAACCTCATTTACAAGAGGAATGAACATACTATAATATAAATATATAAAAGATCAGATAAAAACAAGTCTTCGTGTAGAAACCTTATATATATATATATATCTATATATATATATATATATATATATATATATAAATTTGAAATTCTTAATGCAAAGTTTGCATGTATCTACTTTCAAAGAACCTATACCAAAAAAGAATATGAATTATATACCAAAAAACAACATGAAGTATTGTACTTATCTGTTTGTTTTTTCATAGTCATGTCCGGGGTCCTCTCTTCCCGGAAGCAGAGAGTTTGACCAGCACAGCTGGAGACAAGTCTCCGGCTGCAGGTCATCTACCAACCACTTGTTTGTTTACCAAGTTTAATCCACAAAAATTCGGAATAGAGGTACTGAATATTGCATCGCTCAGCTAAGTGACAAATTCCAAATTTGCATTAATTCTACATTTTAATTAAAGACCAAGGGGCTTCTTTTTCAGTGATGTTTTTTTTTTTGTTTTATTATTCATTGTTTCGAAACGTTTTCCTGGTTCCCGGCAAAAATGTTAATACAAATAAGTACTTCCGGCATACATAAGCCATTAACAAATGAATAAATAAAAATGTTATGAAAGAAATAAATAATGAATGAATTACTGAAAGAAAGAAAGAAGCAATGAAAGAAACAAAGAAAGAGAATATATGCCAAGAAATGATGCGTAAAAAAGCGATATAAAAAAAACAAACATGGCGACCGCTGAAAAAAAAGTACAATTGGGTTAGATGTATTGAAAATTTCCCTGGAAAGCAAAAGACTCTTTTGAAATATAGAAAAAAATAATAAAAAAAATATTTTAATAAAGACCTTTCGATGAACTCTAAAGAGACTTGTGTAAACGAAACATTATGTATATTCAATGTGAAGGCGTGATATATAACAAACGAGGAAACTCCTATGACACAAAAGAAAACACTTTGCTAATGACTTATG
The DNA here is from genome assembly GCA_903632075.3 of Acanthosepion pharaonis. Classification (NCBI taxonomy): domain Eukaryota; kingdom Metazoa; phylum Mollusca; class Cephalopoda; order Sepiida; family Sepiidae; genus Acanthosepion; species Acanthosepion pharaonis. Next base: position 1,151,632 of record CAHIKZ030004400.1, read on the forward strand.
AAAACCGACATTACTCAGACATTGAATAATTAATAAGTAGATTTTCAGCGAAAACCGAAAAAATGGTACAGTAAATAACTTATAAGAAGAATCTTTAACAATATACTTTCCTTAGCATTAATGCAAACTTTATAACTGAGTTCATGTATCTATCGTAACTCGAAACTGACGTAGAAGTCTATATATATATATATATATATATGTCGTAATCCGATGGTATAATCAAGGCGAGTTCTATTAATAAATCATAGAATTTGAAATCTAAACTGACACACAAAAGATCGCTCAACAGAACAAAATTTTCTTTACAACTGGAATTAAGATATCTTTAGTTAATGACCATTTAAAGGCGAGTCCATTTAACAAAAATAGGAATGGTCATCAACAAAAAGTATCGTAATTGCAATTGTAAAGAATAGAATATATATATATATATATATATATATATATATATATATATATATATAGATAGATAGATAGATAGATAGATAGATAAACCCTAGTGAGCCAGACAAACCTACCCAGGTTTTACCGGAGCGGATCGTCAGGGGAAAGCTGGTTGTATTGAGCTCTTTTGTTAGTTAGTTGTTTACTCGTGTCGGGTTTTTTTTCTTTGGGCTTCAAACCTGCATCTGTAAGCGATATTTTTCGACAGACTTTCATGTTTCTAGCTTTTTTCTTTTTTTAAAACCTTTTTTTCCTTCGAGATTGATTTAATTTTGGCAAAAAAAAATTCGAAGGTTTTTCGAAACGAGTATAGTTACTATATATATATATATATATATATATATATATATATATATATATATATATATATATATATATATATACTGAGTTCAACATTAAACGGCAACTGGCGGTTTCATGCTTCAACGCATTTTTCAGATCACGTGCTTTGTGTTTTAGTTTGACTATATGTGCTTGGCAGTGGTGCATCATGGGTAGTAAGACCGGAAGTTTACCTTTGAAAACATGAAACAGACTGTCACCGTTTGGTGTTAGTGCCTACTTTTATATTTCCATACGATCTATCTCTGCTATTCAGCAGTTTTACCCATAAAGATAGCTTACTCAAGAACTATATTTATTATATATATATATATATGTGTGTGTGTGTGTGTGTGTGTGTGTGAACATATATAGAAAATAAGAAAGAACCAGTTAAATAATCCAAAGTTCTTTAGTATTGTTGTTATTATTTAAAAAAAAAAAAAATAGTGCTCGATACAAAAAGTAGAGCCTAAATATAATTATTTATTTAAAAATATGATTCCAACGCTACATAAGTGTTCTCGTGTTTCAAAACAAGAGCCGAAAGCTTCAATATAATTATTTGAATTAAATTGAATTAAAGTACCAAGTTCTGTTCCATCTTCAAGCGAAATTCTTTTTGGAATAACTAATTCTTGAAATTTACGCGTTTTATAAGCATAGTCATTATTAAAATAAAAATTACTATGGTTACGGCTAAAGCAATTATTTTAAAAAAGGGGCATAAGGGTTAATAATTTTATCAATATCTCAGTTACATTTAAAGTGGTCAAGTCAGGGTAAGGTTGGGGTGTCTATATTCAGAGCGGAAGATGACATCGTCTAGTCTGGTTCAGTGTCTATGGAAATTTTTTTTTTTTATCATATTTTTTAAATAAATAATTATATTTAGGCTCTACTTTTGTATCGAGCACTGTTTTTTTTTTTTTAAATATCAAAAATACTAAGGAACAGAGATTGGTACTTTAATTCAATTTAATTCAAATAATTATATTGAAGTTTTCGACTCTTGTTTTGAAAACATGAGAACTCTTATGTAGCGATGGAATCATATTTTAAATAAATAATTATATATATATATATATATATTTGTGTGTCTGTATATATATATATATATATATATATATATATATATATATATATATATATATATATGTGTGTGTGTGTGTGTGTGTGTGTGTATATATATATAAATACTTATATTTGGCTGGTTCCCTGCGGCTTGAATTTTAATGTGTCCACGCTGTTTATTTGCCGGTGGTCGCACAATAGTTCGACGGTTGAAAGGAACATGAAACTCGATTCTCTAATTATTAGTCATTATGCGGCCAAAATTATATGTTGTGAAACAAAGGGAGCAAGCAGAGTTGAATGGAAAAGAGATCGTATTCAGTATGCGCATATCCACTCCTACGAATAAATTTGTGTTAAAAAAAATGTTGGTGTGCGATAATGCTAAAGCCGTCACCTAATCGCCTCTATTCGTTGACGCATAGACCCGGGCTCCTTAGAAGCAAGTCTCATGTGATAAAGAGGAGAGCAATGCATAGCGGCTCGGATTGAGGAATCGGAGATTCGAAACCATTTGATTCTTTTACATGCTAATACCGTTGAGAAAAGTATGAATCCTCTTCTTCTCCACCCCACCGCACTGCTATGGGTAAATAACAGGATAGAACGGGTTCTATAGACTTGGATGGCAACTGGTCTACCGCAGAAAGAAATGGCAATCTACTGCATGAAAAACCTCTGCCTCGTCAGTCATGCATCAAAAGATACATGATTGCCGAAGCATGGCACATAACTGATTGATATAGAAATCATAACTTTTCCGCAGCAGTCATATCGAGGAAGTCTGGGTATGACGATAGATTACATCCGGCAGCAAGGCCTCTGATCAAGAGATTGGACGTTTTGGGCAGCGCAGAGCGACCTTTTAATTACTGTTGTTCCCAGATTGACCCTGACTCGAGGTAGTAGCATCTGTTAGGGTTCCAGCTATGGGCAAATAGTGAACTCGCAAACAAAACACTACGAATGCATGAAGACATTTTTATATAAAAAAAGACCAACAATACATTTTTTTTCAATAAAAATTTACCAGAAATATATTTTTATAGTAGAATTATCAAAAGAATTATAAGAAAACGTCAGGGGATACATTTTCCGTTGTTGATGGCTTACAATTTGTTCAAAATACATAGAGTTCGTCAGTAAATCTCCCATAAACGTTGATATACCACTAAACAAACCAAAAAAAATAAACAAAAAACAGCATGTATGAACTCTTTCATAACATTAATCCATAAAATAATCCTACAATTTCTTAAATCAAACTATATTTCAATATATAGCTTCAACAGAATAAACTCTAGTAATTATGTTAATACCGCCTCTACTTATTATGTCCACATAATTATATGAACAAAAACTGAGTATCATCTACCATGATAGCAGAATAACACATATTTTAAATACTTCAAATCTCACAAGAAAATTAAATTTCGACATTAATTGACCTATAAGGAGTTGATATGCCATTAAACAGATACATCACTCAATCAATCATATCGAGGGTATTAATATAAAAGCTTTCGATGAGATATAGAAATATACATCGACACCATACACATGGTACTAAACAAACATCTAAACAGCCCAGTGTTGCAAGCTTCCCGTAAAGCAGGGTTTGTTAAGACTTTTTACAGAGTGGGCCAGATTTGATGAGGTGAATATGTTTGAGGGCCAAGTACTCTTTTTTGTATTCTTTGAACAATTAAAATTAAATACAAATGAACTATCTTATGAACATTTTATTGCAAATGGCATATCTTAATTTTTTTCACATGGATGACAAATAAATTTAAAGAGGTCTTACCAAAATCACTCAGCCTGACATACCTGAAGCCCATATAGGATGAAATAAAATATGTCTAAGACAAAGGAAATTCCAGGAATCTTTAATATATTTCAGGTTAATCTTAAACATTATATATTATTGGTAATTAATGTTGTCTGCCAAATTTTAAGAACATATGAATAGGAATATTACACTAATATTCATCGTATTAAAAACCAGATAGCATAAAGTGAAACAGGTCCAATTATCTAACATATTTATAACTTATTTTCATCAAAACAAAACATTTAATGCACTAAGATTTTACAATTTATTCATCTTACATTACTAAAAACTAACTTACCTGCACTAATGTGAAGTGTGATACTGAGATCTGGGCAGCAGCTTGTAAGTCAGGTCTGGTTCAAAGGATGCGATTTTAGAAATTGGCTGGAAAAAGCCAAGGTTATGTTCCCACCGACAGAGGGCGGCCACATAGTGCTGCTGCCATCTTTGTTAAAACATGAAATTGCATTTATTTTGCGTGTAATTTACATACTCTGACTGACAATAGTTGCGGGCCGTAAGTAATACATTATATGACAGAAGATGGGGGACATATGAAATTTGACCGCGGACCATAATTGACCCCTGTGCCTGACTTAATAAGTGCTTGCTGTAAGGGGTTTCTTGTTCTTTTGTAATATAGTTCGTCACGTAATTCACAATAACTGCATTATAGGAGAAAATTGACTTCATTTTAGCCATAAAGTCCGTGTAACTCTCATAGTTGCTGGTGAGTAAGACTGTAAGGCCGTGTATAATTGAAGTTTTACTTCAATGTTATTCATCGTTGTCTATTCTGGGCCTCCTCATTCAGATTTATGTTATCAGTACAACGTTTACTGTATTAAAATGTCTTACATTTTTTTCTTTGCTTTGATTTGCAAGGACTGTGTCTCTGACCCAGTCTTCCACATTGGAAAAACATTATTTTTGACGGGCAGTCCTCCGAAACCATAGAATGCATTCTGTTCAGTCATCATTTTTCTTCGTTTTTTGTCCTTTGTCCGCACTGTTGTTACTTATACAATATCGCTTTCTTCAATGTTTGCAGTATTGTGTCTTAAATTTATAATTCTTTGGCATTCTTCTGACACTGTCTGTAGATTTAATTATCAAACATTTAAAAAGATCTGGAAATTGTTCGTTCAGTTTACTTTTTTTTTCAAATTCGCGATTGAAAATATCAACTTAAGTAACAAAATTTTCGTCATCTTTTTTGTAAGATGTAAGCATTGCTAATCAGAATAGGGGCTTCTTTCACTGAAAATAATAGAGTAAATTAACGCAGTTTAACCAAACGTAATATTTTCTGGTTATCAATTTAAATGTAATTACAATATTTTCGTGCTTTGATGGAAAGAATTTCCTTAAAATTAAACGTAACCGTTTTTCATCTGGCCAGCTCTGACAGTCTTCTTTTGAAAATGTCTTTGTGCCTTCTGTAATACGACAAAAACGCAACATCTTCGTTGGCATTATATATAAATTCGGCAATATAGTTTGCGACCGCATCAGGTATGAATGAAACTGTAGTATTAGTTTCATTTGATTTCTACAATATTCCTTCAATCATCATTGTTCACTGTTGTATTTATTGTTGTTTTTGCAACAACAGTTTTAGCACGATTTCTCAGTCCCACATATTGCAAGTTTATTTCCAATCCTCGGTTGACGTGATGTCAAAACCGCTTATAATGGCAGAATTATCAGATATTCCCCAAAGTTCCGTATATTTGGCGTCATTGTTATAAATTTCATATGACACTCATAGTTGCTGGTTCCTAAAACTGTGAGGAAAACAATAGTAACAAAATATTGAGTGACATGGTTTAATCAGATGAAAACATGGACAGACAAGACAGTAGTTCTGCGCGACAAGCATACGACTGCAAAGTATTACGACTTTACGACTCCATTTTGTCCCTATTCTAGTCATAGCGGAGAGACGAGGCCATGTTTCTATTATAAGTGTTGAGAAGTTTAGGTAGTCTTTGTAAATAACAATTTCCGATATACAGTTATTTATTATGCAAAGCAATTATTTTTATCAGTAAAAAAATAAATGTTGAATATCAATAACGTAGATCGAACATTATAGTGTGTGTGCTTCAAATCGGAATACATATTTTACATATATATATATATATATATATATATATATATATATATATATATATATGCTCTCGTTTCCCGGTTGAGGATTTTAGAGAAAGGGTATTTAAAAAACAAGCAGTAGCTGCCTCTGCTGTTAACTCATGACTTTTCAGTTATCTACTGAGCACAATAGGCTTCTGACGTTTGCATAAAAAATTATAAAATAATATATATTCTATAAAAATTTCCCTTTCTCTGTCGTTCGGCGATAGGGGTAGCATATCTGACTTATGTAAAATCGGTCGAGTTTCGATCACGGATCGGATGTCTAACCACATTGATGAGCTGAGCGAAACAGGCTTGTATGTGGATGACTATATATATATATATATATATATATATATATATATATATATATATATTAAAAAGAAGAGAAGAGAGGTGCCGCAAACGTTTTTGGTTGTAATGTGGATTCATTGAAAAAAAAATATTATGCTTTGTTTTACATAAATTTTACTACACGTGTTTCTGGTCTCGCGACCGTCTTCAGGTAAAAGGTGGAGATTTCCACATATTATTAAAAATAATTAATTTTTTCCTTATGCTTTTCAATGTTAAATATTCTCGATATGAGACATTTTCTGTTTTTGTGTTAGTAATCCGAATGTCTTTCTTGAATTGGCAATGAAGAGTTCTGCGCGAAGGGTCATAAAACAATTAAGGTTGGTCCAAACTCTTTCTTTTTACATACATATATATATATATATATATATATAAACAATGACAGAAGAAACACATCCTATTCAACGCGTTTCGTCCTTTGATAGACTTTATCCAGGCAAATGTACCTTGATATGATCTCTCAGACGACTAAACGCATCGGCTAACATGAGTTTTCAATTGACAGATATAATCTCTGAATTTATATATATATATATATATATATATATATATATATATATATATATATATATATATATATATATATATATATTATAAAATAACTGATTTAAAATACGTTTTTTCGCTACACAGTTCTAACCATGTTTCAAAAATGGAAGCTAAAGTAAATTAAAGACATTAGTTCCATTTCATCAAACATTCGCTTGAGGATGAAATGGAATTAATATCTTCAATTTACTCACAAAATTAAATTAGAAGATTTTAGCTTCCATTTTTGAAACATGGTTAGAACTGTGTAGCGAAAACCCATATTTTAAATCAGGTACTTTTTATAATATTAATGCTCTGTAAATTTACATTGAGCACTATTTTTTAAAAATAAAAGTATCTATAACACCGGATTATATATCTTACTCTTCTTTCTTTTATATATATATATATATATATATATATATATATATATATAATATATATATTTAAATAGGATTGAGATGGTACAAAAACGTATTAAGGCATTAAAACTAGTAATTTTGTATTGTAGGCCATGATAAGTTTAAAATAAAAACACACTTAATATATAGTCCTTAATATATATATATATATATATAGATATTACTTTATAAGTTATTTTAGTGGATATTCGTATTTGACGACACGCTTCGTTTGTGTAGTAAACAGTATACATTTCTATTTTCAGTTATCGACCTGATATTCGAGAAATCTTATTAAATAAAATTTTTCGTCCTTTGGTAGGAACGGAACCTGCGTTTAAGCTGGTGCGCCTTACCGATTGACCACGAAAGATCAGACGAAGCTAACTTCATGCATTTATACGAAATTTGATAGATCTTTCAAATTTTTTTCATATTTGCACATATTTTCGTATCCAAATGTAAACAAAGATCATGTTTTTAGAATGGATTTTATTAATGCCACAGGTTTGTATCAATTTAAACGTTATTTATAGTGTATACTCGTATTCGATTAGACCCTCCGTTTATTTAGTAAACAATATATTTATTTTCATCTACCGACATGAATATTCAATAAACCAAATTAAATAAAACATTCACGAATATTTAGCACTGTAGCTGAAAATCAATAAATATACTGTTTAATAAATAATCGGAAATACGAGTATCCATTAAAAGTAACGTTTAAAGTGATACAAATCTCTCGGATTATTAAAATCCATTCTAGTATATATATATATATATATATATATATATATATATATATATAGATAGATAGATAGATAGATAGATAGAGAGAGAGAGAGAGAGAGATTTATGTAGTTTTGTGCTAACAGAAAGCAGAAATATTTCTCCTCCTGATGATGGCCATTTGGGTCGAAACTAGTCGAGGAATCTAAATAGAATAATAATAATAAAAAACGAAAGAATATTAATCTACAACCCAGTGTGTCTAAAATTTTATTTTTAATTTTTTAATTTTTTATTATATATATATATATATATATATATATATATATATATATATATATATATATATCAACCTCAAGGAAAAAGAATGCAGCCCTTGATGATTTCTGAAATTACATCTCGAGCTTCACATTTTACAAATTGGAAATGCCCCAAACAATGTCCAACTTCAGCAGACAACAATAGAACCAACAAAAAGATCTAAAATTCAACAGAAACATTGTTATGAAAGAAGCTAAAAAAGGAGGCACAGTTGTTATCATGGACACAAAACAATACACAAACATCATATAAAATATGCTACAGGACGATACCGTCTATGAAGAAACCAGACAATACTAATCGCATAAAGCGATGAAAAAACTCACCGATTTGATACATCCATACCGAGGCTGTCTAACCTCTAAGGAATGTGACTATCTTATAAACTTTAGATCGAAAATAATCAATCTTTATGGAGTACGTAAAGTACACAAAAATAAACTCATCAGTGAAACATGCAATATGATAAAAGCTATTTGTATGAATATTCCCACATTAACCTAAGACCTATAACAGCAGGCCCGATGTGCGAGACACACCGCCTAAGCAATTTCCTAGACATCATATTGAAACCACTCATCAAACACGCGCTAATGTCATTGGAAAAGTTATGAATCCAAATTTTCTCACCCCACAATCTATGGGTTGCAATTATTTAGTCGTACAGAAAATTGGAATTAGTAGGACTTGTAACAGTAAATCATTTTTATCTACCAAAAACATTTTTAAAAAATGGCTGTAACTACTAGTAAAAAATTGATAATTCATTAAAACAAATCAGTGAAAACAATATTATTTGAAAGAGATAAATGAATTATCGATTTCCTTCCACCGAATTTAAGGGTTCATTAAACAAAATATTCATCTGTCTTAAGATATCAATGAAAGGGGAAAACGCAATCTTGAAAATAAACTCTACGATTGGTTTTCAGTCAGAGAAGACAAGGGCTATAAGTTTATATCAGTTCGATAATCCGTCATCGATTTAACGATGGAAGTATCGATTTAGTTGGAATCATTCCAGAAAGCACTAAATATTCGAAGATTCAGTCTGCAAAGACAGGTTTCCAGGCAACTAGCTAATCATTTCGCCTATTCGCCTAAATTTCACTTGACAGTATTTCCTGTAATAACTGGTAACCATAAACTCGCTCTTACTTGCAGCTGTGAATTGTATGCGACTTTCCTGCCAATGTTTTCGTGGCAAAGTAAAGATCAGAAGCTCTAATTTGGCAATTTTGTTTTACATGGCTTTGTAATTAATACTTTGTTTAGACAGTTGAACCGATTTGGTAAGGTGTTTTTTTTTTACCAGTCATTCTCAGGGTTTTAAGGCTTTTAGGTCAACTGTCTGCAACCCTCGCTCACAAAGTCTGCACAAATAAACATAGCTTGAAATATGTTTGTTCTGAGAGAAAATATCTGAACGAGTGATGTCTGTTTTAATGGCAAAATAGAATATTGCTTTATTGTGACGTACTTCCTAGCCGGACAGTAAGAGCAAGACGGATAAGATGGTGCAAATGAGATGCAGTTTTATATCCTGCTGGAGGGGGATATATTCTTTAAGTTTTCTTTCGGCAGGCAGGCGAAATACTGTTTAAAATAAACAGATGGTCTGCTCAAATACGGACATTTACTAAAATTTAATAAAATTAACGTTTGAAGTGATAAACATAAGCCTGATTAAAAAAATAATAAATCCATTAGATATTTAGAAATTGCTTTGTTTACATTTCACATATGAAACTGAGCATATGCGAACGAGTGAGTATATTTAAAGGCAAAATAGAAGTTTGCTTTTATTTTGAAACTCTAAGTAAACGACCATTAAAAGCGCACCGTGTCCAATGGTGGTTCCTCCTGCAGAGAGAAACTCGAGTTCAAATTCTACCGGAGATCACATTTTTTTTTTTAAATTAAGCTTTCTGAGTACGCAAGTCAGTAGACGAAATTGATGCTGTTTAAAAAAAAAAAAACTTTGCAAATTTAAAATATATATATATATATATATATATATATATATATATATATATATATATATATATATATATATATATATATATATATATATATATACCAAATATATATGTATTCACTGAAAATAACATATTAATAACTAAATATACACATATATTTTAAGCATATTTTCATTCAGTCTTGTTTGGCTAAACAATTTAGACGTATTATGGCTATTTATTTTAGTTTTAATACTTTCAGGTCCACAAATTAATTTCTTGATTAAGAAAAATTCCAAAATTTTCCCTCAAATTATTTTTTTATTTTCCCAAATACTTTCAATCTCAACAGGGTTTGAATATCTATGGATGCGTTATGCGTTAACACTGTAAATTCAAAATTCAAAATAAATTTTTACCTCTAAGCAAGGGAGGTAACTTATGTAATTTTTTTTAAAGACGATTTTTAAATAAAGTTGGTGAAAGAAAAATAAATCTAAAATAAATAGACACAATGCGTCTAAATTATTTAACCAAATCTCTCTCTCTCCCTCTCTCTTTCTCTCTCTATCTCTGCAACCACCACTTCTACCCCAATAGTTTATTTTCTCGCACTTCCCGTCTGTAGATCTCTCTTAAGCTTACTTGCTTCCCTGACAACTACAATTTTCAAAAATTCAAATGCAATGTCATTCGCCATCTTCTATCTTCTTGAATCCCGTTCATCATTTATCCTTTCCTCCATCCTCCCTATATTCAGTCTTTTCTCTCACTTTTACTCCATTTAAATCCTTCGTATTAGTGGCATTGCCGCCTTGGTTGGGGTGAAAAGATTAAAAAATAGATTTTAAAAAAACTCACACGAACAAACAAACCTGCATTGAAATAAATAACTAATGATAGTTCATTTAGTTATACGTCCACGTTCACACACATATTTGCATTCGTAAATAAAACGATTCAATGCACGCATGCGCGTTAATGATGAGGTATGTTTGATTCACCAATGAGTTATGTGAAAACGAAATGCAGGATTTCAAAGATCATGTTGATCTAATTGTCAACCTCAAAATAATTTGCAATGATCATCAGCTTCTCCAGTTCAGGATTTTACATGTTTCGAACACTGACTAATATAGCCGTTGATAAAATGCAACACCGTCGTCTCCCAATCAGTAATTTTCAATAAATATTTGTTAATTAGTATGAAGGTAATTGTAGACTGTCCAGTTTGCAATTTCAAACCAAGTGTTTTGTTCACGACGTGTTTTGTGCGACTCAGAAATTTGAAGGCGCATTAGGATGGCCAAAGATGCATTCCAAAAGCTAAGCAGATTATTTAAAAACAGAAAATCTTCGTCAGGAACAAAAAAGAGTAGTTAAATAGTATCTGTTATCTGTCCTCCTTTATGTCAGTGAAATGATGGATAATCTACACAAAGATGGAGGAAAATGATGCTAGAGAAATTTGCTTCTACAGACGGGTGTTGAGGATAATTTGGATCAGATACATGAGCAACGACGAAGGTTTAGATAAAATGGAAACAAAAAGGAAAATTATATTTAACATCGGGAAGAGAGTAGAAATATCTAGGGTACATACTGAGGAAAGAGTGTTTGGATAATGTGATACACACAGCGCAGACTGAAGGCAAGTGGGACAGAGAAAAACAACACATAATATAGTTAGCTTGACTAAATGGACGGCGAAACAGGAGAAAGAACAACAAAACCAAAATTTGTAAAGAATACAAAGGACAGGAAACTGTGGAGATCCATGATCGCTTACATCATGAGAAGACGGTAGATAAAGAAGAAATTGTTTTATCTTGCCTTGAGTGGCAGCCAGTCTAATAGAAGGAAACACTGAATTCAAATCTTAAAGTAGAATGGGATTCATTTGAATATCTTGCCCTAGATACATCTAATACTCTGGCTGCAGTACATATGATGTCACCCAACTAGTAATCTTGAATTGCAATGATTCCAAACATACAACTCTAAACGGGTAGCTGGATGGTTGACGGACGGGTGTAAGCTCTTGACATCACGGAAGCAGATATCAACGTGTATCGGCGGGTGTGCTGTCTAAAGATCTCACTCACACTCTACCTAAACAGATGAGAAGACGTGGTTGATTTTGGATACTAGTTTGGAGTTATTTTACTTTCTTTTGTTATTCTTGTTCCTGTTCACCATGTTGTTGCCTCGTTTTCAACCCAATCTACAGTCGTAAGCGTCTAGTTTGTCGTGGATCTAACAAGATTCGCAGTTTCTTGTTATACCCATGATTTTTCTGTTGTTGCTTCAGTGAAAATGAAATCAATGCAAATTCACTCGTCAGAAAAATGACCAAACGCCAGAGAACGATTGAAAGAAATTTAGCTGTTGGCAAATAGACAGAAGATTTAATGAAGAAAAAAAAATAACTAACGTAAAACTTTAAGAGATTTTGGGTAGACGTTTGATACGAGAATATTTCCAACCTGCGTTTGTGATCTTCGGCTACATTCAGTCAGGAGAATAAGGCGTTCTCGCAACCATTACACGTTAGTATCGCTTTGGGCATTCAACAAGTTTTTAGTTCCCAAAAGCGCTGACAGCAATAATCGGCTAACCCTGGTGGTTTGCATCTTAACTTTCTCGACGAGTCAAATGAACAACGACTGAACTTTTTTCTTCTTCTCTCTCTCTCTCTCTCTCTCTCTCTCTCTCTCTCTCTATATATATATATATATATATATATATATATATATATATATATATATATATATATATAGATAGATAGATAGATATAACCAATGTAAATGTTTGATCACCATCTTTGTTTTGCTTTGCTCCCTTTAAGCACTGGTTTATGTGAATAACTGAGTATCACATTTGACCTCGCAGCTGATTCTCATGGTGCAAATTTCTAAGGTTATGAGTCTAACCCAGCCTACGCCCATCGAGAAAATATGCTGAACACCATTAGCATAATCTATCCTCAGGCAATGTCAGTGAACCAATTCTCTGTTTTTAAGTTTTTCCAACACATGCCTATTATATAAATGTGAATATATTATTTATTTAAGCACGTTAGGATAATTATATTTTTCGATATTTCCAGTTGGTTTTCGCATTCATAAACGTTCTATTTCGGTAAATGCTTAACCCATGCAGCTAACCACGAGTGCATTAATAGCGATGAAAATTTATAATCTCGGTTTCAAGCCATTTACATTTCAAGGTTCTAGAAAATATCTTGGGGTCGTTCTTTCTTCATTTTAACCCCCCCCCCGTTGATGCATGCTTTAATTAGCAGTTTTCTTAATCTGTTTGCTTAACCTTTTCACTGCCGGTTAACATTTGGCAAGTTTAAGGCAGCAATAAAACTTTAAACAACGACGTCCCTAACTTACAAAGCGTACTAGAAATTATACGGTGAGCTATGATAAGTATTTAGTCAGCCTTGATTACACCAATTTTGGCTTGTTTAATAACGTCTCCTCTTTTTTTTTTCAAACAATTCCGTGTTAGTATCAAGCTACTCGCTTTTAGTTTCTGTAATTTGGTCAGCTGAAAGTAAATTCTACCAATATTCGCATTCGAGATAGGTTTATGTTTAGGAGAAATCAGAATGAGACTTTGAACACTGAATGTCCGCAGGCGTCCGTGAAACATGGCGAGATTGAAGTAATGGTGTGGGGTGCTGTCTTGTTTGGAGGGAAATCTGAGCGGATTCTTGTTGACGAGCAGTTGAATGGTCCAAAATACTGTCAAATATTAGAGAAAAGACTACTCTCGCTATTTGAAACCAATCAAATTGACGAGAATGTCTATCTTTTTCAAGAAGATGGAGCACCATGTCATACAAGCACAGTAGCAAAGGCCTGGAAAGAATCGCAAGGAATCGTGTCACTGCCATGGGTAACCTAATGTCCTAATATGAATCCAATAGAGCAAGTTGGGGGCCATCTTAACCTAACACTTCGAGAGATTGCAACCAAAATCACGTCAGTGGCAGCCCTTAAAAAAAACAAAGTGGCAAAATATAGATCAGCCGATTGTTGATAACTTTATTAAATCCATGAAAAATCTAATACATTACTGAAACTAGCAAATAGCATACCTACTCTATACCAGTTTTAAATATTGTTTATTTATGTTGAATAGGGATTACGTAATTAAAATTTGAAATTGGATGTAGTTTATTTCTCCTGGATAAAAATCTTTTCTCAAACCACTGTACAAGTTAAAAATCTTTTTGGCGGTGCATTTTTTAACGTAACCAAAATTTAAGTAAACGATGGATTTGAATAAATTTGGTTCTTAGATCATTAACAGGTTTCTTTTGTGAGTGTTAACTATAATAACCATATCCATGCGTGACAATTAAGAATAAATTTATAGTACAAAAGCATACTTTTTTTTACAACGGTAGACACGGCGAAATGTTGTTCAACTTCATGACAATGAAAATCGAATGAATTAAGAATAACACGGGGAACATGAACATCGAACTCGGTTGCGTTTCTTTTATGCTACCAGCCCCATTCACCTGACCATGCACCAAACGTTTAATATTTTTTTTTTTCGATTGCTCTGAAAGACGGGGGAACCTTTACAAATGAAAACCAGTTCTACCATTCGTCCTTGTTTTGAATATTGCTGGAACTGGTCTGGTATCCCCGCTTTAGAAATTCATCATAAAATACGAAGAATCTGCACTGTTATTGCTACTGATCTGGCATATCTGCTTCAGTTAGCTTTCCTTACTGGTACCAAGATTTTACGAATTTATGAGAAGTATTAGGTTAGTGGCAAGGCCAAAGCATTTTGTAGTTGAAATGGCTTGATGTAAGCGTAAGTTCTAAGCTAATAATTTCTTCTATCGCACTTATAGCCTGTGGAACTGTCTTCTGGTTTCTTTCTTTTCAGTCAAGTTACATCTTCAAAAGTTAAAATGCAATGTCAATCGTTATCTTTTTAATTCTAATTCTTTTTGTTGGTCAGTTCCCTTAATAATGCTTTTTTTCCCATTTTCTATAACGCTCAGAAACCTCTTGGGCCTTAGTGTCTTTATTTGCCTTCCTTGGGGTAAAATGATTAAAAAAAAAAAGAAGGATTTCGTCGAATAATTTTTTCTCCTCGACTCCTGCAAGTTTTTTTACTGAAAAGGTATCGAAAATCCGTTACCATTAATAGCGAATATATATTTGAATATTATGAAATTGTTCGTTATCTTTTGAAGAATATGTTAATAAAAGAAAAAAAAAACACGGAAAATATTTATGATACTACGTAAAATTTAAAATTTATCTCAAAATTATGTAGAACAAACATAATAACTATTTATATTCGTCGGAAATACAGGGTATCATGGGTAAATGATCGCCATTTTATATTTTTAATTTGGTGCATGCGCATTTGTTTTTGATTTTGTAGACTGCACACTATATCAGGGTCAGTTGGTCACCGTCTGTGAGAAAAAGAGCGCCATGATGCATTTCACTCCGCCAGAAATTAGGAAACGAAATATTGTACTTCTTGGCATTCGCGCCGGAAGCTCCAGTACGAACATTTCCGAGTGTCTGTGTGTCACTCTGAGGGTAGAGCAGAGGATTCGGAAAGAATTGGATGATGTATCCAGTCAACATCCCTAATGATGGCAATGTTATGACGCCATTTTTCAACAGGGTCTCAGACACAATACGGAGACCTACATCAAGTCCCTTGGGGAGGTAGTGTTTCCCTGGGTCAAGTGGGTGGCTACTTGAAGGCATTATCTCGCAACATGACTCAGCCCCCTGCCACACAAGCAGGAGAACCCAGTCATGGCTGTCAGACAATTTTGGCGACCACATAACCCCTTAAATTTGTCAACCTTACTCCACAGACTGCAACCCCCCTTGATTATTGTGCGGGACGCAGTTGAACGAAAGAACAACAAAACTACTTGTAACACCAAAGATGAACTTAAGGATGACGACCGTATTTAGCATATTAAACAAGGAGATCATCTAGAAGAGTTGCAGGAGATTCCGAGTCGTCTTGCATGTGCTATCATTTAAAAATACTGGATTAGTTTTCATACAATGTCAAAATTTCCCAACAGGTGTGGATCGAATTCACAAGGCACAAGTTATGGTAAACCAGACTAGCTCTTTAATCATTCCCTACACCGAAGAATATATTAAAAAAATCCTATTATAATTTGGCTTGCCCGTCTCTTCGATATTTAGCACCACCATTACGTCCTGACAGTACCTCACAAGTAATGGACTTTTTGCGTGCAAAGAGGGTAAAAAGACATTACTTGGTTTCAGTGAGAAAACAAGAGAAAAAAGAAAGAAAGAAGGGAAGCTAGAAGTGGAATGAGAGAATCAGCTTAAGCTGATAAGAACCGATACTACACTTTGCTCTTTATATTTATTCGCACAAAAGCTACAAAATGTGTCACAAGGGCTAAAATGAAAAGGGGCTTGTCTTCTTTAGGGTTAAATATTTTCCTAAATGTCGTAAATAATAAACGATTTTACTGTAAATTAATTAACGTTCGGGTAATGAACACATATTGTAATGTATTCAATGTTACCGTCTTTGTAAGTGTAAAATACGCAGTCTTTCGCTTGAAATCTGATATCAAAATCTCGTTACAGTATGAATAAAAATGGTAAAAAACATTTTTCAAAGGGACAATAACAATATCTCGAAAATAAACTCACCGAATGCGTTACGTCTCAGAGAAGGCACGTATTACTTACAAATATGATAATATGCAAAGCAAAGAAGGTTCCATATCATGATAGTCAAGAATATTACACTGCTCATATACCAACTTCTTATTGGTCCAGGCAAAGGCTTATTGGAACGCTAAGTTCTATTAATGGGAATTTAAACAGAACAAAGCCAAAGCCAGACGCTTGCTCACGCGTGCATGGGACTCTGCTAATTAAGAGAGAAAACAAAAAAGTGATATATTGATTAGGTCATTTCAGCAATATGGTATCAGATACGAAATGGATGAGAAGAAGAGAGACATTTTTTCTTTGATCATAATGTCGTATCGAATGATGAAAAGACCGATTCCTTTTCACGTGTTAGTGAAAGCAATGAACATTGACTTACGACCATATCACGTTTAAACAGCGGTACTCGTAAAATCACTGAAGTTAATGTCGAGCCTGATTCATTGCCTAGACGGGTAACTGCTTCGGAATAACAGGTGCCGTAAGATTGAGTAATCGGAATTGGAAATCGAAGAGTAGTGTTCCATTTCCAGTAGGGTTTTGTTAGGCGTAAATGTCCATGGAGAGGGTATGAATTCACATCTTCTCCATACTGCTATAGGTTAATTACTATCAGTAATATCATTATTATCTCCTCCCCACCCAAACTTTATAAAATCTAAAAATATCTTCTGCCTTTAAATAACCTGCCATAAATAAAACAGACCAATCAAACAAGCAATAAAGATTGTATAGGTTTGGAGAAAAATCAATCAAAAATAACCTTTTCTTGGGGGTGGTGATTTCCGCTATTTTGTAATTATAAGGGCTTCGGTGATTTTGTCTTAAAACAATACTATATTGATTCTTATGTATGGCATGTAGTCTTGGGTATATCGATAAACTTCATTCGGCAGCAAGGCTTCTGATCAGGAGGTATTGAAGAGCATACAAACGTTTCTTAATTGCTGCTGTTTACAAGTCCACTCTAACTCTGTTAGATCCCCAGCTAATGGCAAATAGTTAACCCCCAAACTGGGGTCTGAAATATAAAAATGACTTTTTATAGTAAAAATACCAGCAATACATTTGACTCGAAAAAAACCTCTTTACAAATATACGTCAATGAAAGCTAATTTCTTACAAAGAATATATATTCTACTCATACAAACTTATCTTAAAAATCTTCTCGGCATTAAGTAACCCATTGATGTTGATATGGCGTAAAACAAAATGAACTAAACTAATGCATCACACTGAAGTTAGGCTGAGTGTTTTTCTACAATGACACTACCAATGTTTTCTAAAATTTTGTCTTCAAAATATGGAGCACTGTTTTCATATTTGAGCGGGAATTTACACAGACGGTACATTCCAGCTATGATGGAGTCCAACCCCTTTTTTGGGTCCTTGCGGATGACGAATTATTTTCCACTTCCAAACTCTCTCTCACCGGCAGGATTTGACAATTCTCTCGCTGTTCTATCGCTACTTTCACGGAAAGTGCTCGGAAGAACTACATTCTGCCAGGATTAATCCTAAAGGTAAGGACCCGCCCTGCGACTTAGATTGTAGAAAAAGCCTACATTCCCTTTGTATTCCATTAGCTAGAAGTAAGTTCAACTTAAAGGGTTTCTTGCCTAGAACCGCTACCCTGTGTAGCCGACTCCCAAGAAGATGTTTCTCGAACTGCTAAAATCTTAACCTGATCAAGTCTAGGGTTAATCGTTACCTTCTTCTTCTATCCGTACAAACCTCCTCCAAATGTAACCCTCTACCTCGAGTGGACCCGGGGCATTGTACATGGTGGATCTTACTGCAAAAAAAAAAAAAGGAAAAGAAAATGACGTGTGTCTTATACACTCGTGTGTACTATGTTCTAAAATCTTTTATTTTAATTTTCTTTTAACAGTAAGGTTCGCCCTGTACACAGTCCAGGGGTCCCTCCATGCAGACAATTACGTTAAGGGTAGTTTGTACGGATATGAGTGGAAGATAACGGTTATCTGTAACCGTTAACAGGTTAAGATTGTAGCGGTGAAACATTCTTTTGGGAGTCTGCTCTGCTGTAGTTAATTCAGTGTGTAACACATGCAGGATGATCCAACAGAATGTGTTGTGTCTACCTCCAAATATTAAATTCTCATTTCTTTTTCAGTCACATCAAGAAGATCAACACCAAAACTCTCATTTTGACAGAAGATATAAAATGTCACGGTGTGCCCATGGCAATAGACAACCTCAGCGACACGGAGATGGTAATCAACTTGAAAGTGGACAGACATATACGTATATTAATCTACGCAGGTGATGCATTTTTAACACAAAATAAAATTAACAATAACCAAGAACTATACAACGCAGAATATATATATATATATCTCGCAGGGAGAAAAGAATTATACGGACACAAAACAATAGATTATGAGAAAATGTTATTTAGTAAAAAGTATAGATCAGTTTTGTAATCTTCAAGCAATATTTCGCAATCACTTGGTGATATCACATTGGTAATTCATTATTTCAATTTGTAAAGAGACGGCCATGTTTAAAAGAAATGACGTAATTAAAATACATAAAAAGTCTCTATCCCCAACACATTAAGCATTTGTTATGGTGTTAACGTCGGATCAGATTACAAGAGTAAATTTTTCATACGTAAGATAATTTTTGTTTCGCATCTGATCTCCATCAATTTCGAGTCGCGGGTATGTGGTCTCGGGTCTTTCTCCGAACTTTCGATCTTTTTTTAGGAGGGTGTGAGGAATTCGGGTTCTACCTTTGCATATCAGGCGCTCAAGTAATGTCTTTCACAGTTTTTTTGCACGTGTGTGTATCCTGAGTTCAGCTGGTTTTGCTTCTTTTTTATATGGATGTCACCACGGCACTCTTGAGGTCTGATTCCACGCTGGGTGCATTTGAGGTTAGCTTGTAGTCAATCCACGGGGATTCTTTTGATTCTTTGACGTGACACCTTCTACAAAACTTACTTTGGGATCTCTTCTAATGAATCAGTGCATATTGCTGACACCGGAGAGAACAGGTTTTCGGAGGGATATCAGATTCGATTCAGATCTATGAAATTTTCTGGTGTGAATCAAGTGCTACGTAATCCCGTCTGTACGATTGAAACTAATAAGTGACAGAAGTTTGGGACCACCATGAACTTTCCTTAAACTGGCAGCCCACGGAAAATTCACAAGACCCTCGTTGAGAGGGAAAACTTTCATCATGACTGGAAAACTTGTGGCCTGACCGGTGATGAAATTATACCAGCTTGTTTTTTGTGGTATTAAGTTTGCATGCTAACAGTTCAAGGTGGGGAAAATGCTAACAGCTAACAGGTACTTTAGACAAGACATCAGTTGTCATATACTCCAATATTTGGGTGAGCTGTTGTGGTATCATCTGATATTTTCTAATACGAATTTTTCTACTTCCAGTCTTTTCCAAATTATGCCAACTCCTCCACTAATGATAGCTACAACTGGCCCTTTCACTTTGTACAACTTTTCGTTATTTTTGTAATGTTTAAAATATTTTTCACATATTTTCACTTTATTTCAACCTTTCTCTGTGTGTTTTCAGAACACGACGCGACTTGTTATATTTTTCTATCTAAAATAATTATTGAAGAGGAAAATATCGCTAGAAAATAAGTGCTTCTTTACTTTGAAAATTTACAGCCGGGTCCATTGTGTTACCTGTTACCCAGCATCCTCTATTGGGAAGGTTGAATAATGGCAATTACATTGGGCAGCGTGCAAAAAAGAATTGAACTTTAGTTTAAGTACAAAGCCAGGTGAATTTGTATATACTGAAATAAGAACATCGCGTTGGAGAGGCTAAAGGTAGAAGATAATTCATTCTTAGTGTAGGAGAACAGGTTCCCCCTCCCTGTTTATGTTTTTACAATGCCTCCCATTCCCCTTTCTGCGATCGATACACATAAGCAACCTCTCGCTGTCATATCTGCCTTTGATATGTCATGTGATTTCCAAATGTTTCACGCCTTAATTTCTCATTATGTGTCCCAAAAAAGTGAGCTCCTTTTCCCAGCCGAGTATAAAACAGCCTAGCCCGTAAATAACCAGGGTTATACCCCTTGGCTGTGGGTATCCTCTGGTATAATTATGTTGTAGAGTAGTTTTCACTGTGGAGGCTTGTATTTCACTAAGTCGGTCCTAAAAGGGTCCGACGTACAAAACGTTAGGAACTTGAAAAAATAGTTAATGACGCAGCAATCTAGTTGTAGAGGTTGATACTTTAATGTCCGACATCGACTGACTCACCAACTCACTCTGAGCCCCCTGGCGACTGCTACTACTACTACTTATTATGTGTGGGAGAGTCTATTAACAATAGAATAGGTATGTTCCGGTATAACAAATTAATACCCGATTTTACGGTGACCACTAACTTGTTAACGATCATCTACTAAAGCGATCAAATACCTTTTACTTATGGCAGTTTTAGACGCACAATGCTTCTTCTTCTTCTTCTTCTTCTTCTTCTTCTCCCCTCCTCCCCCTCCTCATCCTTCTACAATTTTCTGTCCTTTATAGATTTATACGTTTCTCTTTTTGCAATCTCTCCCTACCCCGCTACTGATTCATCGAAGCTCTCCTTGTGGGTAATGCGTCACTCTCCTCTGTCTTTAACCTTACACCTGTCCTGTGAATATCAATCTTCCAAGCCCTCTTTCCCAAAATTTCCATTATATATAAGTGTCCTTTTTGTTAGCATTGTGTCTAGACTTTTGTCGCTGATCATATCGTCGGTCCATCGTATTCCCAGCATCTTTCTGTAGGATCAGATTTCTGTCAATTCAAGTCTCTTCTTCATCTGTGAGGACGTTGTCCAGTATTCACTGCGATATAGGAGGACTAAACATTGCATAAAAATTTCACTATGGCGCCAAAAAAAAAAAAAAAAAAAAACTATCCCCGTGACAGACTTGGTTAACGTTACAAAATAACTATTAAGTCGATTTTAGAGTAATACGAGCCTGTGTGTGTAAACGTCCTATCTACGTTTGCTAATTGCTACGTATTGGCTTTTACGCGTTGATTCTGTAAGCAAAAGACGCACGTTTCAAGTGAAAGTCTTGTCTTTATGGCTTCTGTTAAAACATTTTGCGCAGGATCTACTTATCAAAAGGCAGCTGCCGTTGTTTAAAATAAAATACAAAAATAAATAAATCAACGTAATAAAATACATAAGAATAATTCAGCGTCTGGCAAACTTTCGAGGAGATTTATCTTTAAAAAGTTTACCTTCAACCCCATTTCGCAGCCAAAGGAAAAAAAAAAGAAAGAAAAAAAAGAAAGAAAGAAAAAGAAAAGATAACTCATTTCAACAATTTTCAAGCGGCTTCCCGCTTCTGCCATTTTTGCGGCCAAGTTCCATTACTTAGCATTCGATCCTTTTTACAACAGTTTACTTCGGTAGGCAGGTGCTTTATTCTTTCTCCGTCAATTTGCTTTTATTCATTTATTTATTTTATTTCCTTTCGGAATTTTATCTCTAACAGTAAACAGTTCCCCCTGAATGTCTTCGTTATTGTTTTTTTTAGCGTTTCTTTGTATCTACTTATCTTCTTTCACATTCACTCATTCTTGTTATTTTTTTTTTTTTTTTTTTTTTTTTTACCCACATGATTTTCTATCTTATCTTTCCATTTTGATTTTATTTCTTATTTTTCTTATTTTTTTTTTTTTGGTTTATATTTCGTTTTTTTTCTCATCGCATTACCTCCCTTTATTTCTAACTTTTCCTTCTGTTCCGCATCATCTTCCCATTCTCAATAGTCTACATGATTTTTTTTTTTCCTTAATGACGCATTTTCACTCTCGTCTTATACTTTAGCAATTTTTCTGATTTGTTTTCTGAAGCTTTAAGATTAACTCTTTTTTTTATGACTTTGCAGAATTCTTCACATTATTGTCTTCACAGTTTCTGTCTAACCTCTTCAAATTAGTACTTCCAAAAATTTAATTAATTTCCAGAATGTTTTTCAACGTAAATACGTTTTTCTTTTAATTCCGTCTTTTCTTTGTTTTCTTTCTTCTATTCTTCTTCCTTTTATTTCTCCTCCTCCTCTTCCTCCTCCTCCTCCTTCTTCTTCCTCCTCCTCCTCCTTCTTCTTCTTCTTCTTCTTCTTCTTCTTACATTCGCATTACGTTGAGGCACTGGTTCTCGTACCATCACCAAAGTTAAGCAACATCACGCCTGGTCAGTACTAAAAGGATGACTGCTTGGAAATACTAAATGTTATAAGCTTGAATATACGAGTCGTTTAACGGATAACAGTTCGGAATTGGTAATCAGAGTCGAGTTCCCATTCCAATCGGGTTTGTTATATTCACTTACGCGCAAATAACATTGGGAGTCGAAATAATCTAACTCTCCCCTAGCTATGGGTTATTTAGTAGAACTTGTATCACTAAATCATTATTATCTCTAAAACATTTTCTTGAAATAACCTGAAAACGGTTAATAAGCTGCAAAAAACAAATGAAAAACTTCTTTTAATCCTATTCATTTTTATTCATTTTTCTCGTTGTCTTTTCTTCTTTTTACTTCGTCTACTCTTATTAATCTTGTTACTTAAACTTTATATAATCTCTCTCTCTCTCTCTCTCTATATATATATATATATATATATATATATATATATATATATATATATATATATATATATATATATATATATATATATATATATGTATATGTATAATAAATATGCTTAAACACTAATAGTCTATGGTCATAATTTATTCCATTGGAGTCGTAAATACGATCCAATTCATCAGACCTACAATATCTATTATATCCTTACTCTGTCCTGGACATTGGGTTCTACGTGGATTCTATTCTAATTATTTTTACACACACACACACACACACATATATATATATATATATATATATATATATATATATATATATAAATGTGTGTGTGTATCTATGTATATATATTTATATAGTTTAGATATAAAATTGCATATGTATGTGTATATTAACCAATACATATATATATATATATATATATATATATATATATATATATATATATATGTGTGTGTGTGTTTTTATATATATACACACACACACACACACACAAAGAGTGCGATGGATAAATTGTCATCTAAATTACGCAAAAATGAAAATAACACTGACTTCTTATTTTAATATATATATTTACTAAAATTGCCAAAAAAAAAAAAATCTTGAAATTCTAAAGAGTAAATTTATTCAATAAAATCTTATTAGGTTTAACCAAAGACTCCCACCGACTTCGGAATCTTCTGCATCTCTTTTGGATAGTCTACTTGTTGGTGAATGTTGGCATAATCCTTTTTTTCAGTTAATCTTTAAAGTTAAAAGAAGTTTTGTTAGTCTCGCTTTCAACTTCGCCCCACACATATTAATCAAGGAGGGGTGCAGTCTGGGAAGTTAGGTGACACCCATTGAAATCAGCATCATTATTACAATTACAACAATAAACATTTCCAAAGAGTGAAGGTAGTTAAAAAAGTGGTGTCATGGGAAAGACCAGTTCTTTTCATACCCCGTCTTTTTGCTGACATGTTTTTCATGTTTAACCAAATTATGTTTTGTATGTAATAATAATTCAGTCAGTTATAGAACTCGTTTCTGAGAAAAAATAGCTCGCTGCCACATGCAAAATTAGCTCATTATAGTTTTCTTCGGTAGTCACTTCGACGCTATGTAATGGCTGGCAAGTTGATAAATCACTTACGACTGAATACTGAGATCGATTTTCTCCGGATGACCCATACATACGGCCTTGTGCCACATCTAAGCTACGCTTAGAAAATCAATCTTTTAGCACTTCAACGTGTTGTAATCGCTAGCGAGCTTGCCACGCAAGATCAATTTCGATTGAATAATGAGTTTGATTCTCAATGGCTGTCGCATTCTTCGGCCTTCTTCTAAGCTACGTCGAGAAAAAGCACCATTATAAACTTCTGCGTTCTAAGTCTTTATATACAAGAAAATGTCAACGGGTAGTTCAGCTAGTACTTTTATAACGAGTCTATTTTAAAAGTCTTTGTTATTATCCCCTTTCTTGTAGTGTCTAACTCATGAATTAGAGTTAATAACACAAAATGTGTACACTGAAAAAATACTTAGCTTCAAGGCATTGTCTGCGTTTCTCTGTTCATATGCCCATCGGATAAATGAGGAATATTTATTCTATTGTCAAACATAAAATACGTCGTATTGTTTTATTCTGAGGTCGTCTCGGAATCATTCTTATGAATGGCGTGTGTGCGCATGCGCACTTGCCGTCACCTTTAATATGACTTCCGCAAATGATTATCTTTGTAGTATCAGATGATTTTCAAGCAAAATGTTTTCTTAAAAACACCGTATCATTAATAAGAAAAATATTTTTTAGCATTTAATTATCTAATACCTGCTATACATAGTCTCAGTACTTACAAATTACGCCTTGATAAGCTGACATTATTAGTAGGTTGAAATTGCATTTGCCAACGATAATTTTACCCCAAATATAAAAAAAAAAAACAAACAAAAAAAAAACAGTTCATTATTTCTGATCTTTTTCAAGCTCTGTTACAAGTAAAGAGATTCCAAATTAAACAGAAGTTTTTTTTTTTATCTTTTAATATCAGGAAAAACTCTGGTTTCTCATAGAATGTCAATGTAAACTCACTAGCAAAGGGTTGGAAGTAAGAAGTAAAAATATCTAGAAATGTCTGTGATTTTAACAAATGTCTAGGTTTCTGTCTGCAAACCCTATGATTACTACACAGCTATTATTTCTATTCTTAATTGGCTGGGAAATGGCTGAAAATCTATAGATTTTTGTCGGAGCCTTTGAGATAAGAATTTACCATTATTATATGCTTTCCTATTCGAACCATTTATGTTCATCAGCGTTGTTACAGTAGCAACGTTTCCGCTATTAACGATCTGAACCTTTTCTTTGGGAAACTTGAGATGAGGAATTTTCATTAGTTCATGCTTTCCTATTCGGTTCTGATCCTCTTTTGTTTTTATTCCTTACTTTGAAGATATTCAGTGTGCACTCCGGCCTTCATGTGTTTATCTTACTGCTAGTTAACATACATGATAATCTTGGCATTTGTGAGTTCAATCCCTGGGAGTGGTGGTGCTCAGAATTCACATATTCCAGTTCAGTGGAATAAACGAAGAGGCAATACAAAGGTGAGTATAAATTGGTGAATATTTCCTGTTATAAAGTATATCCTAAGGGGTTGAAATTCCAATTAATTTACCCAATACGATCACAGCTGAAGAAGGCCGGAAGTACAACAGCCGAAATAATGCGAGTATAAAAACCAAAATGAAAATTTTGGTTCGCATAGCAATATATAGAATAATCTATGACGTAATTAAAAAGAAGTTCCAAGTCTTTAAAAAATTGTTTTAAATATTACTTTAAAATTGAGAAAGGTCAATAAAGAAAAGTAAACATGAGTGTAAACTGTTCACACAAGATATCTAAATACTGAGTCCATTAGAGATAAAACATGCAATATTAAGTAATCAGCTTATATGTAATACTCTTGGATATCGGTTGAGGAAAGACCTTTGGCCTTACTTCCACTGCATCAGTATGTGAGCCGAAAAAGGAACTGGTGATAGCATAAACAGGAAATGCATCCGATGGTTAAAATAGTAGGACGTGCATGTGTCCTGAACATTGAATAAACAGGGTGCACAGGTGTTTGAGCGGAAAGAAATGCGTGCTTCGGTCGGCGCATGCCGAAAGAAGGCGTAGCCACGTGGAGTTGAATAGGTGTCCAGATATTATATAACCAGTCCTATTCTTGATCTGGGCAGAGAGGCTGGCTAGAGCTTCACCAAAGATTTGTCTACGTCAATTCCTGTGTGTGCAATCCTAACATCTTTGATTCTCCCTCACTCTATCCATTAGTTGCAACTCGAACAATAAAGATATTTATAAATTTTTATATTTAAGTTTCCGTCGCCCAGCAGCAATATACTACAGTAAAAGCGATAAAACAAAAGAGAAAGTACTGACTCTGAGAAGAATATTTACCCGTTAGAGTCTTCCATAGAAAAAGTTATCAGCTCCGACACTTCGTTGTTCTGACCGGGTGATGAAGTTTACATTTCAGCTCATATTCGCAGCTTAGAAACATGACATTTTCCTCAGCCGAGATGTTCCAATTTAGCACTTTTCCATTGATATCAGCATTTTCGGGTAAGAAAGAGTTCTGGAAATGGTCCCCGATGCACCAACCACAAAAGGTAAACTTCAGCTGCTGCTTGGAACTTTTCTGCGGTTTTCCCTGCCTAGTCTTCGTACTCGTGTATTTTGGTCTGCCCCTTATCACACTGTACTGCAGCGTCTATCAGAATCCATTCATGGTGCTAAACTGTGTGATCAGGGTGATTTCTTTCCAACCGCTTGATAATCAATATGATCGTATTACAAGTGAGCTTCAATTGCACATTCTCAACTGTTGACGATAGTGAATGTCCGTAGCAGTTCTCTGCTAATTCGACAGAGTTCTTTGTTCTCAATGTATTCTAAATTCTACATTATTATTTTATAATTAATATTGAGTGAGACAGATTGATATCAATGCGAAGCTAGGATAATACAATACGAAGCTATATATGCCCACCATGGCACCCATTTTGTTAAGACTATACGTGTCACATGCATAAAAGCCAAATGTGCGCGATATGCTGGAGGGTTTTCATAAAAGCAGCATATAACCTTACAGGCGAAACGAAGTTAGAAATATCTTAAGTCAGTTAACCCAGTTCGCTGAGTATTTCCCACTATCTAGATCTGACTACGAAGTCGTCTTGACTGCCTCATCCTTCGAACTTACAAACACAATTCTTTTGAAAACTGGCTTTGATGGATACCCACTACTCCCAGTCATGAATCAGTCAGTTATGTGCCATCCGTGATACACGCTAAGGCGATCATGTATCTTTCGATACATGACTGACTTGGCAGATGTTTTTCTGCGGTAGACCAGTTGCTATCCAAAGCTATAGAACTTGTCCTGCTATTTACCCATAGCTGGGGGGTGAAGAAGACGATTCATACCTTTTCCAAGTGAACTAGCACGTAAGCTTCGATTAATCAGAGCCGCTATCCATTACTCCACCGTCTCATGAACAGAGATCCATAATGCATTAAGCCTATGTGGATATAGACAATGGGTTGAGGTCAGAAAGCTGACAAGTAAATCTGTTACTGTAGGCTTAATTCTTTTCAGTGATTGATCTCTTTTTTAAGGCTTAATGTTATTTAAAGCCATAAAATATACTGGAACAAATCTGGAAGTTTTTTTTAAGATGATAATAATTTACTCATACAAGTAACAATTTAGCTGGGTAGGGAAAAGGTGAATGCATATCTTTCCCAAGGGTATTTGCGTGTAAGTGTATATAACGAACCCGACTGGAATTGGAACTCCGCTCTACAATTAACACTTCCGTGACATTATCCATTATATCACTCGTACAACTAAGAATACAGTACCGGGTATTCTTAAGCGGTACTGACCAGTCTCGGCGTTGCTTAACTTCGCTGATAGTTCAGGAACTAGTCATTCAACGTGACGTGATGAAACTTATTCTGAAATTAAATTATGATTATCTAAAGAAATAACAAGCAAACAAACAAAAAACATTCTTACAATCTGAAAATATTTTCTGGCTTTAAATAACCAGTAAAGGGTTGATAACCTGTAGAAAACGAATCAACCGATTAATCTTCTTGAGTTGGGTTTTTATATTTATTTAACGAATAACTTTTCAGCAAGATACGTAGATGAAATCAACGCTTCATGTGATGTTTGCATTTGAATTCCTTTCGTTTGATCAGCAAGTAAAAAAACAAAAAACAAACAAAAACAAAAAACAAACAAAAACAAAAAAAAAAGAAAAAAAAATGCCAAGAATGAGAGAAACGTGTTCAAATCAAATTGGAAGAATTTTGTTTTTCATTTCCAGTTCGCAACATTTAACGGTTTTTCGAATGAAATAAAATCGATTAAATTATTTCAAATATGGAGCAGAAAATTTGAACGAACCAAATAAATAACTAAAAATATTTCTAAAACATACTTGATTTCTGGACTGCCATTAGATCTGTTCACAAGAAAAAGCTACAGAATTTAAATCTGAATATGGCGTATTTTTCCTAATCTTGTTTATATCATAAACATTCAATCTTCTGGAAAAAAATAATTTAGTCATCTCAAATAGGCACTATAGACGTGAACTTTGTCCTCAGATTCCACTTTATCCAAGTGCTGATACGTTTGCAAAGTAATTTTAAATCATTTTAACGTATCTTTCTGAATCAGACTTTCTACTTTCATGCTTATGGGTTGAGTGGTGGTATTTATGACCCCATCGCGTCTGTAATGTTGAGGCAGACGGACATGCATTAATGGATAATGATTTAAAACCTTATATGGGCGCCATATTGTCTCTATTATTGTGTTGTCATTGGATCTTATACGCTTACTTTCGAATAGAGAATTTGTGACAAGAGAGAAACGAGACGGTAATCACATATTCTTATTGTCCGTATCTGAATGAAAAAAAAATACAGACTAATATCCATTTATGCTTTTATGTAGAAATAACTGCTGTCTTAGTTCCATAGTTCTTTTACATGGAATATATAGCAGACGTATGTCCCTGTAAAATCTAATTATTCAACTATATTATCAGTTTCCACTTAGAGATTATCTTACTTCAATATTACTAGGTTTGTATTTGAAATGCGTAAGCGAAGATAACCGCAGAATGAGAAATGACAGCAATTGTTAAAAAGAAAATACCGGAACATAAATTTAAGTGCCGTAGCTATACAGGGCGTGGGCGATCATAGATCTCTACATCGTCTGGATTTTTTTTGCTTTCAGTAGCCTTTGATGCATTACCACCCGTCTGATTTCTTTTGCTGCGATCTATTCACACTAACTCGTAGTTTACTCGCTGTCTCTACCGGTTTCTCTGGTCTTTATTAAATCCTCTGCGTGTTAAATTCTCCAAGCCTATTTTCTTTCTTTTCCATACATTTCAACGGGTTTGATCGTATTCTAAGTAAAAGTTTTATTATAGTTCCATTTTCCCATAACTTTTTGAACCCTGAGTTCTTGAGCAATTTTAACACTTCTGCCTGAGCTCCTGTGCCACATCTAAGCTACGCTTGGAAAATCGCTACAATAACACTAAGGCTTTTTATACAATATATCCATTATAAAAAAAAAAATAGCTCCTGTGTCAAAATCCGCAAATAACTGGTATGCAATATTTCACGGGTAGATATAAAAATAGTGTTTAGCACTATTTAACCAGTTGCTGGGCTTATACGTCATTTTTCTCTAACACTGTTCAACCGGTGGCAGGACATTACGACATTTTTCTCTAACACTGTTCAACCTGTGGCTGGGCTTATATGTCATTTTTCTATAACACTGTTCAACTGGTGGCTGGGCATTACGTCATTTTTCTCTAACACTGTTCAACCGGTGGCTGGGCTTATATGTCATTTTTCTATAACACTGTTCAACTGGTGGCTGGGCATTACGTCATTTTTCTCTAACACTGTTCAACCGGTGGCTGGGCTTATATGTCATTTTTCTATAACACTGTTCAACTAGTGGCTGGGCTTATACGTCATTTTTCTCTAACACTGTTCAACCGGTGGCTGGACATTACCTCATTTTTCTCTAACACTGTTCAACCGGTGGCTGGGCTTATGCGTCATTTTTCTCTAACACTGTTCAACTGGTGGCTGGGCATTACGTCATTTTTCTCTAACACTGTTCAACCGGTGGCTGGGCTTATACGTCATTTTTCTCTAACACTGTTCAACCGGTGGCTGGGCTTATGCGTCATTTTTCTCTAACACTGTTCAACTGGTGGCT
Source organism: Acanthosepion pharaonis (assembly GCA_903632075.3). Taxonomy (NCBI): domain Eukaryota; kingdom Metazoa; phylum Mollusca; class Cephalopoda; order Sepiida; family Sepiidae; genus Acanthosepion; species Acanthosepion pharaonis. The sequence continues at coordinate 1,182,409 of CAHIKZ030004400.1, forward strand.
GGGCATTACGTCATTTTTCTCTAACACTGTTCAACCGGTGGCTGGGCATTATGTCATTTTTCTATAACACTGTTCAACCAGTGGCTGGGCTTTACGTCATTTTTCTCTAACACTGTTCAACTGGTGGCTGGTCATTACGTCATTTTCTCTAATACTGTTCAACCGGTGGCTGGGCATATATGTCATTTTCTATAACACTGTTCAACTAGTGGCAATTACGTCATTTTTCTCTAACACTGTTCAACCGGTGGCTGGACATTACCTCATTTTCTCTAACACTGTTCAACCGGTGGCTGGGCATTACGTCATTTTCTCTAACACTGTTCAACTGGTGGCTGGGCATTACGTCATTTTCTCTAACACTGTTCAACCGGTGGCTGGGCTTTACGTCATTTTTCTCTACCACTGTTCAAAACGGTGGCTGTTTTTCTCTAACACTGTTCAACTGGTGGCTGGGCATTACGTCATTTTTCTCTAACACTGTTCAAGTGGCTGAATATGTCATTTTTCTATAACACTGTTCAACCAGTGGCTTGGCATTATGCGTCATTTTCTCTAACACTGTTCAACCAGTGGCTGGGCATTACGTCATTTTCTCTACCACTGTTAAAACCGGTGGCTGGGCATTATGTCATTTTCTCGCCACTGTTCAACCAGTGGCTGGGCATTACGTCATTTTCTCTAACACTGTTCAACCGGTGGCTGGACATTACGTCATTTTTTCTCTAACACTGTTCAACCGGTGGCTGGGCATTACGTCATTTTCTCTACCACTGTTCAACCGGTGGCTGGGCATTACGTCATTTTCTCTCTAACACTGTTCAACCGGTGGCTGGGCTTATACGTCATTTTCTCTAACACTGTTCAACCGGTGGCTGGGCTTACATCGTCATTTTTCTCTAACACTGTTCAACTGGTGGCTGGGCATTACGTCATTTTTCTCTAACACTGTTCAACCGGTGGCTGGGCATTACGTCATTTTTTCTCTAACACTGTTCAACCGGTGGCTGGACATTACCTCATTTTCTCTAACACTGTTCAACCGGTGGCTGGGCTTATGCGTCATTTTCTCTAACACTGTTCAACTGGTGGCTGGGCATTACGTCATTTTTCTCTAACACTGTTCAACCGGTGGCTGGGCTTATACGTCATTTTCTCTAACACTGTTCAACCGGTGGCTGGAATTGCGTCATTTTCTCTAACACTGTTCAACTGGTGGCTGGGCATTACGTCATTTTTCTCTAACACTGTTCAACCGGTGGCTGGGCATTACGTCATTTTTCTATAACACTGTTCAACTGGTGGCTGGGCATTACGTCATTTTTCTCTACCACTGTTCAACCGGTGGCTGGGCTTATATGTCATTTTTCTCTAACACTGTTCAACCATAAACCACTGTTCAACCGGTGGCTGGACATTACGTCATTTTCTCTAACACTGTTCAACGGTGGCTGGGCATTACGTCATTTTTCTCTAACACTGTTCAACTGGTGGCTGGGCATTACGTCATTTTCTCTAACACTGTTCAACCGGTGGCTGGGCATTACGTCATTTTTCTAACACTGTTCAACCGGTGGCTGGGCTTATGCGTCATTTTTCTCTAACACTGTTCAACTGGTGGCTGGGCATTACGTCATTTTTCTCTAACACTGTTCAACCGGTGGCTGGGCTTATATGTCATTTTTCTATAACACTGTTCAACCAGTGGCTGGGCTTATACGTCATTTTTCTCTACCACTGTTCAACTGGTGGCTGGGCATTACGTCATTTTTTCTAATACTGTTCAACCGGTGGCTGGGCATTATATCATTTTTCTATAACACTGTTCAACCAGTGGCTGGGCTTATACGTCATTTTTCTCTAACACTGTTCAACCGGTGGCTGGGCATTACCTCATTTTTCTCTAACACTGTTCAACCGGTGGCTGGGCTTTGCGTCATTTTTCTCTAACACTGTTCAACTGGTTCATTACGTCATTTTTCTCTAACACTGTTCAACCGGTGGCTGGGCTTTACGTCATTTTTCTCTAACACTGTTCAAACGGTGGCTGGGCATTACGTCATTTTCTCTACCACTGTTCAACTGGTGGCTGGGCATTACGTCATTTTTTTCTCTAACACTGTTCAACCGGTGGCTGGGCTTATATGTCATTTTTCTATAACACTGTTCAACCAGTGGCTTGGGCATTCGTCATTTTTCTCTAACACTGTTCAACTGGTGGCTGGTCATTACGTCATTTTCTCTAACACTGTTCAACCGGTGGCTGGGCTTATATGTCATTTTTCTCTACCACTGTTCAACCAGTGGCTGGGCATTACGTCATTTTTCTCTAACACTGTTCAACCGGTGGCTGGACATTACCTCATTTTCTCTAACACTGTTCAACCGGTGGCTGGGCTTATGCGTCATTTTTCTAACACTGTTCAACCGGTGGCTGGGCATTACGTCATTTTTCTCTACCACTGTTCAACCGGTGGCTGGGCATTACGTCATTTTTCTCTAACACTGTTCAACCGTGGCTGGGCTTTACGTCATTTTTCTCTAACACTGTTCAACTGGTGGCTGGGCATTACGTCATTTTTCTCTAACACTGTTCAACCGGTGGCTGGGCATTACGTCATTTTTCTCTAACACTGTTCAACCGGTGACTGGGCATTACCTCATTTTTCTCTACCACTGTTCAACCGGTGGCTGGGCATTATGTCATTTTTCTCTAACACTGTTCAACTGGTGGCTGGGCATTACGTCATTTTCTCTAACACTGTTCAACCGGTGGCTGGGCTTATACGTCATTTTTTTTCTAACACTGTTCAACTGGTGGCTGGGCTTCGTCATTTTCTCTAACACTGTTCAACTGGTGGCTGGGCATTACGTCATTTTCTCTAACACTGTTCAACCGGTGGCTGGGCTTATATGTCATTTTTTCTAACACTGTTCAACCAGTGGCTGGGCATTACGTCATTTTCTCTAACACTGTTCAACTGGTGGCTGGGCATTACGTCATTTTTCTCTAACACTGTTCAACCGGTGGCTGGGCATTATGTCATTTTTCTCTAACACTGTTCACCCATGTGGCTGGGCTTTACGTCATTTTTTTCTCTAACACTGTTCAACTGGTGGCTGGTCATTACGTCATTTTTTCTCTAACACTGTTCAACCTGTGGCTGGATATTACCTCATGTAACACTGTTCAACCGGTTGCTGGGCTTATACGTCATTTTTCTCTAACACTGTTCAACTGGTGGCTGGGCATTACGTCATTTTTTTCTAACACTGTTCAACCGTGGCTGGGCATTACGTCATTTTTTCTCTAACACTGTTCAACTGGTGGCTGGACATTACCTCATTTTTTCTCTAACACTGTTCAACCGGTGGCTGGGCTTAACGTCATTTTCTCTAACACTGTTCAACTGGTGGCTGGGCATTACGTCATTTTTTCTCTAACACTGTTCAACCTGTGGCTGGATATTACCTCATTTTTTCTCTAACACTGTTCAACCGGTTGCTGGGCTTATACGTCATTTTTCTCTAACACTGTTCAACTGGTGGCTGGGCATTACGTCATTTTTCTCTAACACTGTTCAACCGGTGGCTGGGCTTTACGTCATTTTTTCTAACACTGTTCAACCAGTGGCTGGGCATTACGTCATTTTTCTCTAACACTGTTCAACTGGTGGCTGGGCATTACGTCATTTTCTCTAACACTGTTCAACCGGTGGCTGGGCATTACGTCATTTTCTCTAACACTGTTCAACCGGTGGCTGGACATTACCTCATTTTTCTAACACTGTTCAACCGGTGGCTGGGCTTATGCGTCATTTTCTCTAACACTGTTCAACTGGTGGCTGGGCATTACGTCATTTTCTCTAACACCGTTCAACCTGTGGCTGGATATTACCTCATTTTTTCTGTAACACTGTTCAACCGGTTTGCTGGGCTTATACGTCATTTTTCTAACACTGTTCAACTGGTGGCTGGGCATTACGTCATTTTTCTCTAACACTGTTCAACCGGTGGCTGGGCTTATACGTCATTTTTCTCTACCACTGTTCAACATTGGCTGGACATTACCTCATTTTTCTCTAACACTGTTCAACGGTGGCTGGGTTTTGCGTCATTTTTCTCTAACACTGTTCAACTGGTGGCTGGGCATTACGTCATTTTCTCTAACACTGTTCAACCTGTGGCTGGATATTACCTCATTTTTCTGTAACACTGTTCAACCGGTTGCTGGGCTTATACGTCATTTTTCTCTAACACTGTTCAACTGGTGGCTGGGGCATTACGTCATTTTCTCTAACACTGTTCAACCATTGGCTGGGCTTATACGTCATTTTCTCTAACACTGTTCAACCAGTGGCTGGGCGTCATTTTCTCTAACACTGTTCAACTGGTGGCTGGGCATTACGTCATTTTCTCTAACACTGTTCAACCATTGGCTGGGCTTATACGTCATTTTTCTCTAACACTGTTCAACCGGTGGCTGGGCTTTATACGTCATTTTTCTAACACTGTTCAACTGGTGGCTGGGCATTACGTCATTTTTTCTACCACTGTTCAACTGGTGGCTGGGCATTACGTCATTTTTCTCCACCAATGTTCAACCGGTGGCTGGGCATTACGTCATTTTTCTCTAACACTGTTCAACCGGTGGCTGGGCTTATGCGTCATTTTTCTCTAACACTGTTCAACTGGTGGCTGGGCATTACGTCATTTTTTCTCTAACACTGTTCAACCGGTGGCTGGGCATTTACGTCATTTTTCTCTAACACTGTTCAACCAGTGGCTGGGCTTATACGTCATTTTCTCTAACACTGTTCAACTGGTGGCTGGGCATTACGTCATTTTTTTCTCTAACACTGTTCAACCTGTGGCTGGATATTACCTCATTTTCTGTAACACTGTTCAACCGGTTGCTGGGCTTATACGTCATTTTCTCTAACACTGTTCAACCGGTGGCTGGGCATTACGTCATTTTTCTCCACCAATGTTCAACCGGTGGCTGGGCATTACGTCATTTTTCTCTAACACTGTTCAACCGGTGGCTGGGCTTATGCGTCATTTTTCTCTAACACTGTTCAACTGGTGGCTGGGCATTACGTCATTTTTCTCTAACACTGTTCAACCGGTGGCTGGGCTTATATGTCATTTTTCTATAACACTGTTCAACCAGTGGCTGGGCTTATACGTCATTTTTCTCTAACACTGTTCAACTGGTGGCTGGTCATTACGTCATTTTTCTCTAACACTGTTCAACCTGTGGCTGGATATTACCTCATTTTTCTGTAACACTGTTCAACCGGTTGCTGGGCTTATACGTCATTTTTCTCTAACACTGTTCAACTGGTGGCTGGGCATTACGTCATTTTTCTCTAACACTGTTCAACCGGTGGCTGGGCTTTACGTCATTTTCTCTAACACTGTTCAACCGGTGGCTGGACATTACGTCATTTTTCTCTAACACTGTTCAACTGGTGGCTGGGCTTTGCGTCATTTTCTCTAACACTGTTCAACTGGTGGCTGGGCATTACGTCATTTTTCTCTAACACTGTTCAACCATTGGCTGGATATTACCTCATTTTTCTGTAACACTGTTCAACCGGTTGCTGGGCTTATACGTCATTTTCTCTAACACTGTTCAACTGGTGGCTGGGCATTACGTCATTTTTCTCTAACACTGTTCAACCGGTGGCTGGGCATACGTCATGTTTTCTCTAACACTGTTCAACCGGTGGCTGGACATTACCTCATTTTTCTCTAACACTGTTCAACCGGTGGCTGGGCATTATGCGTCATTTTTCTAACACTGTTCAACTGGTGGCTGGGCATTACGTCATTTTTCTCTACCACTGTTCAACCTGTGGCTGGATATTACCTCATTTTTCTGTAACACTGTTCAACCGGTTGCTGGGCTTATGCGTCATTTTTCTCTAACACTGTTCAACTGGTGGCTGGGCATTACGTCATTTTCTCTAACACTGTTCAACCATTGGCTGGGCATTACCTCATTTTTCTGTAACACTGTTCAACCGGTGGCTGGGCTTTACGTCATTTTCTCTAACACTGTTCAACCGGTGGCTGGGCATTACGTCATTTTCTCCACCAATGTTCAATTGGTGGCTCTCATTACGTCATTTTTCTCTAACACTGTTCAACCGGTGGCTGGGCATTACGTCATTTTCTCTAACACTGTTCAACTGGTGGCTCGGCATTACGTCATTTTCTCTAACACTGTTCAACCTGTGGCTGGATATTACCTCATTTTTCTGTAACACTGTTCAACCGGTGGCTGGGCTTATACGTCATTTTTCTCTAACACTGTTCAACCGGTGGCTGGGCTTATACGTCATTTTTCTCTAACACTGTTCAACCGGTGGCTGGGCTTATATGTCATTTTTCTATAACACTGTTCAACCAGTGGCTGGGCTTATACGTCATTTTTCTCTAACACTGTTCAACTGGTGGCTGGGCATTACGTCATTTTCTCTAACACTGTTCAACCTGTGGCTGGATATTACCGTCATTTTTCTCTAACACTGTTCAACCGGTTGCTGGGCTTATACGTCATTTTTCTCTAACACTGTTCAACTGGTGGCTGGGCATTACGTCATTTTTCTCTAACACTGTTCAACCGGTGGCTGGGCTTATACGTCATTTTTCTCTAACACTGTTCAACCGGTGGCTGGACATTACCTCATTTTTCTCTAACACTGTTCAACCGGTGGCTGGGCTTATGCGTCATTTTTCTCTAACACTGTTCAACTGGTTGGGCATTACGTCATTTTTTCTCTAACACTGTTCAACCTGTGGCTGGATATTACCTCATTTTTCTGTAACACTGTTCAACCGGTGGCTGGGCTTATGCGTCATTTTTCTCTAACACTGTTCATCTGGTGGCTGGGCATTACGTCATTTTTCTCTAACACTGTTCAACCGGTGGCTGGGCTTATACGTCATTTTTCTCTAACACTGTTCAACCGGTGGCTGGACATTACCTCATTTTTCTCTAACACTGTTCAACCGGTGGCTGGGCATTACGTCATTTTTCTCTAACACTGTTCAACCGGTGGCTGGGCTTATGCGTCCTTTTTCTCTAACACTGTTCAACTGGTGGCTGGTCATTACGTCATTTTTCTCTAACACTGTTCAACCTGTGGCTGGATATTACCTCATTTTTCTGTAACACTGTTCAACCGGTTGCTGGGCTTATACGTCATTTTTCTCTAACACTGTTCAACTGGTGGCTGGGCATTACGTCATTTTTCTCTAACACTGTTCAACCGGTGGCTGGGCTTATATGTCATTTTTCTATAACACTGTTCAACTAGTGGCTGGGCTTATACGTCATTTTTCTCTAACACTGTTCAACCGGTGGCTGGACATTACCTCATTTTTCTCTAACACTGTTCAACCGGTGGCTGGGCTTATGCGTCATTTTTCTCTAACACTGTTCAACTGGTGGCTGGGCATTACGTCATTTTTCTCTAACACTGTTCAACCGGTGGCTGGGCTTATGCGTCATTTTTTCTCTAACACTGTTCAACTGGTGGCTGGTCATTACGTCATTTTTTCTAACACTGTTCAACCGGTGGCTGGGCTTATATGTCATTTTTCTATGTTCAACCAGTGGCTGGGCTTATACGTCATTTTTCTCTAACACTGTTCAACTGGTGGCTGGTCATTACGTCATTTTTTCTAACACTGTTCAACCAGTGGCTGGGCTTATACGTCATTTTCTATAACACTGTTCAACCAGTGGCTGGGCTTATACGTCATTTTTTCTAACACTGTTCAACCTGTGGCTGGATATTACCTCATTTTTCTGTAACACTGTTCAAAACGTCATTTTTCTCTAACACTGTTCAACCAGTGGCTGGGCTTATACGTCATTTTTCTCTAACACTGTTCAACCGGTGGCTGGGCTTATACGTCATTTTTCTCTATCACCGGTAAATCGATGGGTCAGGTCTCAAAGGGTTAAAACCTTCTCATTACTCGCATGTTTTATGTTTTTCGAACCATTCATCATCAGTAACAGTTATGTGTAACACGCCAGGAGATATATAAGATATAAAAGACATATTGAAACTCTGAAGCAATTTTAATTCAATCCGCTTAAAACACTACCAAATAACAAACGTAACAGAAATTTGTCAAAATGTTGATTTATTTTGCATATTCCAGTTTCTAAAATAAATTAAACTGATTTCAAAAATATAATTAAAAGGAAAAAAACAATGTGACCATAAATAGCGGCTATTTAAAAAATATTTTTGACTGTTTAAAGATCTTATTAAGAACATATTAAATTTCGCCATTAAATGACTCAAAAGGTTTATAGTGATTTTCCAAGTGTAGCTTAGGTGTGGAAAAAAGCCGAAAGTATGGGGCACCCAGTGAGAATCGAGCTCACTATCCAGTCGTAAATGTCCTAGCTAGACATGCTTAATAACTTTTACATGGAATATATAGCAGACGTATGTCCCTGTAAAATCTAATTATTCAAATATATTATCAGTTTCCAATTGGAGATTGTTCTAGAAATTTCAACGGGTCTGATCGTATTCTAAATAAAAGATTTATTACAGTTCCAGTTCTCCTTAACCCATTGAGCACTGAGTTTTCTCCCTTTAATAACGCCCCACTCCTGTTCCGTCATCCATACACACAAACTAGTCAGGTAATTAGATCCTGGCCTTCCCCTAGCGCTCTTTTTTTTTTAATAGACCCTGTGAGGGTTCAGTTTTCCTCTATGCTCGTTATGTTCAAAGAATATCAGCTCACTTTTCCTGATTCTGTGTAGGTACCCAACTCAAAAGGTTTATATGCCGTAAACCAAACTAAACCAAAGCAATCATTAGAATCATATATTCATCGTTTCAAGTTTCTTCTTTATCCGTCCAGCATTCACTTCCATATAGATATTACTTAGCATTTCCGAACACTTTTCTTTCTTATTCTAAGGCGATTTACCTGTCTTGATATATTTTTAGTTTTTAATAAACATTTTTCTCCGTTCTAATGGATGTTCTGATTTAAGCGTTAAACTATATGGGTGGTTTTATTTTATTTGTGCTTGACGTCACATATACATAGCTCCCCTTGGAATGTCTCCTGTGTTATTTTAAATCTGGCCCTAAACGATTGTTCTTGATTCATAATAACTGTTAAACGTCATATACGATGCATGTTTTATTGCAATTATCTAGATTTTGTCCCAATTATTTTTTATGTGAATCAAACACACATAAAATGACACTTAGACTGCGCACCTCGGCGTGGTGTAATCGTTAAGCAAGCTTGTTTCGCTAAAACAGTTACGAATAAATACCAAGTTCGATCCTCACTCGGTGCCCCGTAATTTTCTGCCTTGTGCCACATCTAAGCTAGGAAAATCGCTACAATAGCACTAAGGCTTTTTATACAATATATCCATTATAAAAAAAGCACAATATCACATGCGCTCTTAACAAAGCCTAGAGGTAAGGCACGTCAGCGTATATGACGGTTCCGTATAGGATGCAGGTTCGAATCCTGTCAAAGAACGAATATTTTCTATGAAAATTTCTCGGACATTCAGGCCGGTAAATGTTATTTAAGACTGTTTATCATAAACAGAGCATTTGCTTAAATACTTGTATCTATAAAATAACAACGTTAAACATAAAAAAATGTCTTTAATAAATAAATTGTCGGACCTTGTCCATTTTCTTAATAAATAATTCTTTTATTTGAATCTGACGCTCTCTAACTTACTAAACCTTGTAGCACATCAGTCTTTCTCCCTTTGCTCACGCTAACGCCCCATTCCTGTTACGTCATCCATATACACAAACTAGTCAGGTAATTAGATCCTGGCTTTCCCCTATCGCTCTTGTTTTTAATAGGCCCTGTGAAGGTTAGTTTTCCAAAATGGCCTCTATGTTCGATATGTCCAAAGAATATCAGCTCTCTTTTCCTGATTCTTTCTAGAAGTGTTCTTTCTGTTGCAATTTTATTCAATATTTTTCTTGTTACTTACTCCTTCCGTTTCATGAAATGCTCAGTATCCTTCCGTAGAACCATATCTCTTCTAACGCTTGTTTTCTCCTCATCCTCGGGGAGATTGTCCAGCAGTTACAGCCATATAAGAAGACGGATATCACATAGCAATCCGGCACATTTTTCTGTGTTTCTAACGGTTCTTTTCCATTCCTCAACACTTCGCTTGTCTTTTGGAATATTTCTTTTGTCAGTTCAAATCTTGGTGTCGCATTTTCCAACATCTGTAGATATCTAAACTTCTGCAACCGACTGATATTGATATCATCAATCTGGAACGCGCACCCTGGCCTTTTTCTCTTGCTGATGACCGTAATTCTGTTTTCTTGCGGTTGATAGTCCTTTTCTCGCACTTTCTTCTACTCTGCTGTCTTGGAGGTACTGTAGTTCTCTTTTTGTTATAATGGAACATACCTATTCTATTGTTAATAGACTCTCCCACATATAATAAATAGTAGTAGTAGCATTCTCCAGGGGGCTCAGTGAGTTGGTGAGTCAGTCGATGTCGAACATTAAAGTTTCACCCACCACAACTAGATTGCTGCGTCATTAACTATTATTTCAAGTTCCTAACGTTTTGTACGTCGAACGTATTTAAGGACCGACTTAGTGAAATACAAGCCACCACTGTGAAACTACTCTATAACACTTTTGTAGTAAGTCATTAACACAGGGTATTTATGTATCTTATATTGTTAAGCACGGTGGAGTAATGGATAGCGACTCGGATTGAGAAATCGGAGAGCTGAGTTCGAATTCAAGTCAAATCCATTGCATTCGCTTGAGAAAGTTATGAATCCTGTTATCCCCCTAAGCTATGGGTAAATAGCAGAACAGACCAGAGTCTATAGCCTTCGTTGGCAACTAGTCTACTGCAGGAAGAAATGGAAAACTACTGCTGGAAAAAATCTGCCTCGTCAGTCATGTGTCAAAAGACACATGATCGCCTTAACCGTGTAACACGCATGGCACATAACTGACTGAAATATTTCTTCCACCGTTAATAAAACCTGACAAAGTCACCAGTTCTCTTCAGATAGCATTGTTTTAGAGGTTAAATAACACTCGTCAGATGATACATCCTTGTCACACCCCACTTTCTAGAAGTTCCAGGAGTTTTCTTTCAGAGTCGACTATCAACTCAGTGTCGTCTATGTATATTATATTGGTAAGGGTTTTATTACTTCAACTGGAATATTTATTTATTAGCTGTTGCTTATTTGACGTCTTGATCTTAGAGTTTTCAGATAAATGGAAAAACGACACATTGTATTGTAGTCTGATATCTAAATGCTACTGATACCATTATATGAAGATATCTAAAGAGATAGTTCCCCAATTCTGATTTCAAAATAAATTGCTCTTTATGTTAAAAACCAATTCCGTCAGTGAATATTGCTTATGAAAACGATTACAAATATTCTTTATTCTTAGATTCTTTTGTTTTTAGTCAAACAACGTTCAGCAAAAGAATCTCCATCTTCTTTAAATAAAGAATGTTGGCAATATCTTTGACTTGGCCCTTTTTTGCGCCTACTAGCAAACAATTACATGACACCTGAAAATAACAGGGGACATCGAAGAGTCAGAATGATAACTGAAAAATCTGTATGCCCAAGAATCTAAATGCCCCCACTGCAATTCGACCTCTTGCTATCTGCTTTCGCTATTGAAAGACATAAACAACAGCAGTTTTTGGTTCTGTTGACCTTCATGGAGAGAGAAATGATAATAGTGACAAAGAGAGGGAAATGAAATAACAGGAAATATAATGTGTACAATTAATAGGTGGTTATGATAAAAAAGATAGAAAGCGAAGAGAAAGAAAGAAAGAAAGAAAGAAAGAAAGAAAGAAAGAAAAGAAAATAAGGTGAAATATTCAAAAATTGTTAACTGTAAGAAGACGGATAGTATGGTCATCAGCAAGAGAAAAAAGAACCATAATATCTATTCTCGGATTCTTTCGTTTCTATTCAAACAGCGTTGCTTTACAAATTAAATAACACTCGGTAATAATACATACTTGTTGCATGTCCCTGTCTAGAAGTTTCAGGAGTTTTCTTTCAGAGTCGACTATCAACACATTTGAATATTTTGAACCGGATTTTATGACTTCAGCTAAATATATTTTGAACGTAATTGTACGCTTCCAACTCCAGATAAAATATATTATTTTTCATTTTGCAATAAACATTATTGTTGGTAATTCTTCTATAAAATGTATTGTTGGTCATTTTGCTTTAAAATTGTATTGTTAATACTTTTACTAAAAATAAGTATTGTTAGTAATTTTATCATAAAAAGGTATTGTAGGTAATTTTTTAATATAAAAAAGTATTGCTGTTAATTTTACAATAAAAATGTATTTTTATATGTTCATAGTGATTTGTTTTTATTTGGGGGTACACTCTTTGCTAATCGCTGGGACACTAACACGTATTATCACCCCTGGTCAACGTATAACTGGGAACAACTGCAATTAAGGGATGTTTCCACGCTCCTCAAAACCTCCAATGTCACGATTAAAAGCCTTGCTCCTGGATGTAGTTTGTCGTCATACCCAGAAATGAGTTATAGCGAGAGAGCAAAGGAAGAAGCATGTAAGTTGGTGATACACAACAAGTACATGAAACTACTGAATGTTTAAAATATAGTCTTTTAAAATTCCCTGGCATAATCTGCACGTGTATTTTTTCTAAACAATCAAGAGCAGGATAACTGGGTCCTCTTTCGACATGTTTTCATTTCAGATGTTCCCAACTCCAAATACTGCATTACGACTATTCTTCGTATATCGCTTACATTTAGATTACACATTCTTTGTAAGCATTTCAACAGACTTACAATTGTGTACACTATTGGTTCATTTGCTTCGTCCCTATATTCAAAATCGTTTTACAACGACTACTACTACTACTACTTTAGTTACCAATATTGCAGTTATCACCCTATGCGCCGTCGGAAATATAACTACAGTGATACCTCGACTTAAGTTGTTTCGAGTTAAGTCATTATCGAAGATACGTCGATTTTTGTTAAATACAATATGAAAAAAAGAAAATTCGACTTAGTTTGTTTTACTCGAGTTTACGTCGACGGTTAAAAATATTAGAAACGTCAAAACACTAAAATGACAATAACCTCGTATGAAATCATATTTAAATACATTTAAAAATAATATTATATATATATATACGATGTAACCCGGATATAAGAAACCCGGATATAAGAGAAACCCGGATATAAGAGAGATTTTCTCTGGTCCCAAATTAGAGCCTGTGTTAATGTATATAAAATAGACCAAACCCGGATATAAGAGAAACCCGGATATAAAAGACTTCTTCTCCGGTCCTGACAACTCTCTTATATCCGGGTTACACTGTATATAATATATATATATATATATATATATATATATATATATATATATATATATATATACAAGTATATAATTGGTGCATACGGGAATGAATTACAATAACCAACAATTACTATTCTTAAAAGAGTGCTCAATACAGAGTAGGGCAGATATAATTATTTATTTTAAAAAATTATAACAGAAATATGTTATAAAATCACTACGAAATGGCTATTTTTGTAGTGATTTTATAACATATTTATGTTATAATTTTTTTAAATAAATAATTATATATATATATATATATATATATATATATATATATATGTATATATATAAGCAAATGTTCTTATTTCAAATTCCTGCTGACAGCCAGTCCTCGTGCGTTGTTTTTCGCCACAACAACAATTTTGAAATCAGACTTGTTTATATCTATGCTCCGTTGAGGTTTTTTCAATTACATTTCAATTGTGATTTACAATATATTTTTCCCATGGCTCCAAAGAAATATCCCAGTGCAAATGCTAATGCGAACCCTAATTCTATATCTCTGGAAGATAAGGTGTAAATGAATTATTTTATTCAGAATGCATATCGTAAATACTGTAATAGTCGTTTTTCGACCCAAGTTGTGACTTCTGGAACCAGTTAACGACGTGGGACATACCTGTACTACACTTATTATCACTTGATATCCGCCAACAACATTAGTACTGCGTTTTACCATTGGCTTTATTGTTATTATTGTCATCATCTATTTATTACTATTATCATTATCATTATTTAGTTATTTCAACTCCAATTATTTTTTAATTTTTTTATCATTCCTTCCATAACAATAATCGCTATGATCACTACTACTACAGTTATTATCATTATTCACTACCACTATTTTATTACTGTTATTTACTACCACTATTTTATTAGTATTACTGTTTACTTTTATCATTGCTCTCATTATTGTAATTATTATTTATTCCTACTATTTTCACCACCATTTTTATGTTTACTGCATCCATGTCTTTAATTGCCATTGTCATCATTGTCACATTTTGTGACAATTATACTTCACTTCCACTTCAAGATTAGAGTCAAATTTACAGTTATCATAACGAAACTATTACTAAGTAGACTACCTATTATTTGCACTATTAATATAAGTATAATCTCTAACTTAAGGCAGGTTCTGTGTCTGTGTTTGCGTGTGTAACGAATGCAAGGCCATAATTTTCGACAGATCTGCACCAAAATTTACATGCACACGCTCCAAGTTAGCGGGAAGACCAAGACGGACTTTGCATTTCAAAACTCCCATCGATAGTGGAAATAATCGATTTTTTCATGCTTCTACGGCAGTTTTCATGTAGTTTGCGGCCATTTTCTACTGGCCACAGTGAGAGCCAATACCTGGCTGTCACGAAAAGGGCAGAAAGAATCTATTGATCAGCGTGAGAACCAACAGCTGACTGACACGAATGCTAACTAGCATGCTAGCATGCAAAAAAAAAAATCGATAGCGACATTCGTCACAAGTGGGAAAAATTTAAATCTGCATGGCACTTTACTCCATTTGGCTCATTCGCTTGCTTAAAATCAACGTTGATTCTGATTCAGCAGAACTGGGTTGGGTGCGAAAAAGTATTTGTTGTTAACATTTTTTTTTTCATTCGGTTTTTTCAGTTACGAGTCCTTTTTTTAAAGCTGATCGTTTTGTGTTCATTTTGTTTAGTTCTTTTTTCCTAACAGATTTAATGTTTAGTATAGAGCTTAGAAAAATTCTCAGTGTGAGATAGGCAAGAAGTAAGGCATGTAGCAACATCAGCACGGCAAAGGGCACTCCTTTAAAGGCAAGTAAGGGCAAAAATATTTTAAGTCAAGTGATAGCGATTGCTGTTTGAGTCGTACGGGCCATGCTGCTAGTAGTCTATAATTAAAACACAATTAACATTAAAATTAAAATCATCAAATTTGCATACAGGACTCACTTTAAGCAATATCATGATGTAAAGCCCAGGCAGACAGAAAAAAAATATGTAGAAGTACACATGTGTGTATGTGTAAAGAAGTCTTCTTCCATTTGACAACATAGTCGACCGAGCTGAAAGACGACAAGAAGATATTCCAACACTCGACTTGTTGAAAAAAACTTAACTACAGCAAGTCCCAACATCGAAATAAGGTTGCAGTTGAATTGCGTATGCATATGTGCTCGAACACATGGATACATGTCTGCACCAGATCCAGCAATGTTTATATATGCGTATGTGTACGTTTGTGCGAACCATAGTCGTGACACACGTATTTATGTATGTCCCCGTGTGTATGAGCGTCATCGCAAAATGAAGACAGAGGAGAATTTTCCCCATCAACACGAAACATAATCAAAGAAAAACTGACATAAATTGTCTCAAATTAAAAAAAAAAACAGATTAAGGATTGCATAAAAGTGAAACCGACAGTCACAAACTCATAACCATTCAACTAAATACATACATACATATAAACACACACACAAACACACACACACAAACACACACACACATATATATATATATATATATATATATATATACATATGTGTGTGTCTGCGCGTGTGAGAGAGTGAGTATATATATATATATATATATATATATATATATATAAGTATAATATATATATATATATATATATATATATATATATATAATATATTATAAAAAATATATAAAATATTAAACAAAAACCTAATGAAGTTATTTCCTATTTTCTATATATTTTACACACACACACACACACACACACACACACACACATATATATATATATATATATATATATATATATATATATATATATATATATATATATACGTATGGTTTTATCAAAAAGTATCGGGATTGGTGTTACAGAAAGAAAAGTAAAACACATTCGTCATTTGATATCCTTTGAAGGCATATATATATATATATATATATATATATGTGTGTGTGTGTGTGTGTATATATATATATATATATATATATATATATATATATATATGGGGGTGAATACAAATATCCTTTTATGTAATTGTATTTAAACGCATTGTTCTTGTCTGTTATTTCTGACTTGAAGGAGATTTTATGTAATTTATCATATTTATATTTTCCCACTTCGTTTTCATTCTGCCATTTCTTGTGTTTTTTTTATCTCTCCATATATTTCCTTTCTTTTCTATTCTTCTGTTAAAAGACGTAAACCGTTCATAGAGAAGTTACGGGTCTCGGAAAAATTTAACACCTACAGGAAAAACGTAGGGTAGAGGCGAACATCGCGCTGTCTACCTAATGATTTTATCTGAATAACTAGCAGATATAGGAGAAAAATAATATGGCAAAGAGTAAAAATTGCTTAGAGTTGCAAGGGACAGGAAGTCATGGAGGTCTATGATCCTCCAATTTCTAAAGTAACTCGGCACGTTTAATATAAAAAAATGCTTTCCTTTTTACTTCTGGTTTACTCTGTCCATCTGTTTTTCCTTTTGGGTTTCCACTTCTTTCTCTTCTACATAAAATGTCTTCTTGTATTAATGACTAGCAGTAAAGCCCGGCGTTGCCCGCGGATATAACAGTAAGAGATAGATCAAGTATCCACCATCATAAAGACTGAAAAATAAAATTGACAAAGATTATTGTTTAAAGTTGACGGACACGCATGTCTTAATTATTTATTTTTTTTTACGAATTGGTCAAACCCAAACTCAAACAAAAACATTGTTTTCAATCGTTATGAGTCTCTACCGATTGAATAGAATTTTATTATAAACAATTGTCTTGTTAATGGAATTTTTAAAGCATTCTGAATGTAAAAATAAAGAAAAAAGTGTGCAAGACAATAAGAAACACTACATGTCAAAAAAAAAAGTTTTGTTGAAATCGGTTGAAAAATTTAGATAGCCTTTCTGTAATCTTTTAGTTTTACAATTTATGATTTTTACTTATTGAATACAGTAAAAAAATTTCATATTTTGCTTGTGGTGATTCATAATTAGAATTCTGATTTGAATATATTTTCCACTCGTTGTTTCTGATACAAAAATATTAACTTTATTTGGGCTTATTAATTATGATCTAACAAATCTTATTTCGTTTAGTAGCCTTTCTGTAATAATAATCTTTTTACAATTTATGATTTTTACTTATTGAATACAGTAAAAAATTTGACACCATGTGTATTTAAAGTAGTTTCCCGTTCGGTTATTATTTTAGTTAGGACTTGTATGTTTAGATTTCATTATCTTTCCCTAAAGATAAAGAATTTATTCCGATGTTTGTATTTCGTACAATAAGTATAGATCGTTAGATTATTGTTTATGGTTGACGGACACGCATGTCTTAATTAGTTTTTTTTTTATTGGGGGGGAATTGGTCAAACTCAAACAAAAACATTGTTTTCAATCGTTATGAGTCTCCCAAATGAATAGAATTTTATTATAAATAATTGTCTTGTAAATGGAATTTTTAAAGCATTCTGAATGTTAAAAATAAAAAGAAAAGTGTGCAAGAGAATAAGAAATACTACCTGCCAAAAAAAAAAAAAAAGTTTTGTTTTATCGGCTGAAAAATATAGGAAATCCGCTCCCATATTTAAAGGAACCCACACACACAAACAACCCGATGTGAGTTGTCCCCCCATCCATATTCACGATGTCTCTTAATCGTGTTTTCAAATTGATTTTGTGCAAAAAAAATTATATTTTTCCCATTTTGGGCGCTGTTAGAACCACCACAAGGTAATTTTATGTAGTCCTGTGAAGTTTTGTTGAAATCGGTTGAAAAATGTAGGAAATCCGATCCAATATATAAACGTTACACACACACACACACACACACACACACACACACACACACACACACACTATCTGCGTTTTATAATAAGTAAGATTCCTCTTTAATTTTTATGTCGTGTTGCTGAAACGTTTGTGAAACTTTAGTAGGATAATACTCAATTTTTTACTAGAACGAGACGCGGGAAAAGATGGCCGAACGTAACAGCTGAACAAAATGTCACTGATTGATTCGCTTTCGACGGCTTATCAACACTTTCCAGGTTTGGTTTGGTTTATTTTGTTTTACGGCATAATAACCTCAATGGGTTATTTAATGCCGACAAAAAATTTTATTGCTGGTAATATTTTGTTTTGTCAAATATCTGTTTCTGGTAATATATTTCTTTCAAAATTGCATTGCTGGTAATAATTTTTTTTCAAAAAAGTATCGCTGGTAATAGTTAACTATTTGCCCATAGCTGGAGCCGTAACAGGTGCTACCACCCCGGGCCAGGGTGGTCCTGGGAACACCAGCAATTAAAAGGTGGTTCCACGCTTTTCAAAACCTCCTGATCAGAGGCCTTGCTGCTGGACGTAGTTTATCGTCTTAACCAGGACGCGGATGTAGTTTAACGTCTTAGCCAGGACGACCTTTCCAGGTTATTCGTAGCCAAAAATATACTTATATGTAAAAAAATTCTTTTGTAGGTAATAAAATTTATTATCCGCAAATAAACAATGATTTTAAATAAAGTTCTCTTATATAGGAATAAAGTGTCGCTGTCGAGATTTGAATTTGAACCTAGATCGCCAGTGAGCAAATACAGGCGATCCAATTATTGAATTAACTGCGAATATAGAGCAAACGCATTAATAAAAAGTGAAATCGATCGCCATTTCCAGTCTATCTTCTATTACGATACTGATCACCATTTCTATTCTATCCTCTATTACTATACGGATCGCTATTCTCTATTTCTCTATACTGATCACTACACGGATTACTATTCGGTGCTTACTGTTCGAGCGTGTATTATCGATCAAGTACTATCAGTGCGAGTGTTATTCGAAGGCGTCTGACACCAGTGTTGTTCAATGGCGTTACTACAGTCTCTACTACAACGAGCATTACGAAAGTGACAACGAGTGTTCGTTGACATCACCAAACGTTCTTTATTTACTCGTTGATCATTTACAGATATCGGTGACGTGGGGAAACGATGGGTCATGTGACAGCTGAACAACATTTCATTGACTGATTCGCTTTAGACGGCTTATCAATCCTTTCTAGGTTATTCGTAGTCAGAAAATACTTATAAGCAAAACATTTCATTTGGAGATAATATTCGTTTCGTGATACAAGACTTACTTAATTAACCCATAGCTGGGGGAGAGAAGAAGTGCATTCACACATTTCCCAAGGTTTCTTTGGCGCGTTAAATGGATATAACGAAGCCAGCAGGAATTGGGACTCGACTTTCTGTATAACAAATTCAAGGCATTGTCCATTACACATATCCATACATCTAAGCTTACATCTCCTAGTATCCCCAAGCGGTCACCCATCTAGGCAGTGACCAGGCTAGACGTTGATTATCTTTTGTGATCGTACAGGAAGCGGTCTTTCAATGTGATGTAGCCGTAAGTGAGTAATTTCAAATACTTTACTAATCTATAATTCCCCGTGAGACGTGGAAACGATGAAGGACATAGCTGCTGAACAAAATTAGCCTGCCTCCCTAATTCCTTTAACTTTTACTATTATCTCATATATTGGTAGAAATATATCGTTTTTAACATTTTATAATATCAGAAGGATAATTTATCACTCAGCGAATATTTGCAGATAACTACACTGGTTTATTTTATATATATATATATATATATATATATATATATATATATATATATATATATATATATATAAAAAAGACATCGCCTCATTTCATTTCTATATTTTCTTTGTGTATGTAAGGGGGAAAAGTTATGAAATATTTCATATGAAAGCAAACAGATGAAAATCTGTAAAAGTTACTGGCTAATATATCAAAGTCAGAATAAACATCGTAAGTCCCGAGAAAATAGAAAAATTATATATTCCGCACGACAAATAACAGATTTATTATTATTTTTTTTTATCTCTTCCAATATTTTAGAGAAACGCGAATATGTATTAAGCACAATTACCTCATCAAATGATACTCCAAACAATAGTACAGGGAAGCACGTAATTTGTAAACATAGTTAATGTTAAATATTTTTTACATCCATCCATATATATATATATATATATATATATATATATATATATATATATATAAGCAAATATATGGATATAGATCCGACAGTATGAAGAAAAATATACGGAAAAACAAACAAAAATCCTCATATAAATCTTCAGGACATATTCATAAAACATAATTAACATTAGACTATATTCTTTTTATTTTTCACTCAAAATACTATATTTTAGGAATACGTTTTCACAACATCGCCTACGTGACGCCGACGTGATCATATTGAAACGGAACGCTGTTTTGATTAGTCTTACACTTATGTCCATCGTCTTTTCATGTTGAATTAAATATAGTCTAATGTTAATTATGTTTTATGAATATGTCCTGAAGATGGTCTACTAGACCGAAACGTCCGACGTTGACATTATATTAACATTAAAACAGCATAATTGCATATTAGGATTTTTGTTTGTTTTTTCCATATATTTTTCTTCATATATATATATATATATATATATATATATATATATATATATATATATATATATATATATCAAGGGAGGCGACAGTCTGTTTCATGAAACAGACTGTCGCCTCTATGTTGACTTCTATGTTCACTATTTTACACACGCTCTATCTCTGATATTGGAGCACTTTATCCCATAAATATAGCACACTTAAGACTATATTTCTTATATATATATATATATATATATATATATATATATATATATATATATATTGCAGTAAAAACAGTCGGATTAATAAATGAAAAATTCTTTACAAACATCACAATCACAAGGCAATGCAAAATTTATCACGGTTACAATGAATTTGTCTTTGTAATTTACCTCTGTAGATAATATTAAAAACAATGTCAAAAAATGATTCAGCAACGGAAAAATTATATATATATATATATATATATATATATATATATATATATATATATATATATATATATATATATATAAAAGAGAAAGACAGTAAGATATATAAGCCAGTGTTCTTATTAATTATTTTCATTTTTATAAAACAGTGCTCAATGCAAATCTACAAAGCATACATATAAATTTACTAATTTCAAAATATGGTTCCATCGCTACACAGGGATTATCATGTTTCAAAAACGGAAACTAAAACTTCAAATTAAATTATAGAATTAGATTAAAGTCTCTACTCCTTTTTCATTTTCAAGCGAATTTTGGTAAAACTCATTTTAAAATTTACTGAGTTTTATAAGCACTTACATTAATAAATGCGTTTCTAAGGATACGGGGAAATTCAATCATTTTAATAAGTGGCGGTAGGGTATTCATTTTCACTGACAACTATTGTATCAAAATATGAGTTACTTTCAAAAAGAGGTTAATCAAGGTGTGGTAGCGAATAACTTCTGGCGAATTTGAATTAATTTCTTCTAGGTTAAATAGCAAGACAGGCTGGGCTTTATAAGCTTGGCAGAGGAGAAGGACTAATAATAAACTCAAATCAAATAAAATCTATCGATCTATCTATCTATCTATCTATACATTTCTATCTATCAATCTGTTTAATTCTATTTCTGTTATCTATCTAGCAATCTGTCTGCCTGTCTGTCTATCTCAATCTATTCATTTCTAGGTCTTCATTTCTATGAGACTATCTATCTATCTATCTATCTATCTATCTTAGTAGCTTCATTCTATGTATCTATCTTCATTTTTCTCTTTCTTTTTATCAATACTTGTTGGTTTTTCTTTTTCTTTCTGTCCTTCTTTATTCATCTACGTACATTTCTTTCCCAGTCTATTTCTCTCTCTCTCTCTCTCTCTCTCTCTATCTATCTATCTATCTATCT
Source organism: Acanthosepion pharaonis (assembly GCA_903632075.3). Classification (NCBI taxonomy): domain Eukaryota; kingdom Metazoa; phylum Mollusca; class Cephalopoda; order Sepiida; family Sepiidae; genus Acanthosepion; species Acanthosepion pharaonis. The sequence continues at coordinate 1,204,671 of CAHIKZ030004400.1, forward strand.
ACTTTTTCTTTCTTTTTTATTTATGTCTTCCTTTGATTTTATTTGGATGCTATCTTTCTTCGCGTCTTTCTTTGTTTATCTATCTATCTTATCTATCTATCTATCTATCTATCTATCTATCTATCTATCTAGGTTTATTTATTATCTCTATGTATCTTTCTATCTATCTCAGTCAATTCATTTCTATCTATCTATATCTGTTTAATTATGTCTCTGTTATCTATCTAGCTATCTATCTATCTATCTATCTATCTGTCCACCCCTTTTATGCTTTCTAATATAACAATAAAATGTTGTTATTTAGTTTCCTTCACCGGAACATTGCCTTTCATGACGATTTGCTCATACTAAGCAATAGTTGTTTCTATCCGAGAAGATATAAAATATCTTCAATTTTTATCTATAAAATAGCTGGTAATTAAATGAGAGGAATTCTCGCTGCACTGAAACAATGGTTAATTTATTGCCATAATGCTCTCGAAAGCACATTTCACGCAATGAACACATAATGTGTCTTTCAAAAGCTCGTGTTTGCTTAACGACCGAATTTTCTTAAGACAAATGTGATAAATTGAAGTTATGATTAAAGAGATCTTGTACGAGAAAGATATGAGTTTCTGCATTTTATTTATTTATTTATTTTTTTGATATTTAAAATAAATGTTTTTCTTTTATTAATCTCCGGAACCAAGTGCTGTAGAATGTCAAATAATAATAATAATAATAATAATAATAATAATAAAACAAATGCAGAAATTGTGTCTTCTATCGCAATTATGCTTCCAAAATGAGGCTTCGGTGTTGTATTTTGAACATGTCCAAATCATTGGGATTCAGAAAAAAAGAAATGAAGATAGGAATTGCATGAATGAATTGGTTGAATGTTAACAAAACAGATTTTCAGTCTGTTCATTTCTATCTCTGCCTATTCATATCATATCATATCATATCTATCTATCTATCTATCTATCTATCTATCTATCTATCTATCTATCTATCTATCTTAATCTCTTAATTATCTATCTATCTATCTATCTATCTATCTATCTATCTATCTATCTATCTATCTTAATCTCTTAATTATCTATCTATCTATCTATCTATCTATCTATCTATCTATCTATCTATCTCTTCCTTTTTATTTATCGAATACTATTCATTTTTATCTGTCTCTCGATCTCAGTCTATTTCTGTCTCTCTCTCTATCACAAACACTGCTTATCTATCTATCTATCTATCTATCTATCTATCTATCTATCTATCTATCTAAGTGTATTCATTTCTATCTATCTATTATCTTCAATCTCTTCCTTTTTATTTATCGAATACTATTCATTTTATCTGTTTCTCGATCTCACTCTATTTCTGTCTCTCTTCACAAACACTGCTTATCTATCTATCTATCTATCTATCTATTTATCTATCTATCTATCTCATTGTATTCGTTTAAATATGTCTATTCTTTTCTATCTATCTATCTATCTATCTATCTATCTATCTATCTATCTATCTAAGTGTATTCATCTATCTATCTATCTATCTATCTATCTCAATCTCTTCCTTCTTATTTATCGAATACTATTCATTTTTATCTGTTTCTCGATCTCACTCTATTTCTGTCTCTCTCTCTATCACAAACACTGCTTATCTATCTATCTATCTATCTATCTATCTATCTATCTATCTATCTATCTATCTATCTAAGTGTATTCATTCATCTATCTATCTATCTATGAATATCTTATTTTATTTTTTGTTATCGAATACATTCATTTTATCTGTTTTTTTCTATTTCTGTTCTTCTCTATCACAAACACTGCTTATCTATATCTATCCATCTATCTATCTATCTATCTATCTTTATCTATCTATCTCATTAATTCGTTTAAATATGTCTCATTCTTTTTATCTATTAATCTATCTAATTGTATTCATTTATTCATCTATCTATCATCTATCTAAATCTATCTATCTATCTATCTCTATCTATCTCAATCTCTTCCTTCTTATTTATCGAATACTATTCATTTTTATCTGTTTCTCGATCTAACGCTATTTCTGTCTCTCTAATAATCACAAACACTGCTTTATATATCTATCTAATATCTATCTATCTATCTATCTATCTATCTATCTATCTATCTCATTCTATTCGTTTAAATATGTCTATTCTTTTCATCTATCTATCTATCTATCTATCTATATATCTATCTAATGTATTCATCTAAATCTATTCTATATCTATCTATCTATCTATCTATCTACAGTTCTAAAATCTTAATCTCTTATTTTATCATATCTATCTATCTATCTATTTGAGCCCTATTCACATCTATGACCCAGTTGGGCCTAGGAATATTCATCTATCTAATATCTATCTATCTATCTATCTAATTATCTATCTATCTAAATATCTATTTAAAATCAATCTCTTCCTTCTTATTTATCGAATACTATTCATTTTTATCTGTTTCTCGATCTATTTCTGGTCTCTCTCTTTCATAAATATTATTATCTATAAATCTATCTATCTATCTATCTATCTATCTATCTATCTATCTCCTTTTGTATTCGTTTAAATATGTCTAATCTATCTATCTATCTTAATCTATCTATCTATCTAAGTGTATTCATCTATATCTATCATCTATCTATCTATCTATCTATCCATCTATCTATCTATCTATCTATTTGAGCCTATTCACATCTATCTACCCAGTTTCTAAATTATCTATCTATCATTATCTATCTATTATCTCGAATCTATCTATCACAGTCTGTTCATATATGTTTTTCTATCTATCTCTCAGGAAGTCAAAGTCTGTTCATAAAATCTATCTATCTATCTATCTATCTATCTATCTATCTATCTATTTATCTCTTCAAATTTATCGAATACTATTCATTTCTATCTGTCTCTCGATCTCAGTCTATTTCTCTCTCTCTCTATCACAAACACTGCTTATCTATCTATCACTCTATCTCTCTACCTATCTAAGTGTATTCATTTCTATCTATCTATCTATCTATCTATCTATCTATCTATCTAATAGAATCTCTGCTTATCTATTTCTATACCTGAATCATTCAATCTATCTATCTAGCTATCTTCTACCCTTTTTGTCTTCACTCAATATGCGGTGTTATCACCTTCACCTGTTAAAGCACTATGATTTACTCGTAAATTCTCTTCCATTTCTACTCTTGACTGATCTGGAATATCTTCGCCTGACCTTCCACTTAGAAATGAGTTGCTGCCCTGTTATTTGCTAATAACAACGTGTTTTCTGCTTTCATCACAAAACTCGAGCCCTACACAGCATGCGGGCTTCATGGTGCTTCTCAAATCATTCCTATTCTCTAAAAACTCTTGCTGCTTCTTGCTTTCCTGTTTGTTGATAAGAACTCAGGTGAAACGTCAGACCTTTCTAACGCTCAGCCTCTTAGCCTTGTGCAGCAGGATCAGATCGGAATAAGGATAAGAACATCGGGGTTTCGTCAAAGACATTGAAAAAAGGAACGCGATGTTTATGTTCAGAATGTTAACGGGAAGAGCAAAGAGCAGTACAAACGGAAAAAGGACGTGTACCTGTGTTTTATAGATTATGCAAAGGCGTTTGATAAAGTACAACTCAAAAATCAGTTGGAAGTGCTCAGCAACCTTGACATATTTGGGAAGGATATGAGAATAATGAAGAACGTATAGAGGAAGCAAACCGACTGCATACAGATAGAAAATAAGTCCAGCAGATGTAGAAAAAATAAAAAGTGGTGTAAGAAAAGAATGTACCTTTTCCCGGACTTATTCAACCTATACAGCGATACGATTCTGTGATAATTATAAGGCCAAAAAAGATTCATTATTGGCTGCCACAATATAATATATGCAGACGACAGTGTTGATAGAAGGCACGGAAAGAAACCTACAAAAACTCCTACAGAAGTTATTCTTGATGAAAAGCGAGGAGAAAGGATAAAACATCAACTGCAAGAAGAAAGAACGCATGGATGTCAGTAAAAGGATGCGTCCAAAGTGTGAATTGAAAATCAGAGATCCAAAAATCAAAGATTTTAATATATGGGAAAAAGTTTGACAGAGGACGAAAAGTGTGACACTGAAATCCGAAGGAGCATTGGGATAGAGAAAGATGCCTTCCAAAAGCTAAGCAAAGTATTAAGAAACAGTAAAATATCTGGGAAGTGATTTAACAAAAAAAGGAAAGTGTGACACTGAAATCCGAAGGAGCATTGGAATAGAGAAATATGCATTTTCCAAAAGCTAAGCAAAGTATTAAGAAACAGTAAAATATCTGGGAAGTGATTTAACAAAAGACGGAAAGTGTGACACTGAAACTGAAGAAGCATTGGGATAGAGAAATATGCCTTCCAAAAAAGCTAAGCAAAGTATTAAGAAACAGTAAAAATATCTGGAAAGTGTTTTTAAAAAAGGACGGAAAGTGTGACACTGAAATCCGAAGAAGCATTGGGATAGAAAGATGCCTTCCAAAAAGCTAAGCAAAGTATTAAGAAAGAGTAAAATATCTGGGAAGTGTTTTAAAAAGGACGGAAAGTGTGACACTGAAATCGAAGAAGCATTGGGATAGAGAAAGATGCCTTCCAAAAGCTAAGCAAAGTATTAAGAAACAGTAAAATATCTGGAAAGTGTTTTTAAAAGGACGGAAAGTGTGACACTGAAATCCGAAGGAGCATTGGAATAGAGAATGATGCCTTCCAAAAGCTAAGCAAAGTATTAAGAAACAGTAAAATATCTGGGAAGTTTTTTAAAAAAAGGACGGAAAGTGTGACACGAAAAATGAAGGAGCATTGGAATAGAAAAATATGCCTTCCAAAAGCTAAGCAAAGTATTAAGAAACAGTAAAATATCTGGGAAGTGTTTTAAAAAAAGGACGGAAAGTGTGACACTGAAATCCGAAGAAGCATTGGAATAGAGAATGATGCCTTCAAAAGCTAAGCAAAGTATTAAGAAACAGTAAAAATATCTGAAAGTTTTTTAACAAAAGACGGAAAGTGTGACACTGAAATCCGAAGTAGCATTGGGATAGAGAAATATGCCTTCCAAAAGCTAAGCAAAGTATTAAGAAACAGTAAAATATCTGGAAAGTGTTTTAAAAAAGGACGGAAAGTGCGACACTGAAATCCGAAGAAGCATTGGAATAGAGAATGATGCCTTCCAAAAGCTAAGCAAGGTATTAAGAAACAGTAAAATATCTGGGAAGTGTTTTAAAAAAGGACGGAAAGTGTGACACTGAAATCCGAAGAAGCATTGGGATAGAGAAATATGCCTTCCAAAAGCTAAGCAAAGTATTAAGAAACAGTAAAATATCTGGGAAGTGATTTAACAAAAGACGGAAAGTGTGACACTGAAATCCGAAGAAGCATTGGGATAGAGAAAGATGCCTTCCAAAAGCTAAGCAAAGTATTAAGAAACAGTAAAATATCTGGGAAGTGTTTTAAAAAAGGACGGAAAGTGTGACACTGAAATCCGAAGGAGCATTGGGATAGAGAAAGATGCCTTCCAAAAGCTAAGCAAAGTATTAAGAAACAGTAAAATATCTGGGAAGTGTTTTAACAAAGGACGGAAAGTGTGACACTGAAATCCGAAAAGCATTGAAATAGAGAAAGATGCCTTCCAAAAGCTAAGCAAAGTATTAAGAAACAGTAAAATATCTGGAAAGTGTTTTAAAAAAGGACGGAAAGTGCGACACTGAAATCCGAAGAAGCATTGGGATAGAGAAAGATGCCTTCCAAAAGCTAAGCAAAGTATTAAGAAACAGTAAAATATCTGGAAGTGTTTTAACAAAGGACGGAAAGTGTGACACTGAAATCCGAAGAAGCATTGGAATAGAGAAAGATGCCTTCCAAAAGCTAAGCAAAGTATTAAGAAACAGTAAAATATCTGGGAAAGTGTTTTTAAAAAAGGACGGAAAGTGTGACACTGAAAATCCGAAGAAGCATTGGGATAGAGAAAGATGCCTTCCAAAAAGCTAAGCAAAGTATTAAGAAACAGTAAAATATCTGGAAAGTGTTTTAACAAAGGACGGAAAGTGTGACACTGAAATCCGAAGAAGCATTGGAATAGAAAGATGCCTTCCAAAAGCTAAGCAAAGTATTAAGAAACAGTAAAATATCTGGAAAAGTTTTTTAAAAAAGGACGGAAAGTGTGACACTGAAATCCGAAGCAGCATTGAAATAGAGAAAGATGCCTTCAAAAGCTAAGCAAAGTATTAAGAAACAGTAAAATATCTGGAAGTGTTTTAAAAAAGGACGGAAAGTATGACACTGAAATCCGAAGCAGCATTGGGATAGAGAAAGATGCCTTTCAAAAGCTAAGCAAAGTATTAAGAAACAGTAAAAATATCTGGAAAAGTGTTTTAAAAAGGACGGAAAGTGCCACACTGAAATACGAAGAAGCATTGGAATAGAGAAAGATGCCTTCAAAAAGCTAAGCAAAGTATTAAGAAACAGTAAAAATATCTGGGAAAGTGTTTTTAAAGAGGACGGAAAGTGACACTGAAATCCGAAAAGCAGCATTAGGAAAGAGAAAGATGCCTTCAAAAGCTAAGCAAGTATTAAGAAACAGTAAAATATCTGGAAAGTGTTTTTTAAAAAAGGACGGAAAGTGCGACACTGAAATCGAAGTAGCATTGAAATAGAGAAAGATGCCTTCAAAAAAGCTAAGCAAAGTATTAAGAAACAGTAAAATATCTGGGAAGTGTTTTTAAAAAAGGACGGAAAAGTGACACTGAAATCCGAAGGAGCATTGGGATAGAAAGATGCCTTCCAAAAGCTAAGCAAAGTATTAAGAAACAGTAAAATATCTGGAAAGTGTTTTAAAAAAGGACGGAAAAGTGACACTGAAATCCGAAGAAGCATTAAAATAGAGAAACATGCTTTCCAAAAGCTAAGCAAAGTATTAAGAAACAGTAAAATATCTTAAAGTGTTTTTAAAAAGGACGGAAAGTGTGACACTGAAATACGAAGGAGCATTGGGATAGAGAAAGATGCCTTCCAAAAGCTAAGCAAAAGTATTAAGAAACAGTAAAATATCTGGAAGTTTTTAAAAAGGACGGAAAGTGCCACACTGAAATCCGAAGGAGCATTGGAATAGAGAAAGATGCCTTCAAAAGCTAAGCAAAGTATTAAGAAACAGTAAAATATCTGGAAGTGTTTTTAAAAAAGGACGGAAAGTATGACACTGAAATCCGAAGTAGCATTGGGATAGAAAGATGCCTTCAAAAGCTAAGCAAAGTATTAAGAAACAGTAAAATATCTGGAAAGTGTTTTTAAAAAAGGACGGAAAGTGCCACACTGAAATACGAAGAAGCATTGGAATAGCGAAAGATGCCTTCCAAAAGCTAAGCAAAGTATTAAGAAACAGTAAAATATCTGGAAGTTTTTTAAAGAGGACGGAAAGTGTGACACTGAAATACGAAGCAGCATTGGGATAGAGAAAGATGCTTCCAAAAGCTAAGCAAAAGTATTAAGAAAAAGTAAAATATTAAGAAACAGTGACACTGAAATATCTGAAAAGAAAGTTTTAAAAAAGAAACATAAAAATCTAAAATGTTTTGAAAAAGTGCCACATTGAAACGAAGCAGCATTGGAATAGAGAAAGATGCCTTCCAAAAAGCTAAGCAAAGTATTAAGAAACAGTAAAATATCTGGGAAGTGTTTTAAAAAAGGACGGAAAGTGTGACACTGAAATCCGAAGTAGCATTGGGATAGCGAAAGATGCCTTCAAAAAGCTAAGCAAAAGTATTAAGAAACAGTAAAATATCTGAAAAGTTTTTTTAAAAAAGGACGGAAAGTGTGACACTGAAATCCGAAGAAGCATTGGAATAGAGAAAGATGCCTTCAAAAGCTAAGCAAAGTATTAAGAAACAGTAAAATATCTGAAAAAGTTTTTTAAAAAAGGACGGAAAGTGTGACACTGAAATCCGAAGCAGCATTGAAATAGAGAAAGATGCCTTCAAAAGCTAAGCAAAGTATTAAGAAACAGTAAAATATCTGGGAAGTGTTTTAAAAAAGGACGGAAAGTGTGACACTGAAATACGAAGAAGCATTGGGATAGAGAAAGATGCCTTCAAAAGCTAAGCAAAGTATTAAGAAAAACAGTAAAATATCTGGGAAGTGTTTTTAAAAAAGGACGGAAAGTATGACACTGAAATCCGAAGGAGCATTGGGATAGAGAAAGATGCCTTCAAAAGCTAAGCAAAGTATTAAGAAACAGTAAAATATCTGGGGAAGTGTTTTAAAAAAGGACGGAAAAGTGTGACACTGAAATCCGAAGGAGCATTGGGATAGAGAAAGATGCCTTCCAAAAGCTAAGCAAAGTATTAAGAAACAGTAAAATATCTGGAAGTGTTTAACAAAGGACGGAAAGTGTGACACTGAAATACGAAGCAGCATTGGGATAGAAAGATGCCTTCCAAAAGCTAAGCAAAGTATTAAGAAACAGTAAAATATCTGGGAAGTGTTTTTAACAAAGGACGGAAAGTGTGACACTGAAATACGAAGCAGCATTGGGATAGCGAAAGATGCCTTCCAAAAGCTAAGCAAAGTATTAAGAAACAGTAAAATATCTGGGAAGTGTTTTAAAAAAAAGGACGAAAAGTGTGACACTGAAATACGAAGGAGCATTGGAATAGAAAGATGCCTTCAAAAGCTAAGCAAAGTATTAAGAAACAGTAAAATATCTGAAAAGTGTTTTTAAAAAAGGACGGAAAGTGTGACACTGAAATCCGAAGGAGCATTGGGATAGAAAGATGCCTTCAAAAGCTAAGCAAAGTATTAAAAACAGTAAAATATCTGGGAAGTGTTTTAAAAAAAGGACGGAAAGTGTGACACTGAAATCCGAAGGAGCATTGGGATAGCGAAAGATGCCTTCAAAAAAGCTAAGCAAAGTATTAAGAAACAGTAAAATATCTGGAAGTTTTTAACAGAGGACGGAAAGTGTGACACTGAAATACGAAGGAGCATTGGGATAGAGAAAGATGCCTTCCAAAAGCTAAGCAAAGTATTAAGAAACAGTAAAATATCTGGAAGTTTTTTAAAAAAGGACGGAAAGTGTGACACTGAAATCCGAAGTAGCATTGGATAGCGAAAGATGCCTTCCAAAAGCTAAGCAAAGTATTAAGAAACAGTAAAATATCTGGGAAGTGTTTTTAAAAAGGACGGAAAGTGTGACACTGAAATACGAAGAAGCATTGGGATAGCGAAAGATGCCTTCCAAAAGCTAAGCAAAGTATTAAGAAACAGTAAAATATCTGGGAAGTGATTTAACAAAAGACGGAAAGTGTGACACTGAAATCCGAAGAAGCATTGGGATAGAGAAAGATGCCTTCCAAAAGCTAAGCAAAGTATTGAGAAACAGTAAAATATCTGGGAAGTGTTTTAAAAAGGACGGAAAAGTGTGACACTGAAATCCGAAGAACATTGGGATAGAGAAAGATGCCTTCAAAAGCTAAGCAAAGTATTAAGAAACAGTAAAATATCTGGGAAGTGTTTTAAAAAGAGGACGGAAAGTGTGACACTGAAATACGAAGGAGCATTGGGATAGCGAAAGATGCCTTCCAAAAGCTAAGCAAAGTATTAAGAAACAGTAAAATATCTGAAAAGTTTTTTAACAAAGGACGGAAAGTGTGACACTGAAATACGAAAAGCATTGGGATAGCGAAAGATGCCTTCAAAAGCTAAGCAAAGTATTAAGAAACAGTAAAAAAAATATCTGGGAAGTTTTTTAAAAAGGACGGAAAGTGTGACACTGAAATACGAAGGAGCATTAGGATAGAGAAAGATGCCTTCCAAAAGCTAAGCAAAGTATTAAGAAACAGTAAAATATCTGGGAAGTGTTTTAACAAAGGACGGAAAGTGTGACACTGAAATACGAAAGCATTGAAATAGAGAAAGATGCCTTCAAAAGCTAAGCAAAGTATTAAGAAACAGTAAAATATCTGGGAAGTGTTTTTAAAAAAGGACGGAAAGTGTGACACTGAAATACGAAGGAAGCATTGGGATAGCGAAAGATGCCTTCCAAAAGCTAAGCAAAAGTATTAAGAAACAGTAAAATATCTGGGAAGTGTTTTAACAAAGGACGGAAAGTGTGACACTGAAATCGAAGAGCATTGGGATAGAGAAAGATGCCTTCCAAAAAGCTAAGCAAAGTATTAAGAAACAGTAAAATATAAGTTTTTAACAGAGGACGGTTTTGAAATAAAAGGACATTGGAAAGAAAGATGCCTTCCAAAAGCTAAGCTGAAAGAAACAGTAAAATATCATTAAAAGTTTTTTAACAAAGGACGGAAAGATGCCACACTGAAAATACGAAAGCATTGAAAAGAGAAAGTATTCCAAAAGTAAAATATTAAGAAACAGTAAAATATCTTAAATGTTTTAAAAAAGGACGGAAAGTGTGACACTGAAATACGAAGGAGCATTGGGATAGAGAAAGATGCCTTCCAAAAGCTAAGCAAAGTATTAAGAAACAGTAAAATATCTTAAAAGTTTTTTAACAAAGGACGGAAAGTGCCACACTGAAATCCGAAGCAAGCATTGGGATAGCGAAAGATGCCTTCCAAAAGCTAAGCAAAGTATTAAGAAACAGTAAAATATCTGGGAAGTGTTTTAAAAAAGGACGGAAAGTGTGACACTGAAATCCGAAGGAGCATTGGGATAGAGAAAGATGCCTTCTAAAAAAGCTAAAGTATTAAGAAAAGTAAAATATCAAAGTGTTTTAACAAGGACGGAAAGTGTGACAAATATCATTGGGAAAGATGTCCAAAAGCTAAGCAAAGTATTAAGAAACAGTAAAATTTTAAAAAAGAGGACGGAAAGTGTGACACTGAAATACGAAGCAGCATTGGGATAGAGAAAGATGCCTTCAAAAGCTAAGCAAAGTATTAAGAAACAGTAAAATATCTTGAAAAGTTTTTTAACAAAAGGACGGAAAGTGTGACACTGAAATACGAAAAGCATTGGGATAGAGAAAGATGCCTTCCAAAAGCTAAGCAAAGTATTAAGAAACAGTAAAATATCTGGGAAGTTTTTTAACAAAGGACGGAAAAGTGTGACACTGAAATCCGAAGAAGCATTGGGATATGAAAGATGCCTTCCAAAAGCTAAGCAAAGTATTAAGAAACAGTAAAATATCTGGGAAGTGTTTTTAAAAAAGGACGGAAAGTGTGACACTGAAATCCGAAGAAGCATTGGGATAGCGAAAGATGCCTTCCAAAAGCTAAAGCAAAGTATTAAGAAACAGTAAAATATCAGGAAGTGTTTTTAAAAAAGGACGGAAAAGTGTGACACTGAAATCCGAAGGAGCATTGGGATAGAGAAAGATGCCTTCCAAAAGCTAAGCAAAGTATTAAGAAACAGTAAAATATCTGGAAAGTTTTTTTAACAAAGGACGGAAAGTGTGACACTGAAATCCGAAGGAGCATTGGGATAGCGAAAGATGACTTCCAAAAGCTAAGCAAAGTATTAAGAAACAGTAAAATATCTGGGAAGTTTTTTAAAAAGGACGGAAAGTGTGACACTGAAATACGAAAGAGCATTGGGATAGCGAAAGATGCCTTCCAAAAGCTAAGCAAAGTATTAAGAAACAGTAAAATATCTGGGAAGTGTTTTTAAAAAAAGGACGGAAAGTGTGACACTGAAATCCGAAGGAGCATTGGGATAGCGAAAGATGCCTTCCAAAAGCTAAGCAAAGTATTAAGAAACAGTAAAATATCTGAAACGTTTTTAACAGAGGACGGAAAGCCACACTGTTACGAAGCAGCATTGAAAAGAAAGACGGAAAGTATTAAGAAACAGTAAAAATATCTGAAAAATCGAAAGCCACACTGAAATACATTGGGAAATAGAGAAAGATGCCTTCCAAAAGCTAAGCAAAGTATTAAGAAACAGTAAAATATCTGAAAAGTGTTTTTAACAAAGGACGGAAAGTGTGACACTGAAATACGAAGCAGCATTGGGATAGCGAAAGATGCCTTCAAAAAGCTAAGCAAAGTATTAAGAAACAGTAAAATATCTGGGAAACGTTTTTAACAGAGGACGGAAAGTGACACTGTTACGAAGCAGCAAAGGACGGAAAGCAAAAGCAAAGTATTAAGAAACAGTAAAATATCTGAAAAGTTTTTAACAGAGGACGGAAAGTGCCACACTGAAAACGAAGTAGCATTGGGATAGCGAAAGATGCCTTCCAAAAAGCTAAAGCAAAGTATTAAGAAACAGTAAAATATCTGGGAAGTGTTTTAAAAAAAGGACGGAAAGTGTGACACTGAAATACGAAGGAGCATTGGGATAGAGAAAGATGCCTTCAAAAGCTAAGCAAAGTATTAAGAAACAGTAAAATATCTGGGAAGTGTTTTTAACAAAGGACGGAAAGTGTGACACTGAAATACGAAGGAGCATTGGGATAGCGAAAGATGCCTTCAAAAAAGCTAAGCAAAGTATTAAGAAACAGTAAAAATATCTGGAAGTGTTTTTAACAAAGGACGGAAAGTGTGACACTGAAATACGAAGGAGCATTGAAATAGAGAAAGATGCCTTCCAAAAGCTAAGCAAAGTATTAAGAAACAGTAAAATATCTTAAACGTTTTTAAAAAGGACGGAAAGTGTACACTGAAAACGAAGCAGCATTGGGATAGAGAAAGATGCCTTCAAAAGCTAAGCAAAGTATTAAGAAACAGTAAAATATCTGGGAAGTGTTTTTAACAGAGGACGGAAAGTGTGACACTGAAATACGAAGGAGCATTGAAAATAGAGAAAGATGCCTTCCAAAAGCTAAGCAAAGTATTAAGAAACAGTAAAATATCTGGAAAGTTTTTAAAAAAGGACGGAAAGTGCCACACTGAAATCCGAAGGAGCATTGAAATAGCGAAAGATGCCTTCCAAAAGCTAAGCAAAGTATTAAGAAACAGTAAAATATCTGGGAAAGTGTTTTAACAAAAGGACGGAAAGTGTGACACTGAAATCCGAAGCAGCATTGGGATAGCGAAAGATGCCTTCCAAAAGCTAAGCAAAGTATTAAGAAACAGTAAAATATCTGGGAAGTGTTTTTAACAAGGACGGAAAGTGTGACACTGAAATCCGAAGGAGCATTGGGATAGCGAAAGATGCCTTCCAAAAGCTAAGCAAAGTATTAAGAAACAGTAAAATATCTGAAACGTTTTTAACAAAGGACGGAAAGTGTGACACTGAAATACGAAGCAGCATTGAAATAGCGAAAGATGCCTTCAAAAGCTAAGCAAAGTATTAAGAAACAGTAAAATATCTGAAACGTTTTTTAACAGAGGACGGAAAAGTGTGACACTGAAATACGAAGCAGCATTGAAATAGCGAAAGATGCCTTCCAAAAGCTAAGCAAAGTATTAAGAAACAGTAAAATATCTGGAAGTGTTTTTAACAAGGACGGAAAGTGCCACACTGAAATACGAAGGAGCATTGAAATGAATGAAAGATGCCTTCCAAAAGCTAAGCAAAGTATTAAGAAACAGTAAAATATCTGGGAAGTGTTTTTAACAAAGGACGGAAAGTGCCACACTGAAATACGAAGAAGCATTGAAATAGCGAAAGATGCCTTTCAAAAGCTAAGCAAAGTATTAAGAAACAGTAAAATATCTGAAGTGTTTTTAACAAAGGACGGAAAGTGCCACACTGAAATACGAAGCAGCATTGAAATAGAAAAGATGCCTTCCAAAAGCTAAGCAAAGTATTAAGAAACAGTAAAATATCTGGAAGTGTTTTTAACAAAGGACGGAAAGTGTGACACTGAAATACGAAGGAGCATTGAATAGCGAAAGATGCCTTCCAAAAGCTAAGCAAAGTATTAAGAAACAGTAAAATATCTGAAACGTTTTTTAACAGAGGACGGAAAGTGCCACACTGAAATACGAAGCAGCATTGAAATAGCGAAAGATGCCTTCCAAAAGCTAAGCAAAGTATTAAGAAACAGTAAAATATCTGGGAAGTTTTTTAACAGAGGACGGAAAGTGCCACACTGAAATACGAAGGAGCATTGAATAGAAAGATGCCTTCCAAAAAAAAGCTAAGCAAAAGTATTAAGAAACAGTAAAATATCTGGGAAGTTTTTTAACAGAGGACGGAAAGTGCCACACTGAAATACGAAGGAGCATTGGAATAGCGAAAGATGCCTTCCAAAAGCTAAGCAAAGTATTAAGAAACAGTAAAATATCTTAAACGTTTTTAAAAAAGGACGGAAAGTGTGACACTGAAATACGAAGCAGCATTGAAATAGCGAAAAGATGCCTTCCAAAAGCTAAGCAAAGTATTAAGAAACAGTAAAATATCTGGGAAGTGTTTTAACAGAGGACGGAAAGTGCCACACTGAAATACGAAGCAGCATTGAAATAGCGAAAGATGCCTTCCAAAAGCTAAGCAAAGTATTAAGAAACAGTAAAATATCTTAAACGTTTTTTAACAGAGGACGGAAAGTGCCACACTGAAATACGAAGCAGCATTGAAATAGCGAAAGATGCCTTCCAAAAGCTAAGCAAAGTATTAAGAAACAGTAAAATATCTGGGAAGTGTTTTAACAGAGGACGGAAAGTGTGACACTGAAATACGAAGGAGCATTAGGATAGCGAAAGATGCCTTCAAAAGCTAAGCAAAGTATTAAGAAACAGTAAAATATCTGGGAAGTGTTTTAACAAAGGACGGAAAGTGTGACACTGAAATACGAAGTAGCATTGGGATAGCGAAAGATGCCTTCAAAAGCTAAGCAAAGTATTAAGAAACAGTAAAATATCTGGAAAGTGTTTTAACAGAGTACGGAAAGTGTGACACTGAAATACGAAGGAGCATTGGGATAGAGAAAGATGCCTTCAAAAGCTAAGCAAAGTATTAAGAAACAGTAAAATATCTGAAGTGTTTTAAAAAGGACGGAAAGTGCCACACTGAAATCCGAAGAGCATTGGGATAACGAAAGATGCCTTCAAAAGCTAAGCAAAGTATTAAGAAACAGTAAAATATCTGGAAGTTTTTAACAAAGGACGGAAAGTGTGACACTGAAATACGAAGGAGCATTGAAATAGCGAAAGATGCCTTCAAAAAAGCTAAAGCAAAGTATTAAGAAACAGTGGGAAAGATTTTTAAAAATATCTGAAAAAAGCAGCATTTTTAAAAGAGGACGGAAGCAAAGTATTGAAACACTAAAAATACGAAGGACGGAAAGCACACTGAAACGGAGCATTGAAATAGCGAAAGATGCCTTCAAAAGCTAAGCAAAGTATTAAGAAACAGTAAAATATCTGGGAAGTGTTTTAACAAAGGACGGAAAGTGTGACACTGAAATCCGAAGTAGCATTAGAATAAACAAAGATGCCTTCAAAAGCTAAGCAAAGTATTAAGAAACAGTAAAATATCTGGGAAGTGTTTTAACAAAGGACGGAAAGTGTGACACTGAAATACGAAGCAGCATTGAAATAGCGAAAGATGCCTTCAAAAGCTAAGCAAAGTATTAAGAAACAGTAAAATATCTACAGGAAGTGTTTTTAACAAAGGACGGAAAGTGTGACACTGAAATACGAAGCAGCATTGAAAATAGCGAAAGATGCCTTCAAAAGCTAAGCAAAGTATTAAGAAACAGTAAAATATCTGGGAAGTGTTTTTAAAAAGGACGGAAAGTGTGACACTGAAATACGAAGCAGCATTGAAATAGAAGAAAGATGCCTTCCAAAAGCTAAGCAAAGTATTAAGAAACAGTAAAATATCTGGGAACGTTTTTAACAAAGGACGGAAAGTGTGACACTGAAATCCGAAGCAGCATTGAAATAGAGAAAGATGCCTTCAAAAGCTAAGCAAAGTATTAAGAAACAGTAAAATATCTGGGAAGTGTTTTAAAAAAGGACGGAAAAGTACCACACTGAAATACGAAGGAGCATTGGAATAGCGAAAGATGCCTTCCAAAAGCTAAGCAAAGTATTAAGAAAAAAGTATTAAGAAACAGTAAAAATATCTGGGAAGTGTTTTAACAAAGGACGGAAAGTGTGACACTGAAAATCCGAAAAGCATTGGAATAGCGAAAGATGCCTTAGAGAAAAGCTAAGCAAAGTATTAAGAAACAGTAAAATATCTGGGAAGTGTTTTTAACAAAAGGACGGAAAGTGTGACACTGAAATACGAAGCAGCATTGAAATAGCGAAAGATGCCTTCCAAAAGCTAAGCAAAGTATTAAGAAACAGTAAAATATCTGGGAAGTGTTTTAAAAAGGACGGAAAGTGTGACACTGAAATCCGAAGCAAAGCATTGAAATATCTTAAGAAAGATGCCTTCTGAAAAAGCTAAGCAAAGTATTAAGAAACAGTAAAATATCTGGGAAGTGTTTTTAACAAAGGACGGAAAGTGCCACACTGAAATCCGAAGCAGCATTGAAATAGAAAAAGATGCCTTCCAAAAGCTAAGCAAAGTATTAAGAAACAGTAAAATATCTGGGAAGTGTTTTAACAAAAGGACGGAAAGTGTGACACTGAAATACGAAGGAGCATTGAAATAGCGAAAGATGCCTTCCAAAAGCTAAGCAAAGTATTAAGAAACAGTAAAATATCTGGAAAGTGTTTTAACAAAGGACGGAAAGTGACACTGAAATACGAAGGAGCATTGGGATAGCGAAAGATGCCTTCAAAAAGCTAAGCAAAGTATTAAGAAACAGTAAAATATCTTAAAGTTTTTTAACAAAGGACGGAAAAGTGCCACACTGAAATACGAAGAAGCATTGAAATAGCGAAAGATGCCTTCAAAAGCTAAGCAAAGTATTAAGAAACAGTAAAATATCTGGGAAGTGTTTTAACAAGGACGGAAAGTGTGACACTGAAATACGAAGCAAGCATTAGGATAGAGAAAGATGCCTTCCAAAAGCTAAGCAAAGTATTAAGAAACAGTAAAATATCTGGGAAGTGTTTTTTAACAAAGGACGGAAAGTGTGCCACACTGAAATACGAAGGAGCATTGAAATAGCGAAAGATGCCTTCAAAAGCTAAGCAAAGTATTAAGAAACAGTAAAATATCTGGGAAGTGTTTTTAAAAAAGGACGGAAAGTGTGACACTGAAATACGAAGGAGCATTGGGATAGAGAAAGATGCCTTCAAAAGCTAAGCAAAGTATTAAGAAACAGTAAAAATATCTGGGAAGTGTTTTAACAAAGGACGGAAAGTGTGACACTGAAATACGAAGAGCATTGAAATAGAAAGATGCCTTCCAAAAGCTAAGCAAAGTATTAAGAAACAGTAAAATATCTGAAAGTGTTTTAACAGAGGACGGAAAGTGCCACACTGAAATACGAAGTAGCATTGAAATAGAGAAAAGATGCCTTCAAAAGCTAAGCAAAAGTATTAAGAAACAGTAAAATATCTGGAAAAGTGTTTTAAAAAGGACGGAAAGTGCCACACTGAAATACGAAGCAGCATTGAAATAGCGAAAGATGCCTTCAAAAAGCTAAGCAAAGTATTAAGAAACAGTAAAATATCTGGAAAGTGTTTTAACAGAGGACGGAAAGTGCCACACTGAAATACGAAGCAAGCATTGAAATAGAGAAAGATGCCTTCAAAAGCTAAAAGCAAAGTATTAAGAAACAGTAAAATATCTTAAACGTTTTTTAACAGAGGACGGAAAGTGCCACACTGAAATACGAAGCAGCATTGAAATAGCGAAAGATGCCTTCAAAAGCTAAGCAAAAGTATTAAGAAACAGTAAAATATCTGGAAGTTTTTTAACAGAGGACGGAAAGTGCCACACTGAAATACGAATGAGCATTGGAATAGAGAAAGATGCCTTCCAAAAGCTAAGCAAAGTATTAAGAAACAGTAAAATATCTGAAACGTTTTTAACAAAGGACGGAAAGTGCCACACTGAAATACGAAGGAGCATTGGAATAGCGAAAGATGCCTTCCAAAAGCTAAGCAAAGTATTAAGAAACAGTAAAATATCTTAAACGTTTTTTAACAGAGGACGGAAAGTGCCACACTGAAATACGAAGCAGCATTGAAATAGCGAAAGATGCCTTCCAAAAGCTAAGCAAAGTATTAAGAAACAGTAAAAAAATATCAGAGGGGAAGTGTTTTTACGACAGAGGACGGAAAGTGCCAAACTGCAAAATAAGAAACGAAGACGGCAGCATTAGGATAGAGAAAGATGTCAAAAAGCTAAGCAAAGTATTAAGAAACAGTAAAATATCTGGGAAGTGTTTTTAAAAAAGGACGGGAAAGTGTGACACTGAAATACGAAGCAGCATTGAAATAGCGAAAGATGCCTTCCAAAAGCTAAGCAAAGTATTAAGAAACAGTAAAATATCTGAAAACGTTTTTTAACAGAGGACGGAAAGTGTGACACTGAAATACGAAGGAGCATTGAAATAGCGAAAGATGCCTTCCAAAAGCTAAGCAAAGTATTAAGAAACAGTAAAATATCTGGGAAGTGTTTTTAACAGAGGACGGAAAGTGCCACACTGAAATACGAAGTAGCATTGGAAATAGCGAAAGATGCCTTCAAAAAAGCTAAGCAAAAGTATTAAGAAACAGTAAAATATCTGGAAACGTTTTTAACAGAGGACGGAAAGTGCCACACTGAAATACGAAGCAGCATTGAAATAGCGAAAGATGCCTTCAAAAGCTAAGAAAAAAAAGTATTAAGAAACAGTAAAATATCTGGGAACGTTTTTTAACA
Organism: Acanthosepion pharaonis; assembly: GCA_903632075.3. NCBI lineage: Eukaryota > Metazoa > Mollusca > Cephalopoda > Sepiida > Sepiidae > Acanthosepion > Acanthosepion pharaonis. The sequence goes on from CAHIKZ030004400.1 coordinate 1,223,370, forward strand.
GAGGACGGAAAGTGCCACACTGAAATACGAAGCAGCATTGAAATAGCGAAAGATGCCTTCAAAAAGCTAAGCAAAGTATTAAGAAACAGTAAAATATCTGGGAAACGTTTTTTTTAACAAAGGACGGAAAGTGTGACACTGAAATACGAAGTAGCATTGAAATAGACAAAGATGCCTTCCAAAAAGCTAAGCAAAGTATTAAGAAACAGTAAAATATCTGGGAAACGTTTTTTAACAGAGGACGGAAAGTGTGACACTGAAATACGAAGCAGCATTGAAATAGCGAAAGATGCCTTCCAAAAGCTAAGCAAAGTATTAAGAAACAGTAAAATATCTGGGAAGTGTTTTAACAGAGGACGGAAAGTGCCACACTGAAATACGAAGGAGCATTGGAATAGCGAAAGATGCCTTCCAAAAAAGCTAAAGCAAAGTATTAAGAAACAGTAAAATATCTTAAAGTGTTTTAACAAAGGACGGAAAGTATGACACTGAAATACGAAGCAGCATTGAAATAGCGAAAGATGCCTTCCAAAAAGCTAAGCAAAGTATTAAGAAACAGTAAAATATCTGGAAAAGTGTTTAAACAAAGGACGGAAAGTGCCACACTGAAATACGAAGCAGCATTGAAATAGCGAAAGATGCCTTCCAAAAGCTAAGCAAAGTATTAAGAAACAGTAAAATATCTTAAACGTTTTTTAACAGAGGACGGAAAGTGCCACACTGAAATACGAAGCAGCATTGAAATAGCGAAAGATGCCTTCCAAAAGCTAAGCAAAGTATTAAGAAACAGTAAAATATCTTAAAAGTTTTTAACAGAGGACGGAAAGTGCCACACTGAAACTGAAGCAGCATTGAAATAGCGAAAGATGCCTTCAAAAAGCTAAGCAAAGTATTAAGAAACAGTAAAATATCTGGAAAGTGTTTTTAAAAAAGGACGGAAAGTGCCACACTGAAATACGAAGGAGCATTGGGAAATAGAAAGATGCCTTCCAAAAGCTAAGCAAAGTATTAAGAAACAGTAAAATATCTGGAAACGTTTTTAACAGAGGACGGAAAGTGTGACACTGAAATACGAAGCAGCATTGAAATAGCGAAAGATGCCTTCCAAAAGCTAAGCAAAGTATTAAGAAACAGTAAAAATATCTGAAACGTTTTTTAACAAAGGACGGAAAGTGAAATAGACACTGAAAACTAAGGAAGCAGAAACATTGAAATAGCGAAAGATGCCTGAAACATTGGATCAAAAGCTAAGCAAAGTATTAAGAAACAGTAAAATATCTGAAACGTTTTTAACAGAGGACGGAAAGTGCCACACTGAAATACGAAGGAGCATTGAAATAGAGAAAGATGCCTTCCAAAAGCTAAGCAAAGTATTAAGAAACAGTAAAATATCTGGGAAACGTTTTTTAAAAGAGGACGGAAAGTGCCACACTGAAATACGAAGTAGCATTGAAATGAGAAAGATGCCTTCCAAAAGCTAAGCAAAGTATTAAGAAACAGTAAAATATCTGGGAAGTGTTTTTAACAGAGGACGGAAAAAGCCACACTGAAATACGAAGGAGCATTGAAATAGCGAAAGATGCCTTCCAAAAGCTAAGCAAAGTATTAAGAAACAGTAAAATATCTGAAAAGTGTTTTAACAAAGGACGGAAAGTGTGACACTGAAATACGAAGCAGCATTGAAATAGCGAAAGATGCCTTCCAAAAGCTAAGCAAAGTATTAAGAAACAGTAAAATATCTGGGAAGTGTTTTAACAAAAGGACGGAAAGTGCCACACTGAAATACGAAGGAGCATTGAAATAGAGAAAGATGCCTTCAAAAGCTAAGCAAAGTATTAAGAAACAGTAAAATATCTGGGAAGTGTTTTAACAAAGGACGGAAAGTGCCACACTGAAATACGAAGGAGCATTGGGATAGAGAAAGATGCCTTCCAAAAGCTAAGCAAAGTATTAAGAAACAGTAAAATATCTGGGAAGTGTTTTTTAACAAAGGACGGAAAGTGTGACACTGAAATACGAAGGAGCATTGAAATAGAGAAAGATGCCTTCCAAAAAGCTAAGCAAAGTATTAAGAAACAGTAAAATATCTGAAACGTTTTTAACAGAGGACGGAAAGTGTGACACTGAAATACGAAGCAGCATTGAAATAGCGAAAGATGCCTTCCAAAAGCTAAGCAAAGTATTAAGAAACAGTAAAATATCTGGGAAGTGTTTTTTTAACAAAGGACGGAAAGTGCCACACTGAAATACGAAGGAGCATTGAAATAAAGAGAAAGATGCCTTCCAAAAAAGCTAAGCAAAGTATTAAGAAACAGTAAAATATCTGGGAAGTGTTTTAACAAAGGACGGAAAGTGTGACACTGAAAATACGAAGGAGCATTGGAAATAACGAAAGATGCCTTCCAAAAGCTAAGCAAAGTATTAAGAAACAGTAAAATATCTGGGAAGTGTTTTAACAGAGGACGGAAAGTGCCACACTGAAATACGAAGCAGCATTGAAATAGCGAAAGATGCCTTCCAAAAGCTAAGCAAAGTATTAAGAAACAGTAAAATATCTGGGAAGTGTTTTAACAGAGGACGGAAAGTGCCACACTGAAATACGAAGGAGCATTGGAATAGCGAAAGATGCCTTCCAAAAGCTAAGCAAAGTATTAAGAAACAGTAAAATATCTGAAACGTTTTTTAACAGAGGACGGAAAGTGCCACACTGAAATACGAAGCAGCATTGAAATAGCGAAAGATGCCTTCCAAAAGCTAAGCAAAGTATTAAGAAACAGTAAAATATCTGGGAAGTGTTTTAACAGAGGACGGAAAGTGCCACACTGAAATACGAAGGAGCATTGGAATAGCGAAAGATGCCTTCCAAAAGCTAAGCAAAGTATTAAGAAACAGTAAAATATCTTAAACGTTTTTTAAAAAAGGACGGAAAGTGTGACACTGAAATACGAAGGAGCATTGAAATAGAAAAGATGCCTCCAAAAGATGCAAAGTATTAAGAAACAGTAAAATATCTGGAAAAAGGCTGGAAAGCCACACTGAAACTGAAAGTGCTCTTCAAAAAGCTTAAGAAACAGTAAAATATCTGGGAAGTGTTTTAACAAAGGACGGAAAGTGTGGACACTGAAATACGAAGGAGCATTGAAATAGAGAAAGATGCCTTCCAAAAGCTAAGCAAAGTATTAAGAAACAGTAAAATATCTGGGAACGTTTTTAAAAAAGGACGGAAAGTGCCACACTGAAATACGAAGCAGCATTGGAAATAGCGAAAGATGCCTTCCAAAAGCTAAGCAAAGTATTAAGAAACAGTAAAATATCTTAAAAGTGTTTTAAAAAGGACGGAAAGTATGACACTGAAATACGAAGGAGCATTGAAATAGAGAAAGATGCCTTCCAAAAGCTAAGCAAAGTATTAAGAAACAGTAAAATATCTGAAAAGTGTTTTAACAGAGGACGGAAAGTGTGACACTGAAATACGAAGGAGCATTGGGATAGAGAAAGATGCCTTCCAAAAGCTAAGCAAAGTATTAAGAAACAGTAAAATATCTGGGAAACGTTTTTTAACAGAGGACGGAAAGTGTGACACTGAAATACGAAGCAGCATTGAAATAGCGAAAGATGCCTTCCAAAAGCTAAGCAAAGTATTAAGAAACAGTAAAATATCTGGGAAGTGTTTTTAACAAAGGACGGAAAGTGTGACACTGAAATACGAAGGAGCATTGGGATAGAGAAAGATGCCTTCCAAAAGCTAAGCAAAGTATTAAGAAACAGTAAAATATCTGGGAAGTGTTTTAACAAAGGACGGAAAGTGCCACACTGAAATACGAAGGAGCATTGAATAGACAAAAGATGCCTTCAAAAAGCTAAGCAAAAGTATTAAGAAACAGTAAAAAAATATCTGGGAAAAACAAAGGACGGAAAGTGACACTGAAAGAAAGCATTGAAATAAAAAGATCTCCAAAAAGCTAAGCAAAGTATTAAGAAACAGTAAAAATATCTGGGAAGTTTTAACAAAGGACGGAAAGTGTGACACTGAAATACGAAGCAGCATTGAAATAGACAAAGATGCCTTCCAAAAGCTAAGCAAAGTATTAAGAAACAGTAAAATATCTGAAGTGTTTTTTAAAAAAGGACGGAAAGTGCCACACTGAAATACTGAAGGAGCATTGAAATAGAGAAAGATGCCTTCCAAAAGCTAAGCAAAAGTATTAAGAAACAGTAAAATATCTGGGAAGTTTTTAACAGAGGACGGAAAGTGCCACACTGAAATACGAAGAGCATTGAAATAGCGAAAGATGCCTTCCAAAAGCTAAGCAAAGTATTAAGAAACAGTAAAATATCTGGGAAACGTTTTTTAACAAAGGACGGAAAGTGCCACACTGAAATACGAAGCAGCATTGGGAAATAGCGAAAGATGCCTTCCAAAAGCTAAGCAAAAGTATTAAGAAACAGTAAAATATCTGGGAAGTTTTTTAAAAAAGGACGGAAAGTGTGACACTGAAATACGAAGGAGCATTGAAATAGAGAAAGATGCCTTCCAAAAGCTAAGCAAAGTATTAAGAAACAGTAAAAATATCTGGGAAGTTTTTTTAACAAAGGACGGAAAGTGTGACACTGAAATACGAAGTAGCATTGGAATAGCGAAAGATGCCTTCCAAAAGCTAAGCAAAGTATTAAGAAACAGTAAAATATCTTAAACGTTTTTAACAGAGGACGGAAAGTGTGACACTGAAATACGAAGCAGCATTGAAATAGAGAAAGATGCCTTCCAAAAGCTAAGCAAAGTATTAAGAAAAACAGTAAAATATCTGGGAAGTGTTTTTAAAAAGGACGGAAAGTGTGACACTGAAATACGAAGGAGCATTGAAATAGCGAAAGATGCCTTCCAAAAGCTAAGCAAAGTATTAAGAAACAGTAAAATATCTGGGAAACGTTTTTTTAACAAAGGACGGAAAGTGCCACACTGAAATACGAAGGAGCATTGGAAATAGACGAAAGATGCCTTCCAAAAAGCTAAGCAAAGTATTAAGAAACAGTAAAATATCTTAAAAGTTTTTTAAAAAGGACGGAAAGTGTGACACTGAAATACGAAGGAGCATTGAAATAGAGAAAGATGCCTTCCAAAAGCTAAGCAAAGTATTAAGAAACAGTAAAATATCTGGGAAGTGTTTTAAAAAGGACGGAAAGTGCCACACTGAAATACGAAGCAGCATTGAAATAGAGAAAGATGCCTTCCAAAAGCTAAGCAAAGTATTAAGAAACAGTAAAATATCTGAAAAGTTTTTTAAAAAAGGACGGAAAGTGTGACACTGAAATACGAAGCAGCATTGAAATAGAGAAAGATGCCTTCCAAAAGCTAAGCAAAGTATTAAGAAACAGTAAAATATCTGGGAAGTGTTTTTTAACAAAGGACGGAAAGTGTGACACTGAAATACGAAGCAGCATTGGAATAGCGAAAGATGCCTTCCAAAAGCTAAGCAAAGTATTAAGAAACAGTAAAATATCTGGGAAGTGTTTTTAACAGAGGACGGAAAGTGTGACACTGAAATACTGAAGCAGCATTGAAATAGCGAAAGATGCCTTCCAAAAGCTAAGCAAAGTATTAAGAAACAGTAAAATATCTGGGAAGTGTTTTTAACAAAGGACGGAAAGTGCCACACTGAAAACTGAAGCAGCATTGGATAGCGAAAGATGCCTTCCAAAAGCTAAGCAAAGTATTAAGAAACAGTAAAAAAATATCTGAAAAGTTTTTAACAGAGGACGGAAAGTGCCACACTGAAATACGAAGGAGCATTGAAATAGAGAAAGATGCCTTCCAAAAGCTAAGCAAAGTATTAAGAAACAGTAAAATATCTGGGAAGTGTTTTAACAGAGGACGGAAAGTGCCACACTGAAATACGAAGGAGCATTGGAATAGCGAAAGATGCCTTCCAAAAGCTAAGCAAAGTATTAAGAAACAGTAAAATATCTGGGAAGTGTTTTAACAGAGGACGGAAAGTGCCACACTGAAATACGAAGGAGCATTGGAATAGCGAAAGATGCCTTCCAAAAGCTAAGCAAAGTATTAAGAAACAGTAAAATATCTTAAACGTTTTTTAACAGAGGACGGAAAGTGCCACACTGAAATACGAAGCAGCATTGAAATAGCGAAAGATGCCTTCCAAAAGCTAAGCAAAGTATTAAGAAACAGTAAAATATCTGGGAAGTGTTTTTAACAGAGGACGGAAAGTGTGACACTGAAATACGAAGGAGCATTGGGATAGAGAAAGATGCCTTCCAAAAGCTAAGCAAAGTATTAAGAAACAGTAAAATATCTGGGAAGTGTTTTAACAAAGGACGGAAAGTGTGACACTGAAATACGAAGCAGCATTGAAATAGAGAAAGATGCCTTCAAAAGCTAAGCAAAGTATTAAGAAACAGTAAAATATCTGGGAAGTGTTTTTTAACAAAGGACGGAAAGTGTGACACTGAAATACGAAGGAGCATTGAAATAGCGAAAGATGCCTTCCAAAAGCTAAGCAAAGTATTAAGAAACAGTAAAATATCTGGGAAGTGTTTTTAACAAAGGACGGAAAGTGTGACACTGAAATACGAAGGAGCATTGAAATAGAGAAAGATGCCTTCCAAAAGCTAAGCAAAGTATTAAGAAACAGTAAAAAAAAAATATCTGGGAAGTTTTTTAACAAGGACGGAAAGTGCCACACTGAAATACGAAGCAGCATTGAAATAGAAAGATGCCTTCAAAAAAGCTAAGCAAAGTATTAAGAAACAGTAAAATATCTGGGAAGTGTTTTTAACAAAGGACGGAAAGTGTGACACTGAAATACGAAGCAGCATTGTAATAGCGAAAGATGCCTTCCAAAAGCTAAGCAAAGTATTAAGAAACAGTAAAATATCTGGGAAGTGTTTTAACAGAGGATAGAAAGTGCGACACTGAAATACGAAGGTGCATTGGAATAGAGAAAGATGCCTTCCAAAATCTAAGCAAAGTATTAAGAAACAGTAAAATATCTGGGAAGTGTTTTAAAAAAGGACGGAAAGTGCGACACTGAAATCCGAAGTAGCATTGGGATAGAGAAATATGCCTTCCAAAAGCTAAGCAAAGTATTAAGAAACAGTAAAATATCTGGGAAGTGTTTTAAAAAAGGACGGAAAGTGTGACACTGAAATACGAAGGAGCATTGGGATAGAGAAAGATGCCTTCAAAAGCTAAGCAAAGTATTAAGAAACAGTAAAATATCTGGGAAGTGTTTTAACAAAGGACGGAAAGTGCCACACTGAAAAACTGAAGGAGCATTGGGATAGAGAAAGATGCCTTCAAAAAGCTAAGCAAAGCATTAAGAAACAGTAAAATATCTGAAAAGTTTTTAACAAAGGACGGAAAGTGTGACACTGAAATCCGAAGGAGCATTGAAAGAGAAAGATGACCTTCCAAAAGCTAAGCAAAGTATTAAGAAACAGTAAAATATCTGGGAAGTGTTTTAAAAAAGGACGGAAAGTGTGACACTGAAATACGAAGGAGCATTGAAATAGAGAAAGATGCCTTCCAAAAAGCTAAGCAAAGTATTAAGAAACAGTAAAATATCTGGAAAGTGTTTTAAAAAAGGACGGAAAGTGCCACACTGAAATACGAAGTAGCATTGAAATAGCGAAAGATGCCTTCCAAAAGCTAAGCAAAGTATTAAGAAACAGTAAAATATCTGGGAAGTTTTTTTTAACTGAAATGAAAGGATAGAGAAAGATGCCTTCCAAAAGCTGAAATAGAAACAGTAAAAATATTGGGAAGTGTTTAACAAAAGGACGGAAAGATGACACTGAAATGAAAAAGCATTGGGATAGAGAAAGATGCTTCCAAAAGTATTAAGAAACAGTAAAATATCTGGAAAGTGTTTTTAACAGAGGACGGAAAGTGCCACACTGAAATACGAAGCAGCATTGAAATAGCAAAAGATGAAATGATGCCTTCCAAAAGCTAAGCAAAGTATTAAGAAACAGTAAAATATCTGGGAAGTGTTTTTAAAAAAGGACGGAAAGTGCCACACTGAAATACGAAGGAGCATTGAAATAGAGAAAGATGCCTTCCAAAAGCTAAGCAAAGTATTAAGAAACAGTAAAATATCTGGGAAGTTTTTTAACAAAGGACGGAAAGTGTGACACTGAAATACGAAGGAGCATTGAAATAGCGAAAGATGCCTTCCAAAAGCTAAGCAAAGTATTAAGAAACAGTAAAAAATATCTGGGAAGTGTTTTTTAAAAGGACGGAAAGTGTGACACTGAAATACGAAGCAGCATTGAAATAGCGAAAGATGCCTTCCAAAAAAAAGCAAAAGTATTAAGAAACAGTAAAATATCTGGGAAGTTTTTTAACAGAGGACGGAAAGTGTGACACTGAAATACGAAGCAGCATTGAAATAGCGAAAGATGCCTTCCAAAAGCTAAGCAAAGTATTAAGAAACAGTAAAATATCTGAAGTGTTTTAAAAAAGGACGGAAAGTGTGTGACACTGAAATACGAAGCAGCATTGGGATAGAGAAAGATGCCTTCAAAAGCTAAGCAAAAGTATTAAGAAACAGTAAAATATCTGGGAAGTGTTTTTTTAAAAAAGGACGGAAAGTGCCACACTGAAATGAAGCAGCATTGAAAATAGCGAAAGATGCTTCCAAAAGCTAAGCAAAGTATTAAGAAACAGTAAATATCTCAAACGTTTTTAAAAAGGACGGAAAGTGCCACACTGAAAATAAAGCATTGAAATAGCGAAAGATGCCTTCCAAAAGCTAAGCAAAAGTATTAAGAAACAGTAAAATATCTGGGAAGTGTTTTTAAAAAAGGACGGAAAGTGCCACACTGAAATACGAAGGAGCATTGGGATAGAGAAAGATGCCTTCCAAAAGCTAAGCAAAGTATTAAGAAACAGTAAAATATCTGGAAAGTTTTTTAAAAAAGGACGGAAAGTATGACACTGAAATACGAAGGAAAGCATTGAAATAGAGAAAGATGCCTTCCTGAAAAAAGCTAAGCAAAGTATTAAGAAACAGTAAAATATCTGAAAAGTGTTTTTAAAAAAGGACGGAAAGTGTGACACTGAAATACGAAGGAGCATTGAAATAGCGAAAGATGCCTTCAAAAGCTAAGCAAAGTATTAAGAAACAGTAAAATATCTGAAAAGTTTTTTAAAAAAGGACGGAAAGTGTGACACTGAAATACGAAGCAGCATTGGGATAGAGAAAGATGCCTTCAAAAAGCTAAGCAAAGTATTAAGAAACAGTAAAATATCTGGGAAGTGTTTTTTAAAAAGGACGGAAAGTGTGACACTGAAATACGAAGGAGCATTGAAATAGCGAAAGATGCCTTCAAAAGCTAACAAAGTATTAAGAAACAGTAAAATATCTGGAAAGTGTTTTTAAAAAAGGACGGAAAGTGTGACACTGAAATCGAAGGAGCATTGGGATAGAGAAAGATGCCTTCCAAAAGCTAAGCAAAGTATTAAGAAACAGTAAAATATCTGGGAAGTGTTTTAACACGGAAAGGACGGAAAGCATTGTGACACTGAAATACGAAAGAAACAGCATTGGAAATAAAAAAGGAGAAAGATGCCTTGAAAAGCTAAGCAAAGTATTCCAAAAGAAACAGTAAAAATATCTGAAAAGTGTTTTAACAAAGGACGGAAAGTGTGACACTGAAATCCGAAGCAGCATTGGGATAGCGAAAGATGCCTTCCAAAAGCTAAGCAAAGTATTAAGAAACAGTAAAATATCTGGGAAGTGTTTTAACAAAGGACGGAAAGTGTGACACTGAAATCCGAAGGAGCATTGGGATAGCGAAAGATGACTTCCAAAAGCTAAGCAATGTATTAAGAAACAGTAAAATATCTGGGAAGTGTTTTAACAAAGGACGGAAAGTGTGACACTGAAATCCGAAGGAGCATTGGGATAGAGAAAGATGACTTCCAAAAGCTAAGCAAAGTATTAAGAAACAGTAAAATATCTGGGAAGTGTTTTTAAAAAAGGACGGAAAGTGTGACACTGAAATCCGAAGGAGCATTGGAATAGAGAAAGATGCCTTCCAAAAAGCTAAGCAAAGTATTAAGAAACAGTAAAATATCTGGGAAGTGTTTTAACAAAGGACGGAAAAGTAAACACTGAAAAACGAAGGAGCATTGGGATAGAGAAAGATGCCTTCAAAAGCTAAGCAAAGTATTAAGAAACAGTAAAATATCTGGGAAGTGTTTTTAAAAAGGACGGAAAGTGTGACACTGAAATACGAAGGAGCATTGGGATAGAGAAAGATGCCTTCCAAAAGCTAAGCAAAGTATTAAGAAACAGTAAAATATCTGGGAAGTGTTTTAAAAAAGGACGGAAAGTGTGACACTGAAACGAAGGAGCATTGGGATAGAGAAAGATGCCTTCCAAAAGCTAAGCAAAGTATTAAGAAACAGTAAAATATCTGGGAAGTTTTTAAAAAAGGACGGAAAGTGTGACACTGAAATCCGAAGCAGCATTGAAATAGAGAAAGATGCCTTCCAAAAGCTAAGCAAAGTATTAAGAAACAGTAAAATATCTGGGAAGTGTTTTTAACAAAGGACGGAAAGTGTGACACTGAAATACGAAGGAGCATTGGGATAGAGAAAGATGCCTTCCAAAAGCTAAGCAAAGTATTAAGAAACAGTAAAATATCTGGGAAGTGTTTTTAACAAAGGACGGAAAGTGTGACACTGAAATACGAAGGAGCATTGGGAAAGAGAAAGATGCCTTCCAAAAAGCTAAGCAAAGTATTAAGAAACAGTAAAATATCTGGGAAGTGTTTTAACAAAGGACGGAAAGTGTGACACTGAAATACGAAGGAGCATTGGGATAGAGAAAGATGCCTTCAAAAGCTAAGCAAAGTATTAAGAAACAGTAAAATATCTGGGAAGTGTTTTTTAAAAAGGACGGAAAGTGTGACACTGAAATAAGAAGTAAAATAGCATTGGGAATAGACTGAAAGATGCCTTCAAAAGCTAAGCAAAGTATTAAGAAACAGTAAAATATCTGGGAAGTGTTTTTAAAAAAGGACGGAAAGTGTGACACTGAAACTGAAGGAGCATTGGGATAGAGAAAGATGCCTTCCAAAAGCTAAGCAAAAGTATTAAGAAACAGTAAAATATCTGGGAAGTGTTTTTAAAAAAGGACGGAAAGTGTGACACTGAAATCCGAAGGAGCATTGGGATAGAGAAAGATGCCTTCCAAAAGCTAAGCAAAGTATTAAGAAACAGTAAAATATCTGGGAAGTGTTTTAAAAAGGACGGAAAGTGTGACACTGAAAACGAAGGAGCATTGGGATAGAGAAAGATGCCTTCCAAAAGCTAAGCAAAGTATTAAGAAACAGTAAAATATCTGGGAAGTGTTTTTAAAAAAGGACGGAAAGTGTGACACTGAAATACGAAGGAGCATTGGGATAGAGAAAGATGCCTCCAAAAGCTAAGCAAAGTATTAAGAAACAGTAAAATATCTGGGAAACGTTTTTAAAAAAGGACGGAAAGTGTGACACTGAAATCCGAAGTAGCATTGGGATAGAGAAAGATGCCTTCCAAAAGCTAAGCAAAGTATTAAGAAACAGTAAAATATCTGGAAGTGTTTTTAAAAAAGGACGGAAAGTGTGACACTGAAATACGAAGGAGCATTGGGATAGAGAAAGATGCCTTCCAAAAGCTAAGCAAAGTATTAAGAAACAGTAAAAATATCTGGAAACGTTTTTAACAAAGGACGGAAAGTGTGACACTGAAATACGAAGGAGCATTGGGATAGAGAAAGATGCCTTCCAAAAAGCTAAGCAAAGTATTAAGAAACAGTAAAATATCTGGGAAGTGTTTTTAAAAAAGGACGGAAAGTGTGACACTGAAATACGAAGGAGCATTGGGATAGAGAATGATGCCTTCCAAAAGCTAAGCAAAGTATTAAGAAACAGTAAAATATCTGGGAAGTGTTTTTAACGGAAAGGACGGAAAGCATTGGGATAGAGAATGATGCCTTGAAATAAGCAAAGTATTAAGAAACAGTAAAATATTGGTTTTTAAAAAGGACGGAAAGATGACCTTCTGAAAAAGCTGAAATAAGAAAAAAAAAAAGTATTAAGAAACAGTAAAATATCTGGAAGTTTTTTAAAAAGGACGGAAAGTGTGACACTGAAATACGAAGGAGCATTGGATAGAGAAAGATGCCTTCCAAAAGCTAAGCAAAGTATTAAGAAACAGTAAAATATCTGGAAGTGTTTTAAAAAGGACGGAAAGTGTGACACTGAAAACTGAAGGAGCATTGAAATAGAGAAAGATGCCTTCCAAAAGCTAAGCAAAGTATTAAGAAACAGTAAAATATCTGGGAAGTTTTTAAAAAAGGACGGAAAGTGACACTGAAACTGAAGGAGCATTGGGATAGAGAAAGATGCCTTCCAAAAAAAGCTAAGCAAAGTATTAAGAAACAGTAAAATATCTAAAAAGGACGGAAAGTGTTTTAACATTGGGATAGAAAGAGGACGGAAAGTGTGACACTGAAATCCGAAGGAGCATTGGGATAGAGAATGATGCCTTCCAAAAGCTAAGCAAAGTATTAAGAAACAGTAAAATATCTGGGAAGTGTTTTAACAAAGGACGGAAAGTGTGACACTGAAATCCGAAGGAGCATTGGGATAGAGAATGATGCCTTCCAAAAGCTAAGCAAAGTATTAAGAAACAGTAAAATATCTGGGAAGTGTTTTAAAAAAGGACGGAAAGTGTGACACTGAAATCCGAAGGAGCATTGGGATAGAGAAAGATGCCTTCCAAAAGCTAAGCAAAGTATTAAGAAACAGTAAAATATCTGGGAAGTGTTTTAAAAAAGGACGGAAAGTGTGACACTGAAATCCGAAGTAGCATTGGGATAGAGAAAGATGCCTTCCAAAAGCTAAGCAAAGTATTAAGAAACAGTAAAATATCTGGGAAGTGTTTTAAAAAAGGACGGAAAGTATGACATTGAAATCCGAAGGAGCATTGGGATAGAGAAAGATGCCTTCAAAAGCTAAGCAAAGTATTAAGAAACAGTAAAATATCTGGGAACGTTTTTAAAAAAGGACGGAAAGTGTGACACTGAAATCCGAAGGAGCATTGGGATAGAGAAAGATGCCTTCAAAAGCTAAGCAAAAGTATTAAGAAACAGTAAAATATCTGGGAAGTGTTTTTAACAAAGGACGGAAAGTGTGACACTGAAATCCGAAGGAGCATTGGGATAGAGAAAGATGCCTTCCAAAAGCTAAAGCAAAGTATTAAGAAACAGTAAAATATCTGGGAAGTGTTTTTAAAAAAGGACGGAAAGTGTGACACTGAAATCCGAAGGAGCATTGGGATAGAGAAAGATGCCTTCCAAAAGCTAAGCAAAGTATTAAGTAAAACAGTAAAAATATCTGGGAAGTGTTTTAAAAAGGACGGAAAGTGTGACACTGAAACCGAAGGAGCATTGGGATAGAGAATGATGCCTTCCAAAAGCTAAGCAAAGTATTAAGAAACAGTAAAATATCTGGGAAGTGTTTTTAACAAAGGACGGAAAGTGTGACACTGAAACCGAAGGAGCATTGGATAGAGAAAGATGCCTTCCAAAAGCTAAGCAAAGTATTAAGAAACAGTAAAATATCTGGGAAGTTTTTTTAAAAAGGACGGAAAGTGTGACACTGAAATACGAAGGAGCATTGGGATAGAGAATGATGCCTTCCAAAAGCTAAGCAAAGTATTAGAAACAGTAAAATATCTGGGAAGTGTTTTTTAAAAAAGGACGGAAAGTGTGACACTGAAATACGAAGGAGCATTGGGATAGAGAATGATGCCTTCCAAAAGCTAAGCAAAGTATTAAGAAACAGTAAAATATCTGGGGAAGTGTTTTAAAAAAGGACGGAAAGTGTGACACTGAAACCGAAGGAGCATTGGGATAGAGAAAGATGCCTTCAAAAAAGCTAAAAGTATTAAGAAACAGTAAAATATCTGGGAAGTGTTTTTAACAAAGGACGGAAAGACACTGAAACTGAAGGAGCATTGGGATAGAGAAAGATGCCTTTTAAGCAAAAAAGAACAAAATATCTGGGAAGTGAGGACGGAAAGTGTGACACTGAAATACGAAGGAGCATTGGGATAGAGAATGATGCCTTCCAAAAGCTAAGCAAAGTATTAAGAAACAGTAAAATATCTGGGAAGTGTTTTAACAAAAGGACGGAAAGTGTGACACTGAAAACTGAAGGAGCATTGGGATAGAGAAAGATGCCTTCCAAAAGCTAAGCAAAGTATTAAGAAACAGTAAAATATCTGGGAAGTGTTTTAAAAAGGACGGAAAGTGTGACACTGAAATCCGAAGGAACATTGAAATAGAGAATGATGCCTTCAAAAAAGCAAAGTATTAAGAAACAGTAAAATATCTGGGAAGTGTTTTAAAAAAAGGACGGAAAGTGTGACACTGAAAACCGAAGGAGCATTGGGATAGAGAAAGATGCCTTCCAAAAAGCTAAGCAAAGTATTAAGAAACAGTAAAATATCTGGGAAGTGTTTTAAAAAGGACGGAAAGTGTGACACTGAAAACTGAAGGAGCATTGGGATAGAGAAAGATGCCTTCCAAAAGCTAAGCAAAGTATTAAGAAACAGTAAAATATCTGGGAAGTGTTTTAACAAAGGACGGAAAGTGTGACACTGAAATCGAAGGAGCATTGGGATAGAGAAAGATGCCTTCCAAAAGCTAAGCAAAGTATTAAGAAACAGTAAAATATCTGGGAAGTGTTTTTAACAAAGGACGGAAAGTGTGACACTGAAAACCGAAGGAGCATTGGGATAGAGAAAGATGCCTTCCAAAAGCTAAGCAAAGTATTAAGAAACAGTAAAATATCTGGGAAGTGTTTTAAAAAGGACGGAAAGTGTGACACTGAAACCGAAGGAGCATTGGGATAGAGAAAGATGCCTTCCAAAAGCTAAGCAAAGTATTAAGAAACAGTAAAATATCTGGGAAGTGTTTTAACAAAGGACGGAAAGTGTGACACTGAAAATACGAAGGAGCATTGGGATAGAGAAAGATGCCTTCCAAAAGCTAAGCAAAGTATTAAGAAACAGTAAAATATCTGGGAAGTTTTTTAACAAAGGACGGAAAGTGTGACACTGAAACCGAAGGAGCATTGGGATAGAGAAAGATGCCTTCCAAAAGCTAAGCAAAGTATTAAGAAACAGTAAAATATCTGGGAAGTGTTTTAAAAAAGGACGGAAAGTGTGACACACTGAAACTGAAGGAGCATTGGGATAGAGAAAGATGCCTTCCAAAAGCTAAGCAAAGTATTAAGAAACAGTAAAATATCTGGGAAGTTTTTTAAAAAAGGACGGAAAGATGTGACACTGAAAATGGGAAGGAGCATTGGGATAGAGAAAGATGCCTTCCAAAAGCTAAGCAAAGTATTAAGAAACAGTAAAATATCTGGGAAGTGTTTTAAAAAAGGACGGAAAGTGTGACACTGAAACCGAAGGAGCATTGGGATAGAGAAAGATGCCTTCCAAAAGCTAAGCAAAGTATTAAGAAACAGTAAAATATCTGGGAAGTGTTTTTAACAAAGGACGGAAAGTGTGACACTGAAACCGAAGGAGCATTGGGATAGAGAAAGATGCCTTCCAAAAGCTAAGCAAAGTATTAAGAAACAGTAAAATATCTGGGAAGTGTTTTAAAAAGGACGGAAAGTGTGACACTGAAAACCGAAGGAGCATTGGGATAGAGAAAGATGCCTTCCAAAAGCTAAGCAAAGTATTAAGAAACAGTAAAATATCTGGGAAGTGTTTTAACAAAGGACGGAAAGTGTGACACTGAAACCGAAGGAGCATTGGGATAGAGAAGATGCCTTCCAAAAAGCTAAGCAAAGTATTAAGAAACAGTAAAATATCTGGGAAGTGTTTTTTAAAAAAGGACGGAAAGTGTGACACTGAAAACCGAAGGAGCATTGGGATAGAGAAAGATGACTTCCAAAAGCTAAGCAAAGTATTAAGAAACAATAAAATATCTGGGAAGTGTTTTAACAGAGGACGGAAAGTGTGACACTGAAAACCGAAGGAGCATTGGGATAGAGAAAGATGACTTCCAAAAGCTAAGCAAAGTATTAAGAAACAGTAAAATATCTGGGAAGTGTTTTAACAAAAGACGGAAAGTGTGACACTGAAATCCGAAGGAGCATTGGGATAGAGAAAGATGCCTTCCAAAAGCTAAGCAAAGTATTAAGAAACAGTAAAATATCTGGGAAGTGTTTTAAAAAAGGACGGAAAGTGTGACACTGAAATCCGAAGGAGCATTGGGATAGAGAAAGATGCCTTCCAAAAGCTAAGCAAAGTATTAAGAAACAGTAAAATATCTGGGAAGTGTTTTTAAAAAGGACGGAAAGTGTGACACTGAAATACGAAGGAGCATTAACAAAGGATAGAGAAAGATGCCTTCCAAAAAGCTAAGCAAAGTATTAAGAAACAGTAAAATATCTGGGAAGTGTTTTAACAAAGGACGGAAAGTGTGACACTGAAAACCGAAGGAGCATTGGGATAGAGAAAGATGACTTCCAAAAGCTAAGCAAAGTATTAAGAAACAGTAAAATATCTGGGAAGTGTTTTAACAAAGGACGGAAAGTGTGACACTGAAAACCGAAGGAGCATTGGGATAGAGAAAGATGCCTTCCAAAAGCTAAGCAAAGTATTAAGAAACAGTAAAATATCTGGGAAGTGTTTTAACAAAGGACGGAAAGTGTGACACTGAAATCCGAAGGAGCATTGGGATAGAGAAAGATGCCTTCCAAAAGCTAAGCAAAGTATTAAGAAACAGTAAAATATCTGGGAAGTGTTTTAAAAAAGGACGGAAAGTGTGACACTGAAATCCGAAGGAGCATTGGATAGAGAAAGATGCCTAAAATCCAAAAAGCTAAGCAAAGATGCCTTTAAGCAAAAGTATTAAGAAACAGTAAAATATCTGGGAAGTGTTTTAACAAAGGACGGAAAGTGACACTGAAACCGAAGGACATTGGGATAGAGAAAGATGCCTTCCAAAAGCTAAGCAAAGTATTAAGAAACAGTAAAATATCTGGGAAGTTTTTAACAAGGACGGAAAGTGTGACACTGAAATACGAAGGAGCATTGGGATAGAGAAAGATGCTTCAAAAAGCTAAGCAAAAGTATTAAGAAACAGTAAAATATCTGGGAAGTGTTTTAAAAAAGGACGGAAAGTGTGACACTGAAATACGAAAGCATTGAAAGAGAAAGATGCCTTCCAAAAGCTAAGCAAAGGATTAAGAAACAGTAAATATCTGGGAAGTTTTTAAAAAGGACGGAAAGACACTGAAATACGAAAGCATTGGGATAGAGAAAGATGCCTTCCAAAAGCTAAAAATATTAAGAAACAGTAAAATATCTGGGAACATTTTTAAAAGGACGGAAAAGTGACACTGAAAACGAAGGAGCATTGAAATAGAGAAAGATGCCCAAAAGCTAAGCAAAGTATTAAGAAACAGTAAAATATCTGGGAAGTGTTTTAAAAAAGGACGAAAAAGTGTGACACTGAAATCCGAAGGAGCATTGGGATAGAGAAAGATGCCTTCCAAAAGCTAAGCAAAGTATTAAGAAACAGTAAAATATCTGGGAAGTGTTTTAAAAAAGGACGGAAAGTGTGACACTGAAATCCGAAGGAGCATTGGGATAGAGAAAGATGCCTTCAAAAAAGCTAAGCAAAGTATTAAGAAACAGTAAAATATCTGGGAAGTGTTTTAACAAAGGACGAAAGTGTGACACTGAAACCGAAGGAGCATTGGGATAGAGAAAGATGCCTCCAAAAGCTAAGCAAAAGTATTAAGAAACAGTAAAATATCTGGGAAGTGTTTTAAAAAGGACGGAAAGTGTGACACTGAAAACCGAAGGAGCATTGGGATAGAGAAAGATGACTTCCAAAAGCTAAGCAAAGTATTAAGAAACAGTAAAATATCTGGGAAGTGTTTTAACAAAGGACGGAAAGTGTGACACTGAAAACCGAAGGAGCATTGGGATAGAGAAAGATGACTTCCAAAAGCTAAGCAAAAGTATTAAGAAACAGTAAAATATCTGGAAAGTTTTTTAAAAAGGACGGAAAGTGTGACACTGAAACCGAAGGAGCATTATTGGATAGAGAAAGATGCCTTCCAAAAGCTAAGCAAAGTATTAAGAAACAGTAAAATATCTGGGAAGTTTTTTAACAAAGGACGGAAAGTGTGACACTGAAATCGAAGGAGCATTGGATAGCGAAAGATGCCTTCCAAAAGCTAAGCAAAGTATTAAGAAACAGTAAAATATCTGGGAAGTGTTTTAACAAAGGACGGAAAGTGTGACACTGAAATCCGAAGGAGCATTGGGATAGAGAAAGATGCCTTCCAAAAGCTAAGCAAAGTATTAAGAAACAGTAAAATATCTGGGAAGTGTTTTAACAAAGGACGGAAAGTGTGACACTGAAATCCGAAGGAGCATTGGGATAGAGAAAGATGCCTTCCAAAAGCTAAGCAAAGTATTAAGAAACAGTAAAATATCTGGGGTTTTTTAACAAAGGACGGTGTTTTTAACACTGAAAACGAAGGAGCATTGGGAAAGTGTGACACCAAAAGCTAAGCAAAGTATTAAGAAACAGTAAAATAGTTTTTTAACAAGGACGGAATAGACACTGAAAACGAAGCCATTTAGCGAAAGATGCCTTCCAAAAGCTAAGCAAAGTATTAAGAAACAGTAAAATATCTGGGAAGTGTTTTAACAAAGGACGGAAAGTGTGACACTGAAATCCGAAGGAGCATTGGGATAGAGAAAGATGCCTAAAAAAAAGCTAAGCAAAGTATTAAGAAACAGTAAAATATCTGGGAAGTTTTTTAACAAAGGACGGAAAGTGTGACACTGAAATCCGAAGGAGCATTGGATAGAAAGATGCCTTCAAAAGCTAAGCAAAGTATTAAGAAACAGTAAAATATCTGGGAAGTGTTTTTAAAAAAGGACGGAAAGTGTGACACTGAAATACGAAGGAGCATTGGGATAAGAAAGATGATGGAAGTTTTTTAAAAAGACGGAAAGCAAAGTATTAAAATAGAGAATGATGAAACAGTATTAAGAAACAAAATATCTGGGAAGTGTTTTTAAGGGAAAAGGACAAAAAAGTGTGACACTGAAAACCGAAGGAGCATTGGGATAGAGAAAGATGCCTTCCAAAAGCTAAGCAAAGTATTAAGAAACAGTAAAATATCTGGGAAGTGTTTTAACAAAGGACGGAAAGTGTGACACTGAAAACGAAGGAGCATTGGGATAGAGAAAGATGCCTTCCAAAAGCTAAGCAAAGTATTAAGAAACAGTAAAATATCTGGGAAGTGTTTTAACAAAGGACGGAAAGTGTGACACTGAAATCCGAAGGAGCATTGGGATAGAGAAAGATGACTTCCAAAAGCTAAGCAAAGTATTAAGAAACAATAAAATATCTGGGAAGTGTTTTAACAGAGGACGGAAAGTGTGACACTGAAAACCGAAGGAGCATTGGGATAGAGAAAGATGACTTCCAAAAGCTAAGCAAAGTATTAAGAAACAATAAAATATCTGGGAAGTGTTTTAACAGAGGACGGAAAGTGTGACACTGAAAACCGAAGGAGCATTGGATAGAAAGATGCCTTCCAAAAGCTAAGCAAAGTATTAAGAAACAGTAAAATATCTGGGAAGTGTTTTAAAAAAGGACGGAAAAGTCTGACACTGAAAACCGAAGGAGCATTGGGATAGAGAAAGATGCCTTCAAAAGCTAAGCAAAGTATTAAGAAACAGTAAAATATCTGGGAAGTGTTTTTAACAAAGGACGGAAAGTGTGACACTGAAATACGAAGGAGCATTGAAATAGAGAAAGATGCCTTCAAAAGCTAAGCGTATTAAGAAACAGTAAGGAAGTGTTTTAACAAAGGACGGAAAGATGTGACACTGAAACCGAAAGCATTGGGATAGAGAAAGATATTCCAAAAGCTAAGCAAAGTATTAAGAAACATAAAAATATCTGGGAAGTGTTTTAAAAAAGGACGGAAAGTGTGACACTGAAATCCGAAGGAGCATTGGGATAGAGAAAGATGCCTTCCAAAAGCTAAGCAAAGTATTAAGAAACAGTAAAATATCTGGGAAGTGTTTTAAAAAAGGACGGAAAGTGTGACACTGAAATCCGAAGGAGCATTGGGATAGAGAAAGATGCCTTCAAAAAAGCTAAGCAAAGTATTAAGAAACAATAAAATATCTGGGAAGTGTTTTAAAAAAGGACGGAAAGTGTGACACTGAAAACCGAAGGAGCATTGGGATAGAGAAAGATGCCTTCCAAAAGCTAAGCAGATGAAACAGTAAAAATATCTGGAAAGTGTTTTAACAGAGGACGGAAAGTGCCACATTGAAATACGAAACATTGAAATAAAAAAATGCCTTCCAAAAGCTACAAAAGTATTAAGAAACAGTAAAATAGTGTTTTAAAAAGGACGGAAAGTGTGACACTGAAATCCGAAGGAGCATTGGGATAGAGAAAGATGCCTTCAAAAAAGCTAAGCAAAGTATTAAGAAACAGTAAAATATCTGGGAAGTGTTTTAACAAAGGACGGAAAGTGTGACACTGAAATCCGAAGGAGCATTGGGATAGAGAAAGATGCCTTCCAAAAGCTAAGCAAAGTATTAAGAAACAGTAAAATATCTGGGAAGTGTTTTAACAAAAGACGGAAAGTGTGACACTGAAATCCGAAAGAGCATTGGGGCTAAAAGATGCCTTCCAAAAGCTAAGCAAAGTGACACTGAAAGAAACAGTAAAATATCTCCAAAAGTGTTTTAAAAAAGGACAAAGAACGGAATTGACACTGAAATCCGAAGGAGCATTGGGATAGAGAAAGATGCCTTCAAAAGCTAAGCAAAGTATTAAGAAACAGTAAAATATCTGGGAAGTTTTTTAACAGAGGACGGAAAGTGTGACACTGAAATCCGAAGGAGCATTGGGATAGAGAAAGATGCCTTCCAAAAGCTAAGCAAAAGTATTAAGAAACAGTAAAATATCTGGGAAGTTTTTAACAGAGGACGGAAAGTGTGACACTGAAAACCGAAGGAGCATTGGGATAGAGAAAGATGCCTTCAAAAGCTAAGCAAAAGTATTAAGAAACAGTAAAATATCTGGGAAGTGTTTTAAAAAAGGACGGAAAGTGTGACACTGAAAACCGAAGGAGCATTGGGATAGAGAAAGATGCCTTCAAAAGCTAAGCAAAGTATTAAGAAACAGTAAAATATCTGGGAAGTGTTTTAAAAAAAGGACGGAAAGTGTGACACTGAAAACCGAAGGGCATTAGGATAGAGAAAGATGCCTTCAAAAGCTAAGCAAAGTATTAAGAAACAGTAAAAATATCTGGGAAGTGTTTTTAAAAGAGGACGGAAAGTGTGACACTGAAAACCGAAGGAGCATTGGGATAGAGAAAGATGCCTTCCAAAAGCTAAGCAAAGTATTAAGAAACAGTAAAATATCTAAAGTGTTTTAAAAAAGGACGGAAAGTGTGACACTGAAAACCGAAGGCATTGGGATAGAGAAAGATGCCTTCAAAAAGCTAAGCAAAGTATTAAGAAACAGTAAAATATCTGAAAGTTTTTTAAAAAGGACGGAAAAGTGTGACACTGAAAACCGAAGGAGCATTGGGATAGAGAAAGATGCCTTCAAAAGCTAAGCAAAGTATTAAGAAACAGTAAAATATCTGGGAAGTGTTTTTAACAAAGGACGGAAAGTGTGACACTGAAATCCGAAGGAGCATTGGGATAGAGAAAGATGCCTTCCAAAAGCTAAGCAAAGTATTAAGAAACAGTAAAATATCTGGGAAGTGTTTTAACAAAGGACGGAAAGTGTGACACTGAAATCCGAAGTAGCATTGGGATAGACAAAGATGCCTTCCAAAAGCTAAGCAAAGTATTAAGAAACAGTAAAATATCTGGGAAGTGTTTTAAAAAAGGACGGAAAGTATGACATTGAAATCCGAAGGAGCATTGGGATAGAGAAAGATGCCTTCCAAAAGCTAAGCAAAGTATTAAGAAACAGTAAAATATCTGGGAAGTGTTTTAACAGAGAACTGAAAGTCCGACACTTAAATCCGAAGGCGCATTTGGACAGCCAAAGTTGCATTCCAAAAGGCAAGTAGACTATTAAAAAAAAAAACAAAAAAAACTTCGTCTGAAACAAAGAAAAGTGTATTTATTTTAAGAGAAATAAAAAATAGACAAAAGTTATTAAGACATACATCGGACAGAGTATTGTGAGTCACTGGGATCATCTCCATCTTGAGCGGACACAACACATAATGATGAATACAAGAGCCTCTAAATTGATTAAGCACCTCAACTTACAGGGTTTTCTTTCTGATAAGCAATATGGTCAAATGCTGATGTGTTAAGGGTTAATGTTGACAGAATCTAAGGATATCTTGAAGTATTTTTTTTCTGCAGGGTGTAGCATGCTGACCTTCAAATGTTGACTGTTTATGATATTTCTGGACAATATTTCTTTTATTCACACTTTGTCAAATCGCGAAATGAAAGTTGTATTGAACAGCCGCACTTGTAGATCGTGTTGCATTAATGTAACCCCACCTTCCAGAGCTTAATACTTGCAGCTAAGTCGTTACTAGTTTTTGTCTACGATTTGCCAGGTGTCAGCATTTCACAACTATGTTGATGACACCATTATTTACTCATGTCTTCGATAAGGTCAAATTGGCAATTAATATAACAAATAACCTTCAATTCGTTGTTAACTGGGGCAAAGAATGGCTTGTTAATTTTAACACCTCCAAAACGAGACTGCTCTTGTTTAATACTCTTAGAGAAGCTTTTTGATTTCCATGGCTGATGCTAACCGCCAGGTGAAGGACTTATTACGCTTTCTCGAGGATAACATGAAGTGGAACGATTATTTGCATCAATTATTTGAAGTGTTTAGATCTAATCCTTTTTAAAGTTTAAATTTCTAGATTTGACCATAAGTTCTATGTTAAATGTTTTTCTCTCATTTGTTTCAAATCCACTTTTAGTCAGTTATGTGCCATTCGCGATACACGCCTAGGCTATCCTGTATCTTTCGATACATGACTAACGAGGCAGATTTTTTCTCGCAGTAGTTTACCATTTCTTTCTGCGGTAGACCAGTTGCCATCCAAGGCTGTCTGTCCTGCTATTTACTCATAACTTAGAATAATAGGATCCATACCTTTCCCGAGAATATTAGAACGTAAGTGAATGTAATGCACTCGACTGGGATTCGAACCCGGCTCCCCAATTCCTCAATTCGAGCCATTACTCCACTCCTTCAAAAATCTAAATATAAGGTCACTTTTCATCTTCTTTCTCTTTGAAGCATATTTTTTTTATTGTCCCTTCTGATTTTCTCAGATTATTTCACTGTCATTAACACCTTGCATCTTTGTGGCTTTATCTCCTTTCTTGGGTTGAAATGATTAGTGAAAAATTAAGAATTAATTCTTACTTTCCTGAAATAATACAAGTAATCGTCTGTTTATTACGTTGGGTGATTTATGGCATCAAGAGAGAAGAGGAATTACTTGATGTACTTAAATTCTTTAAAAGTAACATAAAATATATTTTATCATTTAAAGCAAGGCAATAAAGCTATTAAGACGCAAGGTTTAATAATTGTGACAGAATGAGGAAAAGAAAAAATATTAAAGAGAGAAAACAATAGATGGCAGAATATGACGTTTAACCATTTGGGAAATCAAAGTTGACTAGGAAGCAAGAAGCCAGAAGAGGGTTCCTCGAGCGGGAAGCACAAGTGAGGAAACCACTAGCATAGAACTTACGGTTACATCTAGCAGTAGGAACGAAACAAAGAAAAGAGTGTGAGTCCGCTTACATAGCAATAAATGCTGGGTATTTTCTTCAAACATGAAAAGAAGATTTCAGGCAACTGAGTTACTTTTAAAGAAGCAAGCTGCGTATACAATGAACTGATCATTTAAGCAATGTGACAGATTTATGAGTAAACGAAACAGAAAGGAGACACATTTAGAATAACGAAAGCCAGTTGAAATTTCTTGGACGCAAAGGAAAGATGGCTTGGAGAATTTGACCCTCAGTAACTTATTGAAATCAAGTGAGATAGGGAAGGATACGTGTGATGGTCCAAATTCCTTGTCCCACGGTGATGGTCCAAGGTTAGAACCAATGAAAGAATAACACGAACACAGGCATGGAATACAAAGATATATTACAACAGAAATATAACACAAAGAAGTATGGGCACCTCCAGGTGGTGTAATAGCTAGCAAGCTTGTCTCGCTAGAACAATTACGATTGCGTAGTGAGTTCGATCCTCACTGGGTACCCCCTACTTTCGGCTTTGTGCCACATCTAAGCTACGCTTGGAAAAAATAACACAAAGAAGTAGAAGTATTAGTAATGACTATCAGATTTGGTTAGAGTGAACTATATTGTCTCGACAAGAATCACTATTCCATTCTCCTTACAATATGCTCTCAATTATCTCTCATCGTCTTACAATCTCCATATACCTCTTGAGAGGCGCAGTATTTATAATGTCAGGAATAGTTCATTATTATTATGGGTAAGTTCCCATAACAATAAGGTAATATGCAGGGATAATAATAAAACAAATAATATTTAGAGAAACTAAAGATAGGAAGTTATGGAGAGCCATCATCCTGCACGTCCTGAAGGAGAAGCAATGTGAATTCGAACTTGTTTTTTTAGTCGCGTTTTCTGCGCCGTTAATCGTTACTCTAGTCCGTAACTGTAGTGTTTATTTGCGCATGAGTTAAAGATTGATGTGAAGAACACTCTATTTGCCATCAGTTCCGGTCTAGCGGCAATAAATCCTATCTTACCACTTTCAATGGAGGACGTTTTAATGAAAGCGTTGACCTACGTCCGGTCCGACCATATCATGCCGAGTCTTTGAGAGTAATTATATGTCTTCAGAGATCTGATGCAATAGTTTATACAGTACCGTCAAGAAAGGTTATATATCAAGTTGATATTATGGAGCATGCATCGCATTTAAGATCTCAGTTGACTGTTTATGCTACTAAAATGGGGGACTGGATAAGCACGTAGTGTAACGGTTATTGAAAATTTGAATCATCTGTTTTTTTTTTACAATGATGTTCACCCTGTACAAGACCCAAGAGTCATTCAAGGTAGAAGGTTACAAAATAAGACGTGCAGATGCATTATTTACATCCTCCGGAATGTTGTTTTTCTCTTTATTGCGACATTCACAATATGTTGGCCGTTGTACTTTCCGGCCTTCTTCAGTTGATATACGCTGGAATTTCTAATCGAACCCTTTATTTAATCCACGGGGGTAGATTGTACTAATTTTATGTTCCAGTGCTTTGTTTTCGTTTTGAATATCTCAGTATCAGTTAATTCCGTTTAGTAATTCAACACTCAAAGTTTTTGTTCCATCTGCTGTGATCAGGTATTGAACCCACTACTCTTTTGGTCCAGTCACTTTTTGGATTACTCTAATTCACTGGGCCACGTGCTTTGGTAGAATAATCCAAGAAAAAAAAAAGCATCTGCTGCTATTGCCTTCTTCAGGTTAGAATGAATAAGCCAAGCGTAGTAGACGTTCTTCGGCAAAACGTGTCGTTTATAGATTTTCCACTTTCATTATTTGCATACACACACATACACACAGACATATACATACATAAACAGTGACTATGACTGCTAGTAATTTTAAAATAAAAACGAATCAAGTTCTCTCAGTCACGGTGATTTTTATCTAAAAATAAAATACCCTTAAATTCACCTTCATCCCTGCCGTGCGACAACGACTTAGGGGTAGAAGCTCCGAATGACACCAGTTCGGTCGAGTTTCGATCATAGCTAGAGGCAACCAGACGTCTAGCCATACTGAAGTGCTGTGAAACAGAAAAATAGTCTGTGTCGGACTTTGTCCAATTCTTAATGTATGACGTCATTTGTTTACATTTGATACGCCATGAGCAGTTATGAATGTACGAGATTCATGGAAGATTGAAGTTTATAAGCAGTAAATTCGACCTTGCCTACCGAATGATCCTTTGTGGCCGAGCAGTCAAGGCACGTCAGCGTAAATGACGGTTCCGTATAGGATGCAGGTTCGAATCCTGTCATTATTTTCTATGAAAATTTCTAGGACATTCAGGCCGGTAAATGTTATTCAATACTGTTTATTATAAACAGAGCATTTACTTAAATACTTGTATCTATAAAAGAATGTTAAATATATATATATATATATATATATATATATATATATATATATATATATACACACACATATATATATATATATATATATATATATATATATATATATTAGAGAGAAAAAGGGGAAGAGAAAGGGGAAAGAATGATGGAGAAAGAAGAAATCGTTGACTTCCGCTATCTCTGTGAATGTTAAAATGTCTTTGATTATTGATGTAAACGTAGCTAATTCCGAAAACGAACATACTTGAGCAAAAAATAAAAATGTGGACCCAAATGAAATATGTGGACGACTATGTACTGAAAACGCTCGCCAAGATGGAACGATTTTAACTGCAATAATGGCTGATCGCACTGTATCGACACCACTTATCAAAGCAAACATGGCTTCAAGGATGTCAACGCGTACTGATTGGGATTCGCTTTCATACATAACTCCAGCCAATTTACCTCTCCTTCCAGCAAGGGCAGCAGTTTCACGAGACGGACATCAGGCGGAACAAAGGGCGTTCTGTAGCGTTGCTTGATGAGAGCGTGTGTTGCTTGCATGCAAGAGATGGTCAGTTTAGGGTTAAGTTGCTACGTCATCAGTTGTATCAATGCACGTGGCTTACCTTAACACACGCTCTTTCTCCCGGGTATCATATTTATGGTGTCATAAATTTAAAATTCCGTCTTTTCTTCGATAGTTAATGAAGAACCGTTCAATAGTACAATGCTCTGTCATAACGTTGCAATAGGAAGGTAACGTTTTTGTTTCAGCAAATCAATGCCTGCCAACACGATATCCCGCAATATTCAACATTCTCAGCAAAATGATTGTCACAATCGATGTACTTACTCTATTTACTAGTGTCTCCATTTTTGTCGTTTATACCGCGATGTTTCCGCCTATATAACGTGTATATCGATCTGGTTAACAACTCTACTCGATCTGAGTAATCTACAAGGATTTCGAATTTAACCATATATTTAATCCCATATTCAACGTGTAACAATTTTATATTCTCTCGGGGTAATTCTGTGGGTTGTGTTTTCGTGAAATATTTACTACTATAAGTATTACTGAATTCGATAATGCAGAACATTACAAACACTCCTACTAAAAATAGATGCCTCTTACGTCTGTAATTTTTTCAGAAAAATTACCGTAGTTTTTGTTGCATTAGATGGAATCATTTGAATGTTTATATAAAAACCTCCTCATAATGGTAGGTAAGTTCACCGCGATCAAATCACTGAAAGGAATGTTGACTGCAAGAAAAATTCTCCGCAAAGTGAGTTTACTTCACCGTAAAAACTGATCAGGTTATAGTATTAATAATTTTAGAATATATATATATATATATATATATATATATATATATATATATATATATGAGATTGAAGATATTTTAGATATAGTGCTTAAATTAAAATAATATTAAAAATAGTAGCAATATTCTATGAAAATATTACTTAACTTTTCAATATCGCTTTTCAATATCGCTTCATATTTTAATTTAAATTTGACATTTAAAAATTTAGTAATTTTTTCTATTAATATATGTGGGGGGATATACAACAAAGTAGAAAACGTTTTCGTGTGATGCGTTTCGTCATTCAGGACTTCATCAGACTAAATTTATTACGTTGCTACGACTAGACATGCGGACAGACACGTAATGCTGGGAAATTAAAATTTAAAATTTGTTTTTTATTTTATTTTTAATCAAGATTTGATTTAGATATTTGTTCTTTTTTTTTGTTTCCATTATTTTTTTTATTAGAGATCTCACACTTTTATTATATATGATCTGCTATGATATGAATGGTGAAAGATTTGGGGCGTATAGTTACTTTAGAAGACCTTGCGATCAATGCACTCTCTAAACATTTTCATCGTAGTGAATTCCTTATTCCTTTGATCAGTGTGACATTATTTATGGCGAAATTGTTGTCAATGTCGTTACAGTGACCTGCCAACTCATTCAATGTATTATATATCATTATCTCATATATATATATATATATATATATATGTGTGTGTGTGTGTGTGTGTGTGTGTGGTTTATCTATCTTACATATCTACGAATCTACTATTCGTCCCTGTTTACAATATTGTTGTCACATATGGTCCGGTGACATTGCTCAGAGAAGAAACTGCAATTGGTCCTGATCTGGCTGCTCAGATCCGGTCACTTTTCCACCGCTGTAAACCGGACAATGCGTACTTGGACTTAAGGAGTTGATCTCTGAAAATATTGACATGAGAAAACGATCCCAGCATGCATAAGTTTGGAGTGTATCTGAAAATCATACACCAGTTGAACCAAGACGTAAATGAAATTGGCTCGAGGAAAGTAATCGGATTTCGGCGATGATTTTGATAGCATGAGATGACAAGTCATAGTGACCGAGGCTTGTTGTAACTGGTGTTCACGCTAGATTAGGCGCAATCTTCTAGAATGTATAAGTTCTGTTCGATATAAGACATAAACCACAGGTTGATACTGTGGGTATTGAAGAAGCACACAATATGCCAGAGACGGCGTCTAATGAACTAACTTATTAGACTCTATATTTTCCAGAGAGTGATGGATATCTATTTTTTTAAACGCTTAATGTTTGAATGTCTTTCTCCGCCAAGTATCCATTGCCAAAAGGATTGACGTCATTTTGGATGAATCATAGATCAGTAGAAAGGAAATACTCTTTTTTTTAAAACTAACATGTTTGGAGATAGGGAGTAATTCGTAATTTATTTTTGCGTTTCGTTTATTTTCAGAATTTCCTAAAATCCACTAAATCATTAGCTGGAAAGAAAAAAAATGTCATGTTCTAATTGAATACTTGATTGGATTTCTGTTCTTTGTGTTCTGTTACGTGGGTATAATATGTGGGCTGTATGAAAAAAGATATAAGTGATGCTAAGAAGGTTCAAGAGGGAATAAAAGAACAATGAAGAATACGAATGTTGTGGCTGAAAGCATGGCGGAAACCAATAAAAAATCGATTCTAATAAAATCTGGGACTCCGAAAACCCAGAGTGCCAAGAAGCACGGTGGAGAAACAGAATTTTGGAGGGAATAGCTGGATGCTTTTCGGTTCCAGTAGATGGAATTCAAAATCTATTAGTTCCGTCCAGGGATTCACGTTTGTTTGATCCTCGAGATTCTTGATTGCTTAACTGTATATTTGATTGTTTGCATCGGTTTTTATTTGTTTACTATCTTCCTCTTCTTTTGCATTTTTCCATTTTTTTTTATAGTTTCACTTTCTTTTTTTAGTTTCACTTTCTTTTATAGTTTCACTTTCTTTTTTTTACTTTCATCTTTTATAGTTTCACTTTCTTTTTTAGTTTCATCTTCTATAGTTTCACTTTCTTTTTTTAGTTTCACTTTTTTTATAGTTTCACTTTTTTTTAGTTTCACTTTCTTTTATAGTTTCACTTTCTTTTTTTAGTTTCACTTTCTTTTATAGCTTCTCTTTCTATTTTTAGTTTCATCTTTTATAGTTTCACTTTTTTTTAGTTTCACTTTCTTTTATAGTTTCACTTTCTTTTTTAGTTTCACTTTCTTTTATAGTTTCACTTTTTATTTTCACTTTCTTTTTTATTTTTACTTTCATTTTTAGTTTCATTTTCTTTTTTAGTTTCAGTTTTTTATTTTTACTTTCTTTTTTAGTTTCACTTTCTTTTTTATTTTCAATTTCTTTTTTAGTTTCACTTTCTTTTTAGTTTCATTTTATTTTTATTTTTACTTTCTTTTTTAGTTTCACTTTTTATTTTTACTTTCTTTTTATTTTACTTACTTTTTTCGTTTCACTTTCTTTTTTATTTTTAGTTTCATTTTTAGTTGCATTGTCTTTTTTAGTTTCACTTTATTTTTTAATAAAGTTTTTAAAAGTTATGAATTCAAGTCATTGCATTCGCTTGAGAAAGGTATGAATTCTCTTCTTCTCTCCCTACCTATGGGTAAATAGCAGGGCAGACCGGGTTCTTTGGATGGCAACTGGTCTACTTCAGAAATAAATTGAAATCTACTGTGAGAAAAAAAATTAATGTATCGAAAGATACATGATCGGCTAAGCTTCTATCACGCATGACACAGACTGTCCATCATATATTAAATTTTCTTTTTTTAATTTTTCCCTATTTTACTTTTAGGTTTTTAATTCATTCGTTTTTATTTTTATATTTTAATAACTTACATTCTTTTGTTTGACCGATTTTATTTTCTTTCTTTTGTTGGAATATTATTTTCATTTTCTTTTTCATTGCTGATTATTTGCATTTTTGTCTTTCGTTTTCATCTTTCTTTTTTTTCAATTATTGTTTATTCTTCATTTGCTTTTCAATCTTACGACCATTATCCAACGTTTTGTTTTTTACATTATTTTACATTATTCGGACTATTGTCCTCATCTTTGTCGCCATATTTATCACAACGTTTCAGCCGTTGTACGCTCCGGCCTTCTTCAGGTGGTTGGATTGTCGAACTGAACGCTTTATTTCGCTCACTAAGGTAGACTGTTCTAGTTCCACGTGCCATGTTTGGTGGATGTCACTTATCAGTTATCTCCTGGTAATTTTCCCTCTGAAAGTTCTCCACTGCCTTAACCGGGTATTGAACTCACAGGAAGGACACATGGCACATTGGATAAGGGCGTTGGTTAGATCCAGTGACAAGACCCAAAGAGTTTGAGTACAACGGCTGAAACGTTGTGATAAATATGGCGACAAAGATGAGGACAATAGTCCGAATAATGTAAATAATGTACATAATACCTCATCTCAGAAATATAGACAGTTTTGTTTTTACTATTGTTTTTTTTTGTTTTGTTTTCTTATTCTTACATTTTTTTTTATTTTGACTTTTTCTTCATTTTCGATTTTTCGCTTCCTTCAATTTAATGTTATTCCTCGTGCTTTCATTGTTGTCTTGTTTTACTTTTGTCTCTTATTATAAGTATATATATTTAGTGTTTCATATTTTCATTCAAACATTTCTTCAACGTTTTCACTTTCTCCCTCTTCTCGTTTTACGCTTTCCTTCTTTATTTTAACACCTTGATCATTTCATTATTTGATTTCATTTCCTTCATTTATCGGTTGATCTTATTCAATATTTATTTGCCGAATTTAAGATTTTCCTTCTTGAATGCATTTATTGTCTTTCTTTAAATCTCTTTTTTTTTCACTGCTTCTTTTTTTTTTCTATTATCTTAGCTGATTTTCTCTCTCTTTCTTTGTGATCTCTCCCTTTCTATATCCATTCTTTTCTTCCTCTTTTGCATTTAAGGTTAACAGGCTTCCTTTAGTAAAACGCTCACGGAATCTATTCAATACGAATTTGCTCTTTACAGTCCATCTTAACGTTTTCGCATTCCCAACCGACCCCACTTCTTTTTTTTTTTCTTTCGTTTCCGCAATTATTTCCTTGACATTACTCCTCCAAAAGACAGACATCACTCTTCTTAAACGTCTCTCTTTTGTACGTTGATAATTGCTGGCGAAATTTCCGCTTTTCCTATAACTGGAGAAGTTGTTTCGACATTTAGGCGAATGGACTGATGTTGAAGTCCAGGTAAAAGCGAGGTTTTAAATTAGGAATTTTGCCTCAGGCAACGTGCCTCTCTGTCTAAAGAAGATTAACACATACGTTAATATTATTTGAATTTTATTCCTCTTTTCAATGGCAATGTGAAAACTATTCTATGTTGGCGTTAAGAGTATTGCTTTTATTCTTTTGGTAATTTCGTTTTGCCACTCTAGAAAGTTAAATCTATGGTTAGATTTAGATAAAGCTAATTTGCATTTTAATTAACGTATTATGTTATTATTACATTAATTATGTGGATTAGTATTTTCTCTCTGGTTTTACTTTTTTTTTCTTAATTCTGGAATAGAATGAAGAAATCAGAAAAATCTCTCATACTGATTTTTTGATTGTATTAATCGAAATAACAGTGTTAATACAAGTAAAATAGTAAACTAGAAAATGGAGGTTGTTTAACGATTAACAGGTGTCATCGCCAGTTGACGAAGGAGAGAAAACACGTCAGGAAAGAAGCCGTTTTTTTTTATCATTTCCCTTCAAGTAAGTCAATAAAGCCAGTAAGACAAAAGGGGATTACTGTATAAGATAATACGTTAAAAAGAAAAAAAATATTAAGGAGAGAGAACAGTAAAAGTACAAGATTAGGTTTTCGGGAGAAAAGGCTAAAATAATTAACACTGCCCATCATCGAGAGGCACGGTGGGGTAATGGATGGCGGCTCGGATTAAGGACTCGGAGAGCCGAGTTCGAATTCAAGTCATTACATTCACTTGAGAAAGGTATGAATCCTCTTCTTATCCCCATACCTATGGGTAAATAGCAGGGCAGACCGGGTTCCTTGGATGGTATCTGGTCTACTGCAGAAAGACATTGCAACCTACTGTAGAAAAAAATAAAGTAATGTATCGAAAGATACATGATCACCTAAGCTTCAATCACGCAAGGCAGAGACTGTCCATCATATATATAAATTCAATTTGGCCTGAAGACGGCTAAGACAAGTTACGTGGCTTCGGGGTTGCCAACCAGATAACCATGTAGAGGCACCGATTCACACATGACATGGCAACGTTTATACTCTGATATTACATGACTGCTTACAAGGAGAGCCACTATAAGTGTTATTTATGATTTCAGACTCTTAACTATCAGTCGGGATGCAGCTGTAAAAAAAGTCAAACCCTCACAATGAAATTTCACAACCATTGAGCCGTCAGATTACCCAAAAATTAAGACAGTTAAATCCTAAAGGTTATGAATGAAAAAAAGAAAGAAAAAAAAAAGGGAACGGCAAACCAGATGTTAAAGAGAGAAAAGGGATAAACTTCTGTTCCTGTTCAATAAGTAGAATTTACAATATGGTAGAAAAAAAGAAGAGATTCCAAGTAAAATTCTACTGTTTGGTCATCAGTTAAAATTGTACGAAGTGTGGCAAAATACAGCAGCAAACCTTCGTGTCCTAATCGAAATAATTCTTGGAATGATCACTTATCTAGGAGCTTCAGACTCTGCCTGATGCACTATTCTCTCTATGCAGATATCTCGATCAACCATTCTATTATTAGAAGTCTACATTTGACAAGTAGTAGAAAAGGAATATCAATTTGCCACATGTAACTTAAAGGGTGTCAGATCCTACCTAATTTACAATAGAACGAACATGTAAGCAACGACGGAGTTTGAAAGAAAATGGAAACAAATAGGATATTTTTTTTTGCTTAGCATCAGAAAGGGTACATAATAAGGGTAGAGGGTTTTAAAAGTTTGATACTCACAGGACAAATTGAGACAGGAAAAGGTGGAGATCCATGATCGCCAACGTCAGGAAGAGCCACGTCAGATAGAAGAAAAAGTCATTGGTTGGCCCATCTCTTGACGGCTCCCTAAACGTTTTAGCCTGAGGAAGAACAAAGAAATCACCGTTGTGAAATACGCTGTATTCATGAAAACTCTCGTACGTAATGTTTGAGAGAGAGAGAGAGAGAGAGAGAGAGAGAGAGAGAGAGAGAGAGAGATTTGCTGTTACTCGAACAGCAGACCCCCGATATCAAACTTGAATGCCACGTCTAGTAATTCGGTTTTGGCTGTGGCATTGTTTGTGATCTCCGCAGGAAGAGGTTGACCGTTACAACCTTGCCCTCGTTACTCACGATAACCAGGCCAATCACAGGGTCGTATGTTGTGTAGCCGTTCCGCTTGGTCAACCGCCATTTTGAAGCGGCTCAAGATCTTTAATTCGCTGAGGCCAGCGTCGAGCGACACGAGCTGGATGCCTCGTTTCATATCCTGTGACACTTTTTGTACTGCTATTATTTATCTCCTCATTAAAATCTCAAACAGAAATTAGAATGTTCAGAATCAATGCGTGCTGCCTAAAATTACCTTAGATCATTTTTTTCATTTATGTCCAGCTTTAGATGTGTTCCCAAATACTTGACATACTCTGTGAATTTTTATTTTATTAAAACATAATTCCTGATTGTGAATGCATTAAATTCAATTTTCCAGGCTATAAAATAATTTTTATAATTATTTTATTTTTTTTTTACAGTTAGTAAGATGCTTTCATATTCAATTTACTCGTGTCATATAATCTGAAATGGAGGTTGCTTTCACGCTGTGTTTCAGATGTTGATACAAAAAATCAAAAGCAAAATATATGTTAATTCTTTTCATATTCCAAGTTCTAATATTTCGTTTCCTATGGGATTTAACTCGAATTTTTATCACCAATTGATCTCATTGTCATTCGATGCAAATTCAAACGAATTCATTTTTAAGCGGACAGAAGTAGGCAAGATGTTTTACATGTTAATGAAAGCAGTACAAACTTCATTGAAAATTACGAGGCGCCGTAATTTAAATCAGAAAGCTTTATCCACATTAAACTCTCCCGCAATCAGTGCACTAGTTCATTTTCCAACGCTGTCATATACAACCATGACACTTCTTGGACAGAGCAGGTTAATATTTAATATTATACGCTCTGTTCAGAAGGTGCCATCCCTCACGTGATATCTCTAGCTCGGGAGAATGTGAGGGTCATTAACTGGTGCTTGACTCATCCCCAAAAGGTCTAGCAAATTTTGTTCATATCAATTGTGCCCTTCCCATTTTGAACTCTCCTATTTGTCTTTTTGTCTTTGTCTTTCGGATAAATACTTTATGTAATCGCGTACAGTTCGAGTTTTCATATTCAGTCTTTTACGCTAAAAATAAGCGGCCTGACTATACACAGCTAATTTGTTTGAGGAATTTAAGAATCATACATTTTCGGTGACACTATGCAGAGGTATTTTTCTGTTGTGGGGAGTAAAATTCATGCAATAATTTCACGGGTCGCACTTATATATGAAGTTGGCTTATACACGAATATATACGTTACCTTTACCAACGTTTTGTTAATACTTGAATCCATCTTACCTTACATCCTGTTCGATCGTCGAATGTAATCTTATCAACCATTCGTTCTGGGTATGACGATAAACTATATAGATCCACGCCCTGGGTAGGACGATAAACTACATCCAACAGAGAGACTTCTGATCCGGAGTTTCGAGGAGTGTGTAACCACCTCTTAATTGCTGGTGTTCACAGGTCCAGTCTGGCCTGGGGTGGTGGAACCTGTTCGGGTCACAGCTATGGGCAAATAGTTAACCCCCAAACTGAGGTCAAAATACTATGAATGCGTAAAAATAGGTTTTAATACCAGCAATCATTTTGTAAAAAATTATTACCAGCAGTGAATTTTTGAAGGAAAATAATATTACCAGCATATATATATATATATATATAAGATAATTGTTCTCTCTTTTCTTTGTTTTGGTGCAAACCAAAAAACGTCACAAATACAATGATATATTACATAATACGCTACAATGGTGACGACTGCTTAACGTTTTCTTTTAAGGCATATCAATCTATACAAGTTTTGAGACGTACGTTAGAGCTTACATTCGAAATAGTAATGGCGTCTAAGCTGCGTATTACGAGTTGAAGAGAAGGTGGTAGGTATTAGGAATTATGATGTTAATTAGGTTAGATAACAAATGACCATCTGGAGATATCAAGAAATAAAAATGGTTAAAGTTGTCTCTTACAGCCAAAGCATAATGGCGAGGTTCTTGCTGAAAGACCAGTTATAATTCGATCTAAAATGTGAAGCATCATAGTGAAGCAACCGAAAGACTATTTTTGACCCAGTCTGTATTTTACGCAGATCCAAATCGGAATCGTCCTCCATTGTGTCGTAATTTTTTATTTCATAAGTTTATAAATAAACAGCAGTAAAATATGTCCTTTCTTTTCTAGTATTTTTTTTTTTTGTTATTACAGAAATATCTTACAAATTCTGTCAAAGGGAAATTAATGCCTCTCTAAAAAATATTAAGAACTAACTGCCATAAACACACGTCTTATAACTCGTTTACTTTCGCTGGCTTACGTTTTCCACACGCAATCCGAGCTCAAGCAATTATCAGAAATTCATGGCTAGATTATGATAAAACCATATGTCTTTAAATTTCACATTCTAGATTATGACGATAAAATGAAGAAAAGCGTTTTAGCTGAAAAGATAAAAAAAGCGAAATATTGATGAGAAAAACTGAACAAGACAAAAACAAATTACTCTTGAAGATTATTTCTATTATATTTAATTCATTATCTTCATGATTTGCATGCCGGCTTTTATCAGAATTCGGTAAAGACACAACTGAACGCCTCATCACATTTGAAGGTTTTAAAATGGATCATCAATCTGTCAATTTATCATTCCGTTATTCCGCGAATCTTCTAATCCTATTCTTTCATTCTTTATTAAGCAGTTAAAATGAAAGAAGCTCAAGAAAGATAATTTCATAGCATTTTGGGGGAGGGGTAATTTTCCATCATTCACTGATTTCTCGTTTTTGTTTTTATCATTATTATTATTCAGATTATGCGCGCATCAATGTTGCCTCTTCATAATTTTCTTTTATGTCGATTTAGAGTTTCTACCATTTGCAAACAGTAGGCATCTCAGTCTTTGGAAGTTAAGATAGACGTGATGAGGGCTGGAGCGAAAGTGAACTGAAATAAACAGGAAAGTTTCACTCTTTTGTTCATTTTCACGTCCCTTTCACAAAATAAATTAGATGTTGTCTTTTATTATCTGTTTTCAATTGTTTTTAGTTTTTGGACTTTCTTCTGTCAATAGTTCTCTTTTCTTTCTTTCTTTCTTTCTTTCTTTCTTTCTTTCTTGCTTTCTTTCTTTTTGCTTGCTTGCTTTCTTTCTTTCTTGCTTTCTTTACGATCATTCATTATTTATTTCTCAGCTATTTTCGCTTTCAATCATTCTTTCTTTCTTATTTTCTTGCTTTACAATCATTCTTTCTTTCTATCGTTTTTATTTCTTAGCTATTTTTCATTCCAATCTTCTTCTCTCCCCTTCTTTCTTTCCAATCATTCATTCATTCTTTTTTCTTTCTTAGATATTTCCTTTCCAATACTCCTTTTTTCTTTCCAATAATTCTTATATATATATATATATATATATATATATATATAAATTCCAAGAGGATAGAATCGAAGTAGAACCTAATGTCCAGGACAGAGTAATAATATAATATAAAAGGCTCAAACGATCCAATTCATCAGACGTACAAATTTAAAAAAAAATCGGAAAATATAACTCCGGGTATAAAAAGCAAAATTTTAGCGACAGTGTATCCCACAGATACACTGTCACTAAAATTTGTCTGATGAATTGGATCGTGATTACGATTCCAATGTAATAATTTATACCGATTAAATATTAGTTTTTGGGCCTTTTATATTATATTATATTATATTATATTATATATATATATATATATATATATATATATATATATATATATATATATATATATATATATATATATACAAGTAATAATCCGTTGGTATATAATCCAGTTGAATACTTATAACATAAAAATATTA
This sequence comes from Acanthosepion pharaonis, assembly GCA_903632075.3. NCBI lineage: Eukaryota > Metazoa > Mollusca > Cephalopoda > Sepiida > Sepiidae > Acanthosepion > Acanthosepion pharaonis. The sequence goes on from CAHIKZ030004400.1 coordinate 1,261,134, forward strand.
AAATTCATTCACAAAAAGAGCTCAATGTATTTATTATAGAAGAGCATATATATTACATAGAATAGAAATCCAAATTTACTATAAGGAAGAAATAGGCAAAAAAAATCTTTGAAACATACAATTTTACAAATATATATATATAAATTACCAACAAAAAAAATATGATAACCTTCCATAAAAAATGTTTGGTCGGTAATTTATATATTTTTAAAACATTATATGTTTTAAAAATGTTTTCTCCTATTTCTTTCCTTATTCTATCTTCAGAAATTTTATCGTCTGTATTTTTATCACCATTTTTTTTTGTCATTTTTTTATCTTTATTATAGATTTACATATTTTTAATGTTTTCAAAAAATCTTAAATTTTAAATATTTTAAAAAATTTTAAGTATTTTTTTTCTTTATATAAACTATTTAATTATGGTTATTATTTTTTATTTTTAGCTAGCATAGATTTTTTTCTTACAAAATGAGAAAATACGTTTTCTTCTTTGATTTAGAACTACTATTTACTGTTTTCTATTTTAATTTTTAAAATTGTTTGAACTCGTATCTTTAATTTTGTGATTCTGTTAATATTTTAAAATACAGGTCAAGGTTATTTTAACTGTCTCTTTGAAGCAGACACTTCCATTTATCCTAACATGATATCTGGAGTTTGTTTAATCGAATGTCTATATTGTTATCAGCTACCTCCCACTTCCTTTCTGTTCTTCTTTCTCTCTTTCTTTCTTTTTAATTTTTTCTTTTTCTCTTTCCTTTTTCTCTTCTTTTATTTTTCAATTTTTAAATTTTAAGCTCCTATTTTTTCTCTTCACACTTCTGATTTGAAAAAAGCTTCCATTTTTTCTTTTTAAAGTTCCCAATGTTTTATTTTCTCTTTTCCTTTCCTATCTGTTTCGTTATATAAAGTTTTCCCTCTTTCTGTCTTGAAATGCTTATCTTATTATTCTGGAGAATTACATGATTTAACGGCTAGACTAAAATAAGTCTAGTTTTAATTTGATTTAATAGTAAAGTGAGTTTTTGTACACATTTCAATAAAAGAATGCAAGAGTATGTCACCTTTCAGACAAAGTTAATAGCCGGTGTTTTATCTTAAAATTTTTTGCATAAGACTTGGTTTATATGATTTCAGGAGAAAGATTTGTTTAAGTGTATTGATATCGAAGAAGATAACATAAAAAAATATATGCATTGTGTAAACTAAATGCGTGTGATGTACTGTACACATGCAAACAAACATATACACATACATATATATTTATAAATACACACGTCTATATGCATATGTGTTTAAACGTCTATGTCGAGTGGCTCTTGGGTCTTTAAAGGTAGAAAATAATTGTAAAAAAATAACTCTCCCAGTTTGAGAGGCAAACAAAGATATTTTTGTGGGATTATACGAAGAATGGATTATCCCGTAGTATAGAGATTATCGCCGCCAAAATTAGTGTTTCGAATTCTGATTCCCGTGCTCGCTTGTGAACAGATATCAGTATTTTTACTTACATTATTTGCACTACTCGGAATGGTATATCCTCATCTTCATCGCCACATTCACAACGTTTCGACCGTTGTACGATCAGATGATTTGAATTTCCGTCCGCGGGCTCTAATTCCACGTGGCATGCCTCTTCCGGAAGTCTCAGTTATTTCCCTTTAACTCAGCTTTCCATTTTTTTTTTTTTTGTTCACCATTGTTGTAGCCTGGTATTGAACGCACAACTCTTTGGGTCTAGTCATTCCATCTAACCAACGGCTTTATCCACTGGGCAAGGTGTCCTTGAAGACGTTTTGAATATGGAAATGAAGACGAGGATAACAGTCCGAATAATGTAATTAATGTAAATAATCATAATACCTCATTTCAGAGATATATACAGATATATCTTTACTTCGGTTCTGATAGCAACTTAGATTGCGATCTATAGCTCCGAATTCAAAATCATTTGTTCATGTGGTTAATATTTCCAACCCATAAAAATACTTTCTACATAAACACGGCTCCAAACATTCATAGTAATCTACAAGACTCGGAAAGCGAACAATCTAACCCATCTGCCACGTGTCCATCTATAAATGGTGTTTTATATCTCACTGATAGTTTTTTTTCCAAGCAATATCAAATCAAATACAATTATGTTTTAATTAATTCCTCATGGGAAATTTATAATTTTCTATATGAAACCGTTGTAACGAAAAGTGCTTTCTTGACGAATAGTTGGTCGTCTTTTAATACTTCTCAAATGTTGCTGTTTTTCTTTTATGCAAGTGTAAAATGAATGGCATGATGAAGGAGAGATCTGGGGCAGCAGAATTATTGTTCTGCGGAACGATGTTGAAAATACCAGGGCCTGAACATGTGAGTAACGAGGAAATTTTAAAGAAAATGTCAAACAAACACGACACTTCTCTTTCGAATCAGAAAGGGACAGTTGAAACGCAAAATGAGGAAACATGGCTTGAAGAATTTGAAACTCACAAGTCACACTGAAGGCTAAAGGGACGGTGGAAATGTAGTGAGTAACACAAGTAACGATCTTGAGTACAATGAAAATAAACAGGGATTGGGAGAATCATGAGAAGCCATGATTGCCCTCATCCTGAAGGGACACAGTACAAAGAAGAAGAAGAAGAAGAAGAAGAAGAGGCGAGGAAAAGGAGAGGAAGAAGTTAAGAAGAGGCGGAGGAGGAAGGATGCGTAAGAGGAGAAGGAGTAGGTGGCGAGTGGATGATGTGAAGGAATAGGAGAGGAGGAGGAGGGAGCCAGAGAAGGAAGATGAGTATTAAAGAAGAAGAAGAAGAAGAAGAGGGAAAAAGAAGATGAGAAAAAGAGGCGAGGAAAAGGAGAGGAGGAAGATAAGAAGAGGCGGCAAAAGAAGGATGCGTAAGAGGAGAAGGAGTAGGTGGCGAGTGGATGAGGTGAAGGAGGAGGAGAGGTGGAGGAGGGAGGCAGATAAAGAAGATGAGTATTAAAGAAGAAGAAGAGAGGATGAGAAAAAGAGGTAAAGAAGAGGAAGACGAGACGAAAAAAAAAGGAGGGAGAAGGATGCGTAAGAATAGTAGGAGGAGGAGATGGAGAAGGAGAAGAAGAGGGAGGAGGACTGTGGATGAGAAGGAGAAGGAAGAGGATGGATGAGGAGGAGAAGGTAGAGGGTGGATGTGGAGAAGAAGAAGAAGAAGAAGAAGAAGAAGAAGAAGAAGAAGAAGAAGAAGAAGAAGAAAAATGTATTTTCCGTAGGTTCTGTCATGATATGTACTAGAATCAATTCTCGGCGGGATTAAGACTACGTGATTTTCTTGTTAACTGCCAAATCAATCTTTTCGGTAAAAAAAAAACGGAAACAATTTCTAATGCTGCATACGCGTCTATTTCCTCAGCAATGATTCATGCATCACACTCGCAACCTTTACAAGTAAATATCAAATTCGCAGATATTTTGGTTTGTACAGTCAGGGCGAAAATGTGTGACAAATATCGTTGGAGATATTGATACGCATAAGGCATATTGAATAGAGGACAGGCATACCTAACGAGCTTGTCCAAATAAATGGGAAATCAATTGCTGGGAAGAATAGTAAGGGGATGAATATGGCTTAGAGCTGTAAAGAATATGAAGTTGTGGAGTGCCATGATCATTTACGTCCTTAATGGACACGTCTCATTAAACATGGCGAATTCGGACTCTGTGACAATACAGAATGAGAAAGAGGCAATTCCTGGGACACAAAATAAAGAAGGCGAAGAACCAAAGCAAAAATGTCCAAATTGTCGTGTAAAAGCAAAATTGTCCATTTGTTAGACTAAGATTTGAATCGATGTATCTTAGAAATGATGAACGATTTTTTTTTTAAAACGATTCCCCCCAAGCAAGGCGAGAAGCCACTAGGACGCAAGAGGTTACAGAAAATTTGGAGCAAGATCAGATAGGAGTGATAGAAGAAAGGATAATTCTCCCAGGTTCTCATAACACTATTGGACTCTACTTATAGCAGTAAGAATGTATAATTACTCCCCAAGCTTAACAGAAGAATCGTGATGAAATACATCATAAATGAAAATGAAATGTTCATCATTAATCTTAGTAACCTTGATCAGTTAATCTTAGCTAAGTATCGGAAGCTCATGAAGGATTGAAATTACGTTCATGTATATATATATATATATATATATATATATATATATATATATATATATATATATATATATATATATATATATTATTCCAGTTCATCATTAATCTTAGTAATCTCGATCAGCTAATCTTAGCTAAGTATCGGAAGCTCATGAAGGTTTGAAATTACGTTCATATATATATATATATATATATATATATATATATATATATATATATATATATATATTAAAGACATTTTATGTTTAACATTCTTTTTATAGATACAAGTATTTTTTAGTAAATGCTCTGTTTATAATATAACACTACTAAACAACATTTAACGGCCTGAATGTCCTGAGTAATTTTTTTAATACTGGTTATTATAAACAGTGCATTTACTAAAATACTTGTATCTATAAAAAGAATGCTAAAAAAATAAAAATGTCTTTAATAAATTGTCGGACTTTGTCCATTTCTTAATGTATGACATATATATATATATATATATATGTATATATATATATGTTATTCCAGTTCATCATTAATCTTAGTAATCTTGATCAGTTAATCTTAGCTCAGTATCGGAAGCTCATGAAGGATTGAATTACGTTCATATATATATATATAATATATATATATATATATATATATATATATATATATATATATATATATATATATATATATTATTCCAGGATCATTTTCCAACTTATTCAAGATGATATTCAACCTCTCTAACCTACTAACGTTGTGTCCTGGAGTAACAAATTGCCTCGCAGGTTATACGTATGATTTCATTTTCAAGTTTTTTTCCTTGCTCTTTTGGTTCTTTTCTAAGTGATCCCTTTAACTATAAGTTTAAATGATGACACCTCTTCCTGATTGTAACCTCCTGATCCAGCTTTCCTCTCTATCCTTCCCTCTTTTTAAAACTTATTAACCATTATCTTGATGGTTCTTGAATGGATTTTCAAGATGGAAGCCACTGTATGAATGGTGGTGCGATTACTCAAGACGTGAATAATCTTTTTCTTTTCGTCATTGTTCATTTGTTAATACATTGGGGCTGGCATAAACGATTTAACCTGTTCTCTTCCTAGCTGAATAACTCAAAGTGTTTTTCAGTCATTCTTACCACAAATGATGTCATGAGGTCTTATATGAAAATCTGGGGAAAAGAAATTCAATTTAGTGTGTTTTTAGCTATTAAACATTTTGTGAGATTGATATATATGGTGTTACACGATTTGTACAATTTTTAAGAAGCAGGCTGTTTTCTCTCAGTCTCTGACGAAACATTAAGTGAGACATGTTAGATTGACATACGTCTCCTATTTGTTCTTTATTCTATAATCCTGTCCGTTAACGATCCATTTTGAATCATTTTATTCCTTATATATATATATATATATATATATATATATATATATATATATATATATAGGTAGGTAACTATACTGTTCGAAAAAACCTTGAATTTTGATTTGCCAATGATCAAATCAATCTCGAAGGAAAAAAAGGTTTTAAAAAAGAAAGAGCCAGAAACATGAAAGTCTGTTGAAAAAATTTCACAGATACAGGCTTGAAGCCTAAAGAAAAAACCCTGACACACGAGTAAACAACTAACTAAAAAGAGGTCAATACAACCGTAGAGAAGACCTAGTCAAACCTAGTGAGCTAGACAAACCTACCCCGGTTTCACCTAAGCGTGTTGTCAGGTAAAAGGTAGGTTTGTCTGCCTCACGAGGTTTGACTATATATATATATATATATATATATATATATATATCCTTATCCTTAACTATGATTCGTGAACTCGAAAGTATTAAAAACAAAAATAAATAGACATAGCATGTTTAATTTATTTAATTAAACCTGTTTGAATATCTATCTATCTATCTATCTATCTATATATATATATATATATATATACAAACACAAGCACACACACACACACACACACACACACATATATATATATATATTGTCTATTTAAATCATTTAAAATTATATAATTAAGCCTGTTTGAATATATATATACATCATATAATTTACTCGCTACGAGTACAAATGTGATATTTTTAGATAGCAACTGTACTATTTAACTGCAACTGATCTGCAAACATTTACTAATCCTAACGAAAGTAGAAAGTTAACTAACCGATGAGTCGCAACATTTGATCTTAGTTGGAGTTAACATGTTTCTTTTTTTATTTAAATATCCAGCAAAAATTATTACATATTTTTACATTTCACTGTCGTCTACTTGTTGGTGTATACAAAATATCACTCCCCAAACAAACATGCGACTGAACATGCGCACGAACGTAAGAGAGAGGCACACAATTTTTTTAATTTAAACAATTTATTTGTATCTGATTTGTATTTTGAAATCTAGACGTTTTCATTTTGATTCCTATTGTTTATGCCTCCATCACTTTGTTATGAAATTCCTCACATTATGTTATTTATTTCAATTTTTTTTACACTCTGTATTGTTTAAACTATATCTACAAAAAATAAATAAGCAGATATCTAATCGCCTGACGATCGAAGTAGCGTGAAACTCGAGTATCAGTCAAAACATGTTCTCCTTTTCTGAGTCGTTGGGTAGCGTAATCACTCTGTCTTGATCATCTAGACATTGGGCACTGGCTGTTTACACTTTTGGGAGGTGCCTGTCTATTGATCTTTCCTTCTCATGCTTCGTTTGCCTTGTCTTTTAATGTTTTTTTCTTCATCCATTGCCTCTTGATATTTCTCTTTTAGTTTTTCTGTGGTCACTTGGAATGTTTTGTGTCGGTTTTACCAATACTTTGATCTGTCATACACGCACACACACACAAATAGGCACACACACACACGCACACGTATAATATACATTTAGTTTTATGGTATGCTATATTTATGAGTAAAAGTACTCAAGATCTTTTTAATGGTAAATATCTTTCTTTTCATATTTTTAAAATTGTTTTTGGTTACTTGTCTTGTTTTTGGTAATGTTTTGCTCCGTTAGAGCACAGATACACACACACACACACACATACATACATACATACATACATATATATATATATATATATATATATATATATATATATATATATATATCACCATTCTTGTCAGAACTTCTGTTATCACAATGTGAGATATTTAGAAACGATGAGGATGGAAAGAAGAATACAGACGAATTAGGCTAGATTGAAAAAATTATTTCAAAATATTCTTTCAAATGTATATATATATATATATATATATATATATATATATATATATATATATATATATATATACAAATTTTGTTTTAATGTTTGCTATGTTTATTGGTAAAAGTGCTGAAGATCAGTTTAATAGTAAAAACCATCTTCATTTTGTCTTTATGTATATATATATATATATATATATATATATATATATGTATGAGTGTTTGTGTATATATGTGTGCTTGTTTGTGTGCATGTAGTCGACATTTCCCACATTGCGATGTTCAGAATATTTGCACACATGGGCCGATTTAAGCAAGTTGGTTGTGCTGAGGACGTTAAATCTCCCTTTGTATACATACGTACGTCATGTGTATATATAAAAATAACAAAAGCGAGGGAATGCTAATTACTGAACATTTTGAATGTTTTTATAATTTCCCGAGTTGTCCATGACTTTCTGCTTTCTTATGAGCGTTTTGTTTACAAGGAAACTTCATAGACTTTTTTTTTGTTTGATTTTCGATATGACGAAACAACGAAATTACATTTCCTAGTAACGAAGCATAGAGGTGCCTAAGTATATACACACTTGAGCGATTTGACTTGAACCTGTTTGCAGTGTTTGTATATGCGTAGGCGAGCACCGAAATTGCTACAAGCAACAGCCATTCTCTGAATCTAAAACGCCATTAACTCTAGAGAACCTTTTCCTGACAAATCCTCTTTGATTGATCCGTCACTGTCCAATTCCGACTACGATTTTACAAATCCAGTGCTGGGAGCGATGTTTGAAGACTTAATGAAGCCCAGTTAAAGGAAAAATGGACTCTCTTTTTCTGAGCTTTTTAGTTGGATATAGAATGCTGTGGAAAAAAAAAAAGCTTTGAGGAGCTGTCGACTTATGATGAGGCTAATTTTAAAATTATGTAGGCGGAAATGTTATCGGGAGATAATCTTCAGAGATGTCCTACTTTTAAATATTACTTATGGTTTAAACTGATCCTGTCTTCATATATATATATATATATATATATATATATATATATATATATATATATATATATGCAATATATATATTCGTCATGCAACGTGAAATACGCTGCCTTCGCCAGCCGCCAACCAGGGTAGGTAACTAGGTAACACAGTTTCGTTGGCGGAGAGGGTACTCAAACCCCTGGTACCACCAGCAGCTTTTGCCACCGGACAGGGTATTGTTTTTTTTGTGTAAACCTGGCAGTCTCTTGCGATATATATTTTATGGAAAAAAACCGTGTCAAACTGAAAATGTTTTCGTCTGACCTGTTCGACATTTTGATGTTTAGGTTGATGCAACTACACATACGCATCAAAAAAGGGGACGCTGAAAATTTTTAATTTAATTTCTTTTTTTGAATTAAATATTTTGTATTGGGTATAGAGAATAATCGATTTCATTTACTTTCTTTTTTTCTTTTAGTCGATTTTAATTTTAAGTTGGGTTTATATAAATTCTTTACATTTGTAGTTTTGTTATTGTTGGTGGGTAGAAAAAAATGATTCGTTGTTGATATATATTTTTTGTTTCTCTCTCTCTCTCTCTCTCTCTTTCTTTCTATATATATATATATATATATATATATATATATATATATATATATATATATAGTTCTTTTAAAATAAATAAATAAATACCGAAATCAGACGTCCCTATCTAAATATTTCTGCCACTTAAAAGGAACCAATAAAACACTTACTGTGAAATGAAAATTAATAAAAAAAGCTGGAATATGTGGGTCAATAAATGACCCATAACCTTTGTGCATACATGAGAAATTATACATTATAAGGTTTATAAAAAATTAAAAAAAAACTTAAAGAAATGAAATAGATATTCTTTGCGGTCATTGTCAAAATTTCCTTAAGTAATGTTTAAAAAAGCGGAAAAATGAAACATATTTATATTTGATATTTTAATAATAATTTTTAAATAATAAAGTAATTCTAAAATAGTAATTTGTTCTAAAAAATTATCGTCTATATCTATTTAGAATTTGGAATATTATTTTAAAATTGTATTTTGATACGACGTGCTCATATTCAAACATCTCTTTGGAAAAAAAAAATCTTTATTTATACAATCACAAATTTAACGGCAAAACAAAAGTGTCGAAAAACTTTTTGTCATTGAAAAAATCCAGACGACATGCGAAAAACGAATGTCATCATTTGTGGAACAGGCACCCACACCCTACCATACCTTAACCCCTTTTCGACAGTTACTCATATTTTGATACAATTAGTTGTCAGTGAAAATGGGTGCAAGAGTAAAGAGGCGTGACTGAGAAAAGGATAAAGAGGAGGACGAGGAATTAGATCAAGGCATCAGAAGATGTCGATTGACATTACATTTGAACATTTGAAGACTATAACTCTCAGGGAAAGGAGTTCCATAGACGGGAATTGCGAGACATGGAGCTATTGGAGTAGAAGAGACGGCTGCGTTTAACCGTTTCAAATGTGAAAGGATGGGGCACATATGCCTACCTGGTAACGCGCTGAAATTCATGCAGTTTGGGAACCAGAGAAAATAGCTCGTCTGTGCAGTTAACGTGAAAGTATTTGCAGAAAAAAAAAAACATAGGGAAACGACGGCACGTCTGTGAGAAAGTGACGATAGACGACGTAGACCAGGACCAACCACATAGTGTGTCCGTCTCTGGATTTTGTCGACGACCTTGAGATGAAAAACGGGGCCTCCAGACCACATATCGAAACAGTATTCCATGCAAGAGTGAATGGTTGATTCTTCGGGTGCTTTAATAGATTTCGACACGGAAAATGAAATTATCTGTCTAATCCTGACATATGCGTTCCGATTATGCTAATGCCCTTGTGAAAGGTATGCATAAATTTCTTTTTTCTGTCGTGGGTAAATTGGCTGTAAATAAGCTAGGTTGTTTAGACTTGCCATGACAGCTTGTCGAGGAGTAGGACAATGCTGATTCAAACTTGCGATAAAGCAAATGGAAAAGGCATAGCAATTAACACATACCAACGAAAAGGAAGTTGTAGAGAGCCATGCTCACCTATATCGTTATCTAGGACATGATATTCAAAAATAGCGTCAAGACATAATTTAAATTACAGTAAAGTTCACCGTGTACAATGCCCGGAAGCCACTTGAGGTAGAGGGTTACTTTAAGGGGTAGTTTATATAGATCGGTGGTGAAGATAACGGTTGACTTGAACAGGTTTTTATTATAGTAATCGGAGAAGCGTCCTCTTGGGTGTGTGTTCCATAAGATAGTGAATCGATCGTGTGCCCACAGCCACTCTGCGTAGTCGCCTGAGTCTCCGTCCTCTTCCATCCGTCCTACTCCAGCGTCGTCTCCGATGGTTCGGGCACGCAGTTCGACGCCCGGAGGGAGAGCTCATCCGTGATGTACTTCTCCCTCCTTCTCTTCCTCGCTGGCGAAAACGTGTCGGTGGGCAGCTGAGGACGTAGGCTAGTACAATCAATGATGACCTAGCAGTACTATCGGGTCCACTATTAGTTGCTCTTCGACGATGGAATCGCGATTGGCTGGCCATTTCCTGTGATTTGGCTCAGGATTGGCGAGCGTGGGCAGCAATGGTCTGTGACTCTTTACTTGCTCGGGAGGAAGCCGGTTCAACCCGACCAGGGTGAAAACCGATAGAAGCTATCTGAATAGAACCTCTCGTCGATGGAATACGGAGGGAATGTGGGTGGTTTGTTATTATGTAAGTGTTATGGCGGGTCCTAGTCGTGAAGAACCAGAAAATGCAGTTCGTCCGAACACTTTCGATGGTGCTACCATAGATAGAGCAGTGAGAGAATGGCCACACCCTGCCTGTTTGATAGGTTGCTTACCCTAAAACGCTTCCCAGACAATTATTTTGGGGAAAACATTTCATTTTCAGACGAGTTTTTTTCATTTGTTTTTAATATAATATCTAAGAAACTACTGCGGGTACTTCTCTTCTTTTTGTAACGGCATTCACCCGAGGTGGTTTGAGCAGACTCAAATATTGGAGTTTCATGGGAATTTGGAATTTACAAGCGGTCCCCAACCCGCATGTATAGCACCTGAGAATTGATTATAGTGAATGGTATGGTGAAGGTTTACGTGCAGGACCATTGAAGGGCCGATTACAGAGACCTGGTGCACTACATGCCACAAGGTCCCCAAACGACCCTCCGCAGGTTTTGAATTCAGAGTTGTCCTTCTCCTAGACCAATTGTCATCCAAGGCTATAGAACCCAGTCTGTCCTGCTATTTACGCATAGTTGGGGGGAGAAGAGGAGGATTCACACCTTTCCCAAAGGTATTAGCATTTAAGTGAATGTAATGGATTTGACTGGAATTCGAACTCGGCTCTCCGATTCCTCAAACCAAGCCGCTATCCATTGCTGTACAGTGCCATCGTGTGGCGGTTAACAACTCTACCAGACGTATGAGTTGACACATGGACTCGGTTCAAGCTCAGAAGGCATAGAAAGAATCAAGATCGACATATAAACATATCTGTAGTGGTTTTTGAACGTTATGTTTTGGGTGTGTTTATTCGTTCGTACCTGAAAAAGACACTTTTGGTAAAAATGTATATACGCATCTACAACCGGGAAGTGGTTAAATATCCTAAACATGGCGCACCGGAAATTTCTCCGAGAGTCATCTATGAAAACAAGTAGACCATTTTTAAAGAAAGAATCTTTGCACTTGGGCAACTCTTCGCGACATTCTCGGTGGACATTCACGTCTTCTACAACCGCAGTTTCAATGGCATGAAGTTTGCGGTGAGGTACGTTCTCTTCCTTCTCCTTGAATATTATTTCGCTTGCTTATTCTCCCATTAATTTTGGACATTGTTCTATTTTTTTTTTTTTTATTGCGAGCAGCCATCGACATTTTTACTTTATATTTACAGTTGTTTACATAAGCGGCAATGCTTCGTTTCTGGTTCAGTGCCGGTGCGACTATGTCGACCAGTATAAACCAGTTATGTACTATGAAGACATATCGCGACTAATGTTGCTTTTACCATACAGTCTATAAATTCTCCTTCAGTCTAAATAAAAAAAGAATAGCTATAATAATATTAATAATAATAATAAAACAGAAATCTGTATTTTTAAAAATATAGTCTAGTATAAATATAAAAAAGTTAACATACTGCTTACGTGATGTAAGGGTGCTGCTCTTACATCTAAATATCTCTGTTTTCAGTCATTTATTTTGAATTTGGTAAATTCAGTACACATACTGCCACACGAAACGATGTTTCGTCTATATATATATATATATATATATATATATATATATATATATAATCTCTGTATATATTTTAATATATATCTTGAATCACTACCTCGCAAGAAATTCATTTTTTAATATGTGGAAATATCTATTCTTTGCTTGAAGAAGGTCGTGAAACCAGAAACCCGTGTAACAGAATTATGGAAAATAGAGTATAATATATATTTTCAAATAAAAAATCCACATTCCAAGCAAAAACATTTAAGCTTCTCTTCTTTTTAAAATATACACTTTTCTCTTGTTGGAACAACTATACCTATTCCATATATATATATATATATATATATATATATATATGTGTATGTGTGTGTGTGTGTGTGTGTGTGTGTGTGCTGATCAAAGATCGCCGTTTTCCAGTAACTTCAGTGGAGTACATCGTAATCATAATCATGTTATTGATTTTATTTGAATCAATTTGTAGAAAACGACTAGGAGATATTTGTTAAATATAGCTTGATGATATCTTTAAATATATGTTGATGGTAAGTTTTAATTAGTTTCACCCCATCAATCCAGTAAAGCCTCCAAGACGCAAGGGGGGTGTGGAAGAGTTAGGACTAGAAACATTAATAATAGGCGGGAAGTGAAAAGAGTAATCGGGAGGAAAATAGATGGCAATTGATATTGCATCTAAATTTTTACAAATTATAGTAGGCTGAAATGCATGGGACCGTAAGAAAAGTAACGGTTAGCAAAGAATTTACGAATATATATATATATATATATATATATATATATATATATATATAATGAAAGCGGAGCCTCTAAAAATCCATATTTTATTTCAGGCGCCCATCTCTTTAGACTAAATATTTCTTGTCTGAAATGATGGCCTCCTGATTCCATGAAATAAAATATTACCTACGCATTCCTAAGGATTCTGCTTTCATCATTATATTTGCTCTGTTCATACACTGAACTGTTTTGCATTTATATACTCCTTAGAATTATCCTTATTAATTATCAAGTATATATATATATATATATATATATATATATATATATATATATATATATATATATATATATAAATAAACAATGTGTCATGGAGCACTTTACTCTTTTTGGTATGAAACCATAAATAAAATATTTTAAAATTACTTATTCCTTTTCCTGATATATATATATATATATATATATATATATATATATATATATATATATATATATATATATGTGTGTGTGTGTGTGTGTGTGTGTGTGTGAATGTTTGTAAATGA
>CAHIKZ030004400.1:1285000-1335000 GCA_903632075.3 Acanthosepion pharaonis
TAAAGTGTCAAAACGTATTTTTCGAAGATGTCTTCAAAGAAAATGGGGATTAACATTTATTGGTTTGTTTTGTTTGATTTTATTTCACAGCATGTTTACCTCAATGGATTATTTCATGCCGAAAGCTAAATATTTTGAACATCATTATATGGTTTCAACTATATATATATTGAACGCAATGATATGCTTTCAACTACATATACAGATTTTGTACTTAATCTTATACTTTCAAGGTAAAAGTATGCTTTATAGACATGTCTTTTTTCTTCTTTTATTTGCTGTGTCCCTTCAGGACGATCAAGGTCATCCAAGTTTTCCTGTCCCTTGCAGGTTTTAATGTTATGTTTTTGTTATTTCTACCAAACCCTGTTTTACCATCATTTTTTCATGCTTGGCCGCACTCACATCTCAATGATTATCCCAGGATGGTTTCCAAGCACTGAAAAAAAAACAGTCCAAAATTACTGATGTGTGCATTGCTAGATTACGCAATGTAGAGACACATTTATTGACAAGGATGTTTGTCAAAGGGTCCTAACTGACACAGAGTCCATCAATTTACAATGAGCAACAATGCCTGATAGAGGCTCGATAGTAAACTGCAAGAGAGCAGTATGGTTAAAACTAAGAGGGGACCTCTCGCCAGAATATACTGAGTTACTACCAGCACACACGCGAGATTACATCTCTGTGGAGAAGGACACCTTTGAAAATGTAGAAACAGCGAAAGCTTGGGATAGTCTATTGCAGGTACTATATATATTTAATATAAACCTATTTCTTGAAGGTGGGACATTATATTGACAGTTTCAGTATTTTTCAAATAGTTTATTCATGATGGTTTCATTGTAGTGTTTATGTCTCCGTGTCTTCTATCAGGATTACTGAAGCCGAACTCCAGGAAAGGGCCTCTCTGCGCCTTCTTGGTCACACGCTGTCCACTGATCTGAAGTGGAACAACTACATTGAATCAATTGCTTCATCTACCGCAAGGAGAGTTGGTATTCTGTGTCGCGCCATCAGTTTTTTTCTCCCCTGAGTCCATCCTTCAAATCTACAAATCAACCATTCGTCCTCGTATGGCATACAGCTGCCATGTATGGTCTGGTGCTCCTGCTGTAAATCTTGAGGTCCTCGAAAAAATCCAGAGACGGATGTGGCAAACCGTCTACAGTTACTTTCTCACAGATGTGCTGTGTCTTTCCTCTGTCTTTTCTACACGTATTTTCATGGCAACTGCTCCGATGAGCTACTTTTCATGCTTCCCAAACTGCATGAATTTAAGCGTACTACTAGGTTGGCATCTCGGCCCCACCCTTTTCACTTTCGAAACGGTTAAATATAGCCATCTCTTCTATTGCAATAGCTTCTTATCTCGCACCCCCCGCCATTAGAACTCCCTTCTTATCATATGTTTACCTGATAGCTATAATCTTCAATTATTCAAATATAATGTCAATCGACATCTTCTAATGCCTTGACCTTGATCCCTGTCCTTCTCTTTATCCTTTTTCCAAGCACCCCTCTTTAAACTTACTCCCAGTCTCTGCAACCCCTTACGTGCTGGTGGCACTCCCGTCTTGCTTAAAAAAAAATTATTTAAAATTCAGGACAGATATACTTTCTCTTGCTGAAGTTTTTTTTCATATTATAATATAGTCCGAGTTTTCGTGGGAAAAATGTTAGTAGTTCAATTGTTTGGTTTCAAGACAATACAATGCCAGGTTGAATGGGTAAAACGATAGCCCTAAGGTTGTAATTTACCTAAACAATATAATACGAGGCCAAACAGGGAAAATCATTGTATCAAAAATGTTTGCTTGAAAAACAATATAGGTTAAATAGGATGAATTATTGGAGTCAGTAAGGTTGTGTTGTGTCAAAGCAATCTATAAAAAAAAAATACTGCTTAAGTATATTCCATTTACCTAGATTTGAATAATCGATTCTGGCACTTATCAATTAGTATCAACTTACAGTTAGTCATGTGTAGGTTTCTGTTGATATATATATAGATAGATAGACGTAAACTCCAACAGAAACATAATTCTAAATAAATGTAACCATGTGATTGCTTACAAATTTCGTTTTAACGTTGTCTTGAATGCTGGACTAAAAGTAACCAATATATTTGTTCTATTTTCCAATCAGCGCCCAACATCCGTTCCAAACAATGTAGATATTTTAGGAAATTATTCTTCGCACAAAAATGCGGTTTAGCTCGTGACTTATTGAACTTTGACCTCCCTTCGATAGAAATGTCAAGACGATTGAACCTTTTATTTTGTCTGACAAACCTGTCGACAGATTCAAACGAGTCACAATAACGAAAACAAATGTGTAAATATACGTGTGTTTAAATATCTTCGACTAGACGAAAATGTCATTTCCTCGTGCTGATGCTATTTTGAACGTGCCAAAGGTTAAATCATAATTTTTTTTATCGTCTATTTCAAATCTTTTATTATCCC
The DNA here is from genome assembly GCA_903632075.3 of Acanthosepion pharaonis. Classification (NCBI taxonomy): domain Eukaryota; kingdom Metazoa; phylum Mollusca; class Cephalopoda; order Sepiida; family Sepiidae; genus Acanthosepion; species Acanthosepion pharaonis. The sequence goes on from CAHIKZ030004400.1 coordinate 1,287,472, forward strand.
TTTCCCCACCTGTCATTAGTAGATGCAAAAAAAACTGTCTCCTACATCGTTAAACAAAGCCCGCCATTGGTTAGTTCAACGGGAAAATGAAAGTTAAATTCTCAACTGATAACCTTACAAAGTTCATACAGTTTGTTCACGGGTAATTGTTCTGATGAACTTTCCTCTATGGCAACTAGACATTGCGAATTTAAGCACAGCACTGGATTGGCGTCAAGGACTCATAATTTTACGGGTGAATTGCGAGATGTAACCGGAAGTTCTATGCTAACAGTTTCTTCTCTCACATTTCAAGCGCGTGGAATTCTCTTCCGGTTTATTGCATCTCAGTCAAGTTTGATTTAAAATTTAAATGCAATATTAATTCTTATATTGTCTCTTTCATTCTTGTTCTTTTATTGTTCTCTCTCTTTAATAACGTTGTTTTCTCATATTATCTATAAAATCAGTTACTCTTTGCGCTTTAGTGGCTTTATTGCCTTTTCTCTAACACGGAATTAATTTCGCGAAAAAGTTTTCTTAATCTTTTATTTCAATTAATATGGTTCACCACTCCCTTTTCTTGTCATTGTAAACTTTTATATATTTTTCTAAAAAAATATTTGTACATATACAGATTTTTTTACCGTCCTGGGTAAGACGATAAACTGCGTCAAGGCCTCTGGTCAGGAGGTTTTGAAGAGAGTTGAACTATCTCTTAATTGCTCGTGTTCCCTGCCCCACCCTGACACGGGGTGGTAGCATCTGTTATGCTCAGAGCTATGGGCAAATAGTTGGCCACAAACTGGGGTCAAAACACTATAAAAGTGTAAAAATAGGTCTTAATACTAGAAATACTTTGTTAAAAATATTATTATTACCAGCAATAAATTTTTGAAGAAAAAATTTATTACCAGGAATACATTTTAAAAAAAAACAACAACATATTACCAGCAATAAAAATTGTCGGCATTAAATAACCCATTGTGGTTGATATGTTGTAAAAGAAAACAAACTAAACCAGAATATTTTATAATCATGTGGGTATTATTTCGTGCTCTCTGCAAATGCTTTATTTTGGTACATGTTCGGGTTGAATAGGTATTTATTCGTACTTACGTACAAAATGTGGCACAAGGCCAAAAATGGGGGTGGGGGAAGGACGGTCATCTTCTGTCTTAATTCTAAACTTAGGCTAGTCACAAACACGGACCCAAACATACCAACAATAATCCTATCACCAAAACAACACATTCACTCCTACCTTTCTTACTACGTCCACCATAATGCCTCAATGTCTCTATGAAATCCTAACTAGTCCCCATATGTACATTTCAAAGTCTGAGGAGGGTAGGTGGAGATGTTCGGGGTGGGTGGAGATGTTCGGGTTGAATAGAGATAGATGAGTTCTTGTGGTGATTATGTAATTTGGTAGAGTGAATGGGTCGTAAATAGGATTAGCAACAATTTGGATAAAAAGTATTGACCAGCCTTTTATCTTACCTCATCAGCCGCGTGCCACATGTACAGTGTAACCCGGATATAAGAGACCCGGATATAAGAGAAACCCGGATATAAGGGAAACCCGGATATAAGAGAGATTTTCTCTGGTCCCAAATTAGAGCCCATACTTACCTAAACAAAATAGACTAAACCCGGATATAAGAGAAACACGGATATAAGAGACTTCTTCTCCGGTCCCGACAACTCTCTTATATCCGGTTTACACTGTATAAATTTATAAAATAAACATTCCTCTTTCTCGTTTTCAATATAAATTCATTTCCTCGGGTAGAAGTCCTTGCTCGCCTATCGAATACAATATTTCGTCATTAGTTTGTTTTGTGCGGGTTGGCAGATTATAAACCAATATGTGCTTAAAAATCGCACGTAATTGCATTTGTTTTATTTTAGTATCAAGGTTCAACTTCTTTAATTAATCATTAGAATAGTTCTGCTTCCCTGGGAAACTTGCGTAATGGTATGCTAGTCTGTCGTGTATAGCTGTGGCTCTGTTCAGCCAGAACACATTAATGTCCTCGAAGCCAGGCGCTTTTTGTTTGAAATGTTTCCTACATTTCCTCTTAACTTTTCGTTTTTATTTCCATCTTCTGTTCGAATTTGATCCAACAAAATTGATTTTTACTTTGGTTAACTGTTCTACAATTCTTTTGTTTTGTTTGCTGTATCGCCATAGCCTACGAAAAATATTCCGTTTCAAGCGATTGTTTTATTTCTTCTTTTTTTTAAAAAAAAAAAAAAAAATTAACTGTCTGTAGATTTTGATTTTATTGTTTCTACGGTGTGTGTATATTGCAGAATTCACATGGAAATCTCGTAAGCTTTCTTTCCTTTCTTAGCTACCATTTTTATTTATTTCTTCTCTGATGGTCTTATTTATTTTTGATGGTAGTTTTTTTTTATCTTGTAGAGCCCACACGAAGTTGAAAAATCGTTATTTTATTTTTACGATTTGCCGGTATTCGCCTTTATTTTTTTTAATCGTGTCCTTTGAATAGATTGGTTCTCTCGCAAAGAAATAAATGTTGCCTTCCCAAACTCTAATATATAATCATTTGTATTTTCTGACATTTTATATCATTCCTATTACATTTCCACTATTCTGCGCTCACCCTGTTTTTATTATTATTGTTTTTGTTAAATGTGACGCCTATTCTAGAGAGAAGGTATAATAATAAATTGCTGTTTCATATTAAAAATTGATAATTTTAGGTATTCATTAGATAGATAAATAATTAGGTGACCGAGATAGATAAATAGAAAGATAGATAGATAGATATCAACAGATTGAGAGAGAAATGTACATGTCCACATCAATCGAATAGTTCTTTATTAATCTCCATGTAGGTCGTTCCAGTATTAATGTTACTAAATTTCCCCTATAAAGGCTCAGGGCCTCTGAACGTAGTGTGCGACTGGATAAAGTGCTTGATATGAATATCAGAGGATGTTGTAGAAAGTAAAGAATATGATGGTAAGGAGGATAGGTTATAAATAAGAAAGATAGGTAATGTGTGTGTATGTATGTATGTATGTATGTATGTATGTATATATATATATATATATAATAATCGACTCTCCCGTCGAGATTCGACGTATGAGGGTCAAGCAGATCATTTTCCAGGAAACCGACAGCTCGACACCGGCACATGAGATTTGATTATAGTGGTGAAGGCCTCGTGCAGGACCATCCACACTTTTTGAAGGGACGAATACAGAGACCTGGTGCACCGAATGCCACAAGGTTCCCAAACGACCCTCCGCAGGTTTTGAATTCAGAGTTGTCCTTCTCCTAGAACAGTTGTCATCCAAGGCTATAGAACCAAGTCTGTCCTGCTATTTTACCCATAGCTGGAGGGAGAGGAAGAAGATTCATGCCTTTCCCAAGGGTATTAGCACGTATGTGAATGTAATGGATTCGACTGGAATTCGAACTCTGCTCTGCGCTTCCTCAATCCAAGCCGCTATCCATTACTCCGTGCCTCCTATCCTATATATAGATATATTACCTATCCTTTTTATTTACAAAAATAAAATATATATATATATATATATATATATATATATATATATATATATATATATATATATATATATATATATATATATATATATATATATATATATATATGTGTGTGTGTGTTTAGGAAGCAATCAATATTTCATGCACATTTCATTGAATACGACAGACAAGGTGCTGTTATTTAATTTTTTTATACGATTTCTTATCTGTTCTGATATTGTTTTCTTTCAGAGGGTAAATTATATAAAAACTGTTCTTTTTTTTGCCGAGCGCTTTCGGCTATACATTTAGCCATTTTCAAGGATGAAATATTTTTTAAGGATGAAATATATTTAACTTTAAATAAGAAATAGTTTCTTGCATGTATTTATTTATATAATATTTTTCATTTTTAAAAACACGATCAAGATATTGTGTCCATGTTTATAGTTGACATTTAGTGTTGTTATATTTTTGTTTTTACAATAAGGCTTCTATTATTGCGTGTAGATGATGCTGTTATATTTCTGTTGTCAACAAGTATGGTCTAATTTAATAGTTAAAATATTTCACCCTTGAAAATGGTTAAATGTTAAGCAGCAATTGCTCGGAAACAAAGAACATTCAGACAGTTTCATATAATTTATCATCTGAAAAGAAAAAAAAACTTATTAGAACACATGAGAAATTGTAAAAAAAAACTATATCAAAACACTTTGTCTGTCCTCAAGTTAATTTTGTCGTATACAAATATAATTGTGTTTGCGAAGTCAGCTACACAGGGAGGACAACTCAGCGTCTGGAAGTAAGTGATAAAAAACACGTGCCAGGTAAGATCAGGAATCACACCATGGTTTCAAATGAACTAATCCCAAATATATATGGATTCTCAATCTGTGAGCACCTATTAAAGAACAGTAAGTGTGCGACTGAATTTTGTGTTGACTGGTTTACTTCTTTATCCCAGTCACACATTTTATTTAATCTTAAGGTACTATATATCAAGTCTCGCGAACCGTCTCTGTAAGCAGCGTGATTGCTTGCTGGGGCTTGCTATCATTAGTCTCTCTCCCGTTTTTTCTCACTTCTCTACCCTCTGATCAACCATTCACTGATTTGATTTATTGTATTTTACTCCTTTTCTCCCGACTAAAAATAAACTTTGAAGAGCTGGAGCGAAACCGGTTAGTTTTCCTTTTTCAAAATTTTTTTAATCATCAGTTTTTTTTTAATTATGCCTAATAATATCCAGCTTAACGTTTTTACAGCAATATATATATATATATATGTGTGTGTGTGTGTGTGTTTTCAATTCTTCAACTAATATCATTTGGCTTAATGATATAAAGAGACTGAGTGTCCGCCAGCAGTTTTTTGAGATATCCCCGGGACACTAATTACTATGAGTAATATTAAGATTTTTATTGTCTGATGTCTTCAGTGTCTACTTTGCATCTACTTGAGGTTTTTCCTTTTCATTTCATTGTACTGTAATTCTTTTTTTCGGAATTTTTTTCCCAGCACTTTCACACATTGGGAAAACGAGCGTTTCTTACCAAGATCATAGAACACCAGGGACATTATCTTGCAGATAATTACTATGTCATTTCTTCTCGTTATCTGATCTTTTCTTAAGGTCGCCACATGGCGTGGTCTAGGATTTCGTAGCTGTTAAACATTTGTTCTTCCCCCCTTCGTCTATTCGCTTACATTGTCATTTTTATATCTTAAAGTTGTTTTTTTTTTATTAATTGTACAAATTACACTTATCTTGTCAATAACAATTAATTCACAGCAAAAATTGACTGAACAAAAGTCAAATAGACTATCACTATTTTGTATTGAAAGATGAAGCCAATATACAATTAATATTGCATAAAATATTCTGGCTTTGGATGTTGGAGGTGGAGTAATGGATAACAGCTTAGATCGAGGAATCTGAGAGCCGAGATCGAATTTCAGTCGAATCCATTACATTCACTTACGTGATAATAACCTTGGTAAAGGTATTAATCCTCTTCTTCTCCCTCCAGCTATGGGTAAATAGCAGGACAGACCGGTTTCTATAGCCTTCGATGGCAACTGCAGAAAAGGGCAATCTACTTCGTGTTAAAAAAAAAAAAAAAACTGCGTCGTCAGTCATGAATCGAAAGATACATGATGGCCTAAGCGTGTATCACTCATGGCACATAACTGACAGACTAGAAATTTTGCAAATGTCTTTTGTTTGACGATACAAAAAAATCGCAATGCTACAAATCAAGAGATTCTCATAAAAGAACCTTATTTTGATACACGCAGAAATATTTTTTGATGTAAACATAAGAGCATATTCTTTTATAGTAAGTATTTTTTATAGAAAGTATTTATTTGTTCGCCCACTTGAACTATGGTACAAGGCCGATTTTAAAGAGTAAATCCCGCGAGTCACAGGAAGTTTAGTTTATATTCATGTTTTTCAGTTTCTTAAGTTACATTGACGTCAACAGTGGATTCCTCAGGATTTAGTCAAATATGACTACAGTTGCTTACGAACGAGTCGCTTGTTTACATTTAACAATTAAACTGTGGCTTTCATCAATTAATATCTCAATGCAGATCAGAAAATACTGTCAAGTGATTTAAACTTTTTTCAATGATACTTGTATGATTCTGTTGTCAATGATTAATTGGTAACGCTAGGATTCAAGCGCTTACTATTTAATCGTATTTATTCTCTTTCTTGAGAATATACCTGCAAATAAATCTGATAGATCAGAATGTCTGCATGCATACTTCTCGAAGAGAAATTGGAGGAAAACTAGTAAAACCTTGTTGCAAAAATTGGGAAACTCCATTGAGCCTGAAATGCTTTAAGGAATATCATACTTTTTTTTATAATTATTACGTCTAAGAACTTAAAATTTGTTTTATTTTCCTTTTATTTTTATAAAGTAAAATAGTTAACATATCATTTGTATTGTTTTTGTACCTTATTCAAACGAAATTAAAATGCTCGTTCATCCAAGTTTTTTTTCGGCCATTTAAAACATTTTGTATTTTGCTAACCGCTTTGCCTCCATTTTTGAACCGTGTTGATTGGTGCTACAAAATCGCAAAGAATTGGAACATATAACAGAAACGACCCCAGTTGAGGGATTTACGCAACAGCAACCCCTGACATCGATATCACATGAAAACAGGAAGAGAAAATAATGTCATAATCAAGATTCTGACATTTCAAGCTACTTCGAATAAAAGGTTAAGGAGACTGACATCACTGAAAAGAGTGACAACAGCTACTGGATTTGACAAACCTATTTTTCTGTAAAAAGTGGTTTAAGAGAAAGATTTTAGAAATTTCGACCTACAGTAGATCTGGCTGCTCGGTCAATGAATACCAAATGTTTCCTTCTAAGGAAAAGGTTAATATTACCATTACCCTATGCTACGTTATTAGTTTATGTTATGGGAACTTACCCATAATAATAATGGACTATTCCTGACATTATAAATACTGTGCCTCTCAAGAGGTATGAGGATATTTTAAGATGAGGAGAGATAATTGAGAGCATATTGTAAGGACATTGGAATAGTGACACTTGTCGAGACAACTCTAACCAAATCTGATAGTCATTACTAATACTTCTACTTCTTTGTATTATATTTTTGTTGTAATATATCTTTGTATTCCATACCTGTGTTCGTGTTATTCTTCCATTGGTTCTAACCTTGGACCATCACCGTGAAACAAGGAACTTGGACCATAACAGTTTATTTCAGCAACGATAGAATTTACAGCCACCAATGTTTCTCAGGTTATACAAATATTACCACTGAAATCAATTCACCCCATACAAGGTGATAACGCCAGTAAGATGCAAGGGGCTACTGGGAGTGAGAGAGAATGAGATGACTTGAGAAGGAACAAAAAACTCTATCCTTAACAAGAAAAAAAGATAAACCTCTACAACTATTAAAAAAAAAAATCTATGCGATGTGTGAACCGGATGATAAGCGAACCTATCTCCTCCTTTTACACTCAATGAGAGATAAAGAAAAACTACAAACTGTAATTCCTTCACATTTACGACAAGCTGACAATGCTATTTTCAATTTTTTTTTATTCTTCATCTGCGTTCCTGGTTTATTATCTGGACCTCAACCTGACGAGTCAGCAGGATTTTTCTGTTAATTGACCCATATGTAAAGTTATTCACACATAATTTAAAGTTATTTATCGCAAATATCTATTCACCCCAAGAAATTGATAAATTTTCAATCAAAGATTATAAGATTTTTCATTAAATCTTTGGCACTCTTTAGAAATTATAAATTTTAAATCAAAACTTGTTTAACTTGCTTCACAACAACTCCAACCCTTAGAATGAAAAATTAACAAAAGTAAGGGAGTTATTAAAATTTCGTAAGTGCGGATGATTTTCAAGTGACTTAAAAGGAATTTCTTTTTCAATTTAAAAAAAAAAAAGATTAAAAAAATCTATTTTTGTCATGTTTATCAGAGTGAGCACGAATGTAGACCCCACATATAGAAACAGCATATTTGGGTGGAGGGCGGTCGCAAAGGTCAACCCAACCGGAGTGCAATGGAAGAGTCTCCCCCTGGTAAAATTTTGAATTTTAGTAAATATAAATTATTTTTATTTTGGGGTGAATTAAAAAAAAAGATCTTTGTCAGCTAATTTTTTTCTCCTTTTTTGTTTTATTCCGCAAGTCTGACTTTAAAAGGAATGTATGTTTCTCATTTTTATCATATTTGCAAGTAAATAATAATAAGGAAGAGTCCATCCCATCAAAGCAATTACAGGTGTGTTTGATGAGAAGAAAAATGGTCAGTATATATTTTCCAAAGCTCCAATCTCAAAAGTATAAATCCTAGAAATATGCCATGATCCCATCCGGGAGCTGTAAAAACTTCGTGCAAAAAGCTTGAGGGCCCAGAAAATAATTAGCGGACTGAGAAATGTTACAAAAACTTTCCTTGCCTCGGAGTGATGCTAACAGGATAGAGACGGTTGAAAAATCGATAGCGGCTCGGATGAAGAAATCGGTGAGTCAAGTTAGAATTCCAGTCGAGTTCCTTACTTTCACTTGCGTATAAATACCTTTAGGGAAGTTATGAAGCTATTTCTCTCCACCGCGGCTATGGGGAATGACAGGCTGTGTCCTAAAGGTATGTGTGGCAACCGATCAAGGAGAAGGACACTTCTGAATTTAAAACCTCCAACGATGAGTAATAATAGTCTCACAAACCCATAATTGGCCAAGCATGGTGAGTATGGCTACAACGCTGAAGAGATGGACAATTGAGGAGGGGGTTCGAATGAGAAGGCCATTGTGACGTCACCCCGGCCTCTCTCCGCGCTCGTGCTGTCCCGAGACGACCAATGTGACTTGGTATTAGTCGCGGCACCAAATTTGATGTTCTAACCCTTGGCTGATTCGGATGGGAATCTGGTTAGATTCGGTATCAGCTTTGTCGTTCCCAGCTTTGTCGTTCCCAGCTCGCCTCCAAAGTCTGGTTACCGAAGTAACTGCTTTGACTTCTAGTCTAACCTACCCACGTTGTGATTTGATCTTAGGTAGACGAAATCAATCAGTCGCCGGGCCGCAATGCAAGCCGAGTCCGAGCAAAGGTAACAACGCACAAGTATATGTAAAAGAAAATAAAGTAACAACTCGAAAAGTTCAAATGTGTTAAAAAGGAATAACAAATATTTTTATATCTGGTTGCTGAATACAGGATGCTTCTTTCTCCCAAACCGCTTCTATGGATTCGTGACACTTTGCGCTTGTTAGGCGTGTCTTAACATCTGAAGTTGTTTTTCGATAACTGTTTTTTTTTGTATCTTCAGGTGTTATTCGTAAAAATTGTTTTGGTGGTGTGAGTCTAAGACGTTCTTCAAAAATAAATTGTTCTTGGTTAGAAGTCGAAGTCGGGATGCGTGGATCTTGAGTCAGCTTCCAGCGAGCCTGGTCTCAGAGCTCACAGCTCAACTCTGTCTGCGTCTGCGTCTCTCTCTCTCTCTCTCCAACTCCAACTGCAACTGTGTGTCGTCTACTTGCCGTGGTTCTGTTTATATGGACGCCGACCAAAACCGGGTGTGGGCTTGTCGTGGTTTGGGGTTCCTCGATAATTCTAAATCCACAATAAGGATTTTCTTTGTTTTCGGACAGGAAAATTTATCACTTTCAATTTTTGGTAGTCCATTGCTTTTTTGCTTCAGATGGGTCCTCCCAAATTCTCAGCGTGTGTGTGGCTAGATTGGCCTCAGTTTAAAAGTATCGCTCAAAGAAAAAAAAATATCTTCTTTTTTTTTTCTTTCTCTTCCCGACACCAGACCTCTACGACTCGTAGTGTGGTCCTTAATCTCTATCCTAACCAAATGTCACCTGGAATGTATCAACGAGATTTTCGCCAGCCTCAAGTGGGTGGTTAACTAGACGTATTCGCATTCTGTCGCTATTATCTCTCCCGGTAACAAACTCTTATCATGGCCAGGTCTAACATAAAACAGGTGTTTTTCCCAAAACCAAATGATATCTACGAAAGATAGTTAATGGTTTATTCTTCCCTTCTTCTTGGGTGGCCTCAGCTGATGTCTTTCTCGGTCAGTACGTGACCTGATTACAATTATCTCCCAGCTTCTGTTTCGTAGGCCACTTGACCAATTTGAAATTTTCATTATTGCCATGGGCAGATGGCTATCTTTTATTCGCCGCCTCGTAGCATAAATTAATTCGACAGATCCGAGATCTTACGAATTTCCTATCTTCTGCGAAAAAATACTTTTCTTCGCAAATGAAAAAATCTTTACCACTTTTCTTTGTTAAAAAAAAATAACATCGCTCAGTATGTCTTTTCGTGATAGCTTCTTATCGCCTTAATTATTTCAGCTTCTTCTCGCCTTAATTATTTCAGCTTCTTATCGCCTTAATTATTTCAGCTTCTTCTCGCCTTAATTATTTCAGCTTCTTCTCGCCTTAATTATTTCAGCTTCTTATCGCCTTAATTATTTCTCGCTTTTAATTTTCACGCGACCGCTAAATAGTGTCACACATGGATTTGGACTTTATACTCTATTCGTGGATGACAGCCAGTTAGGAAGAAGATAAATTACTTTCCCAAAGCCTTGGAGGAGGCAATAGGAAACTATTCTATTATCTTTCCAATATCAATGAAAAGGACAATTTGGGGACCAGCGATTTGCTACAGTCTTCTACGTTGTCAACATTTTCTTATTTGCCAAGATCTTTTAATATCCAGTTTAGGAAACAACCAGAACAGCTGTTTACGGATACTGAACCTGTAGTAATATTTATTCTGCAATTTATAACAGAAATGTGGCACAAGGCCGAAATAGGGGAATGTATTGCTTTTATTTAGCCTCTTCATTTTAACTGGTCCTCTGAGAGTTCTGAAGTATTCTTTTTTTTTTTATTGTGGTTTGATTCATTTTAGTGATTCAGAAACATTGTGATATTTTTACTTAACATCATTATTAATATCTATCTAGACAGCCGTCTCTATACCATTTGTTCGTCATGTACAGACATATCACCGAAATATTATTCTTTACAAATCATTAGTTTAATTCTTCTGTTGAATAGAAAATGTATTAATCTTTTGATTTTACAGTTCTTAGATTATCTTAAGTCGTATCGTGATTTCTCCGGATATAAATGATTTGTGCAAGATATATATTTTAATCATTTCACCGGAAGCAAGGCAGTAAAGCCGCTAAGACACAGGGATTACTGAGTGTAAAAGAATAAAAAAAAGAGAAATATCCTGAAGGAACGAAAACAAAAGAAAAGTAATCAAATAGATATTAGATAACGATTGACATTACATTTAATTTTTAAAAAATCAAAGTTTCACCCGCGAAGAGTTGGAGAAGAGAAACTGTTGCCATACAAGATACGGATGCATCTAGTCAATTAAACTCTAAATTGGTGGGACCGTGTTATCAATATAGTATTTGCTTAAATTCATTAAGTCTCCATACCGTAGTGGAGAACTCATACGAACAATTACCATGAAAATACTTATAGAAAAGGAATTGTAAAATAGGGACTTAATATCTAAAAAGAATTGAAAGGAATGGTGAAATATAAAAAAAAAACGTGTTCGAATTATAAAGTTGGAAAAGAATTTACCGTTCATAAATTACGTATTAAAATGAAAAGAAATAAAAAGAGAACTGCAGTCAAATACACTAGGGTTTATCTCTATCTATAAAAGGCAGGATGTGTTTGTGTGTGTGTGTGTGTAACGAATGCACGGCCGCAATTTTCGACGGATTTGCACCAAAATTTACATGCACATGCTCCAAGTTAGCAGGAAGCCCAAGACCGACATTGCATTTCTCAACTCCCATCGATAGTGGAAATAATCGATGTTTTCATGCTTCTACGACAGTTTTCATGTAGTTTGCGGCCATTTTCTACTGGTCAGAGTGAGAGCTTATAGCTGGCTGCTACGAATAGGCAGGAAGATTCTATTGGCCAGCGTGAGAACCAACAGGCGACTGGCACGAATGTTAACTAGCATGCTAGAATGCAAAAAAAAAATCGATAGCTGCCTTCGTCACAGGTGGGAAAAATTTAAATCTGCATGGCACTTTACTCCAATTGGCTCATTCGCTTGCTTAAACTCAAAGTTGATTCTGATTCCGCAGAACTGGGTTGTGTGTGAAAAAGTATTTGTTAACATTCTGTTTTCATTCGATTTTTCCAGTTACGAGTCCTTTTTTAAAGCTGATCGTTTTGTGTTCGTTTTGTTTAGTTCTTTTTTCGTAACAGATTTAATGTTTAGTATAGAGCTTAGAAAAAATTCGCAGTGTGAGATAGGCAAGAAGTAAGGCATGTAGCAACATCAGCACGGCAAAGGGCACTCCTTTAAAGGCAAGGAAGGAAAAAAAAATTAAGTCAAGTGATAGCGATTGCTGTATGAGTCGTACGATTTTTGAATCAAGCACGGGCAACGCCGGGCCGTGCTGCTAGTTTCAAAAATAAGATATTTTAAAATTACATAGAACTATTGCACAAAGCTTTCTCCCCGTTCGAGTTGTTTAGCAACGAGGCTTTGTTGAACCGTTTGGGAATGGTCTATTGATTTTGGTTAAAAGTTACGTCTTCGGGGTTACTTTTGTATGAAGGAATCGGCGAAAATGTTGAAGAATGAAAAATAGGTGAAAGGCAGTTGTCATCCTCACAGCTTAAGAAATGAACATTAGTTGTTCTGTTGGATACGTCTCGTTTAAAATAATATTCCTTGAGTAATTATACCTCTTGTCGCTCCGATGCGTCCTGCAAGCTGATATCTTCCTGATTTTAAACAAATAGAGTTAAGAAAAAAAAAAAAAAAAACTGAGGCCAAGTAGTCAAAGTTAGTCTTCAGTTTAGTTTCTCGGTTGCAAGAAAAAGTCGTGGGGGTGAATCTTCTCCCGAACGCAGAATTATGTGTGTTCCATGTTGCCTATCAGTCAGAACTACAATTTGATATTCTTTTGCTTGGGTTAATTTTACTTTTCCTTTCTTCATTGTGATTTTGTGTATTTTCCCATCGGGAGAGAGAGAGAGAGAGAGAGAGAGAGAGAGATAAAAAAAAAGAAACATTTCGAATCATGCAATGTATTATATGACAATGCTTTTCTTTGCTTTCAGTTTTAGTTCTATATTACATTTCATTCCCGGCAAGAAGAGTGGAGACCGTAAGCAGTTGACTGTAAAACCGTGAGCGAGAAAGAGACAGTAATTAGGCTGTTATATTTCATCGCTTTTAAGCCGGCAAGAGATTCACTATAGCGAAACAGTCTGACGTCTGTTTATGATTGACAACTACACCGAGTCAACTGGGAGGAAGCGCCAAACACTTAGGCTTTTAACAAATCATTACGTCTGAAATATTCACTCTTGACTGACAGCTTAAAACAACCATCACATAAGACCGGCTCTTGACTTTCCTTTTGGAGTTTTAAAAATAATAAAAGTTACGCAGATAAATATTTGAAACAATACTATCTGTTTGCAGAACCAATTTTTATGTTTGCGCGTGTGTGCGCGCGCGATTGTGTTTGTGAGCATTTGTGTGTTTGTCACTTTTCATGCCACCCACACAAGCATGTGGAATATTTTCTGTTGAGTTAATTATATTTATTATATTATATAGATCAGAACTTTCTACTTGGGTATAGAATTACTATCTATCTATCTATCTATCTATCTATCTATCTATCTATCTATCTATCTAATTCTGTTCATATCTATCTGCATTCATAATTAAGTCTATTCATTTCTATCTATCTATCTATCTATCTATCTATCTATCTATCTATCTATCTATCTGATTCTGTTGATATCTATCTGATTCTGTTCGTATCTATCTTAATTCAAACTAAGTCTATTCATGTCATCTATCTATCTATCTATCTATCTATCTATCTCATTCTGTTTATATATATCTCATTCTCTTCATATCTATCTATTTGCATTCATAACTAAGTTTATTCATTATATATATATATATATATATATATATATATATATATATATATATATATAATTATTTATTTAAAAATAAGATTCCAACTCGCGACATAAGAGGTCTCATGTTACAAAACAAGAGCCGAAAACTTCAATATAATTATTTGAATTAAATTGAGTTAAAGTAAGCTCTGTTCCATCTTCAAGCGAAATTCTTTTTTGGAATAACGTATTTCTGAAATTTACGTGTTTTAATAATTGAAATCAAAATTTCCATGGTAACAGCTAGGGCGAATTGTTTAAATTGGGTAGGCCTGTGTTGGGTGTTAATAATAAGTATCACTATAGAGTTACTTTCATAGATGTCAAGTCAGGGAAAGGTGGGGGTGTCTAAATTTGAAACGGAAGATGTATTAACCCTAGTCTGGTTTGCATGTCTATGGAGATTTATTTATTTTTTTTTTTTTATTTTTTATGAAAGGGATTTGTGCATATAAAAAAACTGCCGTAACGTTTTTTTTGACGACTACATAAAGGGTTATCTTTTTTTTGTAGGGTATTTAAATTATATATATATATATATATATATATATATATATATATATATATATATATATATATATATATATATATATTCCTGATTAAGTCTGTTCTTCTCTTATGCTTCTTTCTATGTTTTTGTGCATTTACTGAATTCTTTTTCAATCCATATTCAGGTGGTTTGCTACCAGTATCAGTTCTGGATTATTCTAATGTCTTTCCTAAATATATAAATTTTACCTAACTGTACAAACAGTTCATTTTGACGTACCTTATCAAAGGCTTTTGCATAATCTCTAAAACCTAATAAAAAATAAAAAAATGTGCCATTTCTTAAACGTGTCATTATTTTCCACAAGAAATACAAATTTTATATATTTTTTTCAAGTGGCTAGTGTACTGATGATGGAATTGTTTATATTGATTATATAGTTATTCATAGCTGTTTTAAGAATGATTTGTTGTTTGATAATCAAAGCTAAAACCTCCAAAATTAGAGTCAAACAATACCTTTCCAAATCATAAATTGGGATTCAGTATTTCAGACGTCTCCAAAGCGTTTGATAGGGTTTGGCATGCTGGCCTTCTTAGCAAGGTCCATGGTTATGACATTACAGGTCGATTGTTTGACCTAATACAATCATTCCTGTCAAACCGTGAATTGAAGGTCGTTCTCAACGGATTCTCCTCCAGTTCCTATCCAACGAACGCAGGTGTCCCTCAAGGCTCCATCCTAGGCCCCACTCTATTCCTTATCTACATAAATGACATTCGTGACGCCATAAATTCCCAAGTTGGCATCTACGCGGATGACACCACAATTTACTCCTGCCTCAGAAACAAATCTAGTGTTGCAGTCAAAATTAACCTGACCGTGCGTCTCGAAAAGAACCTCCGATCTGTTGAGAACGAGGGCAGGAATTGGCTGGTCAACTTTAATGCCTCAAAAACAAAACTGCTCTCTATTAATCACCACAGAGATCCTTCCCTGCCCTCCATTAGAATGTCTGACGCTCAACTTCACGAGAGCACCTCTCTGCGGCTGCTCGGTCTCACGTTGACTGCTGACCTGAGATGGAACAAATACAGTGAGTCAATTGCTTCGTCCACCGCAAGGAAAGTTGGCTCCCTGTGCCGCGCCAGGAAATTGTTTTTCCCCGGAATCGATCCTTCAGATCTACAAATCAACAATTCGCCCTTGCATGGAGTATTGCTGCCATATATGGTCTGGAGCCCCTTCTGTTTGCCTCAGGGTTTTTGATAAGCTACAGAGGAGGATATGCGATATAATTGGCCCTGATCTGGCATCTCGTCTACAGTCACTTTCTCACAGACGCGCCGTCGTCTCTCTCTGTCTGTTTTACAAATACTTTCATGGCAATTGCTCCGAGGAGCTGCATTTGCTGGTTCCCAGACTTCATGAATTTAAGCGCCATACGAGGCTGGCATTCCGCTTTCACACTTTCACTGTCGAAACTCCTAAATGTAGCCGTCTCTTCTACTCCAATAGCTTCATGTCTCGAATCTCTCGCCTGTGGAACTCCTTTCCCTATTCTAATTTCCCTGTGAACTATAATCTCCAACTATTCAAATGTAATGTAAATCGACATCTCCAGTTGCCTTAATCTATCCACTATCCTTCTCCTCATCCTTTCCTCTATCACTCCTATCTGATCTTGCTCCAAATCTTCTGTAACCCCTTGCGTCCTAGTGGCTTCCCGTCTTGCTTGGGGTGAAATGCTTAAAAAAAACCCAAAAAAACGTATATTGTTCAACATATTTTTTAAATTTAATAAAGGGGGCATAGTGCCCCGATCACTAAAGGGATAACTTTAACATTTTCTCCGATATTTTCCACAATCTAGTTAACATAAACTACAGGTTCGAGTTATTGTCGGTCCTTTATACTTGGTTTGCTGTCATAGTGGAGCCAGCAGGCATGGCCACATCAATTATTTGGTGTTATAGATCTATTTCTAAATTGTATAAGACATCTACAAAAAAGTAAGACATACTCTTATAGATAATCATCAAACACACAATAAATATACACCATGCATATATATTCATATATATGTATATATAAATACATGTATATATATATGGGATATATATATATATATATATATATATATATATATATATATATATATATATATATATATATATATATATTATATATTTATGGCTTATCATTTACCATATCTAATTTATATGATTGTGAATGCCTATAAATTTCTCTGTTTGTCTCTCTCTCTCTCTTCTCTCTCTCTGTCTCTGTCTCTGTCTCTCTCTCTATATATATATATATATATATATACACACAGTATGTATAAAATCATATGTAAATATTTATATGCTAGCAGATATAATCCGTAATGTAATATATTTGTGTACATCAATTATATATATATATATATATATATATATATATATATATATATATATATATATATATATATATATAATTCCTAAAGTGTTGAGCGTTCTTCTGTTCGAAGTTCATAGTTCAAGACTATCTTTGGTTGCCTTCCTCTTCCATTATTTTCAGTAGCATATGTTCGTAACATGTCTCCGACACGTCGTAACCTTATTTTTTGCGTTAGCGTCAGTGCAAGTTATAATAAATATACACATTCAGGACGTGGGCGATCATGGCTCTCAACAATTTTTTTAATCTTTTGTAACATTTAATAAAGTTTATCTTTCTGTTATCTCTCTTAATTCCTGTTCTGCCAAGATCGTTAAGTAGGGTAAGCACTGATTTCTGTTGTTCTTCTTGTTTTCTCTATGTCCTGTGAGTTTTATATTTTATAAGCCCACTTTCCTCATGATGTGTCCTGGAAATTTAAATTGTCTCTTTCTGCGTCATTTTGCATCCATTTTCCCTAAAACTTATTCGTTGCTCAAGTGTTCAGTTCAAGAGATTCTCAGTATGCTTCTGTAGAACTAAACTTATGTTGCTTCAAGTATCCTCCCCGTCTCTCATGAAATTAGACAGCAGTCACTGGCATATAAGAGGATCATTATTACATAACAATTCAGTAGCCGTTTCTTTATTTATAAAAATTTTTTTCCTGATTCTTAGTATTTTGCTTAGGTATTTGAAGATAGCATTCGCTATCGCAATACGCCTTCGGATTTCGGTGGTAATAAACTTCATGTCAGTGTAGTTATCTGTATTTTATATTTTTAGTGGGTGGGGCTATCAGTACTCTTCTTCACTAATTTCTTCAACTTCCTATCCAGATCTTGATATTTTCCCATCTCCTTTTCTTTGGAGCCGAGTTCGCACCCGTTTGGGACAATAAAATAAATAGTTTGACAATTATTCTGAATGTATCCTGGTACCGTTGTTATGTAAACATCTTGAATACCAAAGAGGGTACTGCCTGTCAAGTAGCAAGTACCTCAGACAGACACTCCTTTTCAAAGTATGCTTCCTGTAGTCAAAACGAAGATTTTTGTAACGTTTCTAAAGTGTATTTTATGCTAAGTAGGTCGACATATTCTTTAAACTTCAGTGGGATGAAGTCCAATGTCCGAATCACTACCGGGGTTATTTTAACATTTTTTTCTCTTGCATTTTCTGTAATATGTCAATCTCAACCTTCCGATCAGAGTAGTTGCTGATCTTTTCTATTTGATTTGTTGATATATTGTAATCAGAAGGGATGACCTCATCAATTATTTTGCATTTATTTTAAGTTGTTTTGAGAATGATTATATCTGGTCTTCGGTGTTCAATAGATCGATCTGTTTGGAGGTCATCATTCCAGACTAACATTGGCTTGCATTATTCTCAATTGTACCTGATTGTAACATTCCTCGGATACGGTATAGCCAATTTTTTTTACAAGATCCAGTACATGTTAAGGCAAACAGGGTCATGTAGTCATTTGCACTCTATCTCTCTTAGTGCCAGCATTTTACAGCCACTGATTACATGCATGACATTATCTTACTTCTCACCACAGAAGCTTTACTTTGGTTCATCTGTAGTGTGGTATACGTTGCTGGCTTTGCCTTTTGTATGTAAGCCTTGGTACTACGTAGCGATGATTACAATTTTTAGTCCCTCTTTTCAGGTCACCATGCTTCAACCATTCCTGGTAGGGATTCATGGTCTTTCAACTTTTCCGTGGCTCATTCAAACTGTCCATGCAAAAACATGCTAAATAATTGGTCGAGTTCCTCCCATGCGTTTCTCGCCTTGAATTCTTCGTTTCCTTCCAGTTAAACACACTCTCTCAGTAGCCATCTATGGTGCTGTATATTGCAGCAGTTGTTCTTTAATGTTCACCAAATAGTGTACCAGAGATCTTCGTTCACCTTCGATACAGCCAAAAGATAAAAGTGAAAACGATAATTATCTGCCCCTTATTACTAAGTCTATAATTATCTTCTAAGATAACAGGTGTCCGCTTTATCATCATAACAGTTTTCACAAAAGTAGAAATGCGATCTTATCGACTTGATCATATCGTTTGATAAAAATCATTTCAGGTAAAGAATTTGATAAACTCTCTATACATATAAGGATCTGGAAATAAAAATCACAAAGATTTAGCATTTAAATGCAACCGTTATTCCAGTAGTAATAGGATAACTAGGAATGATTAATCAGAACACTGGTATATGCATTTTAAAAACGTCTAGGAAACCAAATTTTATTTTAAATACAAAAGATTGTATTAATTAGTACTGCGCACATGTAAAAAATCTTTCAATAACTTCCTAAGAAAGGCATTCGTTTCCCTTAAATCTTGGGTGAAAGGCATCGTTAATGAATGTATCAAGCAGCCAAGGAATAATAATAATTGTCAAAGAAAGAGCAACGGAAGTGTTGAAGAAAGTCCATTAAGTCTGCCAAGATTTTTTGAAGCACGATGACCTGAAAATACGGACTAAAAATGGTAAGCATTGCTACGCAGACAGAAGCCATAAATACGAAAGGTAAAGCCAGCAACGTGTACCACACGACGTCGGGGTTAGTGATTTGTTGAAGTTAGTTTCAAATCGTTATTTTTTCTGTTTGAAAAGTGTTTTATTTTCTGAGAATTTCTTTGAAATCTATTGTTTATCCCTTTCAATTTCGTGAGATATATTTGTTATTTGTTTCTAGTTTTCACGGTGTATTTCCTAAATAAAAAAAAATGACATCAGTATAAGGCGAGCAGGTTTTCCATTGAGACCGGCGGTCAGTTACACTCGGAACGCTCACAAAGAGTCAATTTGCATTTCATTAAAAGGAATACTGCTACGAATTGTGGAAGACTTTTCAGAACCGTGTTGTCTTCGACAAATCACTAAACCCGACGTCGTGTGGTACACGTTACTGGCTTTGCCTTTCGTATGTAAGGCTTCTTCCTGCGTAGCAATAATTACAATTTTTAATCCGTCTTTTCAGGTCATCGTGCTTCAAACATTCTTGGGAGGCTTCACGGAACTTCTTCAATACTTCCGTTACTCTTTCTTTGACAATTATTTTTATTCCTTTGCTGCTTGATACACTTATTAACCAAGTCTTTCATCCGAGATTTAAGGTAAACGAATGCTTTTTTTTAGGAAGTTATTAAAAGAAGTTTTACAAATATGTAAGCAGTACTAATTGACACAATCCCTTGTATTTAAAATAAAATTTAGTTTCCTGGACTTTTTAATGTATGCACTAGTGTTCTGATTAATCATTCCTAGTTACCCTACTACTACTGGAATAACGGTTGCATTTAAATGCTAAATCTTTGTGATTTCTATCAAAAGGTATGATCAAGTTGATAAGACATCATTTATGCTTTTTTAAAGCCTTTTATTACATTACTAGCAGTAGAGCCCGGCGTTGCCCGGGGATGTAACAGTAAGCGATAGATCAAGTATCGACCATCATAAAGACTGAAAAATAAAATTGACAAAGGTTATTGTTTAAGGTTGACGGACACGCATGTTTTAATTAGTTTTTTTTTGTTTTTTTTTTACGAATTGGTCAAACCCAAACTCAAACAAAAACATTGTTTTCAATCGTTATGAGTCTATCGATTGAATAGAATTTTACTATAAACAATTGTCTTGTAAATGGAATTTTTAAAGCATTCTGAATGTAAAAATAAAGAAAAAAGTGTGCAAGACAATAAGAAACACTACCTGCCAAAAAAAGTGATGTTTTGTTGAAATCGGTTGAAAAATGTAGGAAATCCGATCTCATATATAAACGAACACACACACACACACACACACAACCTGGATTTTATAATAAGTATAACTCGATATGAGTTGTCACCGTTTTATTCTGGCGACAGAATTGTGTTTAATCGTGTTTTCAAATTGATTTCGTGCAAAAACAATTGTGCTTTTCCAATTTTTGGCGCTGTCAGAACCACCACAAGGTAATTTTACGCAGTCTTGTGAAGTTTTGTTGAAATCGGTCGAAAAATGTAAGAAATCCGATCCAATATAAACGCACACACACACACACACACACACACACACACACACACACACACAATCTGCGTTTTATAATAAGTAAGATCTGGTGTGTTGACTTGTCTAGAGTGGTCACTGTGTATGATGCGTTCCCAGAGTAACCTATGCAATCATCTCCGAGAACCTGTTGTTGTTGTTGTTGATGATGATGATGATTACTAACCCCGACGTAGTGTGCTACACGTTGCTGGCTATGACTTTCGTATGAAAGGTATGGTATTGCGTAGCCAGGATTACTCTTTCACTCCCTCTATTCAGGACACCGTGCTTCAACCATTCCTCGTAGGGTTCACTGACCTTGTTCAATAATTCCGTTGCTCTTTCAAAATTTCCATGCAACTGCATGTCCAATCGTTGGTCAAGTTTCTCCCGCATCTTTCTCGATTTGAATTATTATTTTCCTTCCAATTCACCCACCGCCACCAATGTTCATTTACGACGCTGAATACTGCAGCGGTTTTCCTTCACTGTTCACCGAGAAGCATATTCACCTTTGACACAGTCAGGCAATTTAATAGGCCTTCGCATTTCATAAGGCCTCTTCGTGCAAATTTGCTGATGTTAGACTTTGGGTGCAGTGCACCATGCATTGTGAGCATTTTATAGTTCGCTCTATTAAGTTCGACAATTTTTAGCTGCATTCATTTGGAAAGTGAAGACTTTATCAGCATTCGAATTTTGGCCCGCTTATATCTTTGTATCTTAACCTGTCTCCTTCATATTCCTAGGTAGTATTTTTAACGAGCTCACCCCAAGCAAGGCACTAAAGCCACTAAGACACAAGGGTTTACTGAGCGTGGAAGAATTAGAAAACAGAAACATTACTAAAGACCGAAAACAAAAGAAGAGTAATCAGGAGGTCAATAGATAGCGATTCACATTGCATTTAAAATTTTAAAGATTAAAGTTGGATAGCATTGAGCCGGAAGGGAGTTCCACAAGCGAGGTGTGTAAGAAAAGAAACTGTCAGCCTAAAACATACGGTTATATCTAACCAACTCAACTTTAAATTGGTGAAACCTCCTCGCCAGTCTAGTACTGCGTTTAAATTCATAAAGTCTAGGTACCATTGTGATACTATTAGTTGTTGCCGCGGTATAACAGAATAAAATTTGGTTAAAACACAAGAAAGTGTTATGTACCGAGAGACATTGAAAGGAGAAGGGTTAATACCAAAATCCAGTGGGAATAATTGAGGATTTAATTCACACATAAACGAATTAAATTGTATGTTCAGCAGTTTGAAAAAAGTGAGCCAGACTTAGATGGCAATGATGATTGACATGTGTTCTACGCAGCTGAAAATGTAAGCTGTAAAGCGAAAATTTCGTATTCGTAAACAACGAATTTGCAGTTGATTTCTCCTAGACGAAAGTTGAGTTGAAATACCAGGAGTGGGTGGATGAGCCACCCACTCTCACTGAGCAGGTTTAGTGAGAGGTAATAATATGAGAGAGTGGAAGAAGGGAATTCCCGCAAATTATGAATTAAGCTGACAACAAAGGGGATTTATCGAAATCCCCCTAAGCGCCGTGCCTCGCGCCAGTTTGAAAGAATGTCAATAAATACGAATGCTTGAATTCGTTAGACGGAGACGGAGACAGGAAAGAGGCGGCAGGGAATTCGTCCCAGCCACCGCTCGTGATACACTCCACGTGATTGCCTTCCGAAGAGAACCCCTCGACTTCAGCCTTGTGCCGAGCCTTACCAACAACAGCAAACCAGATTTTGCCATGTCACCAATAATATCACTTCCGATTTTCACGTAGGTTGGGCTGATAATTAATAGCATGCGAACTCTGATATAAACTAATTATTGTACGGAGGACTGATATAAAAACAATATTTATGTTTGTTCAATTTATTCGGGTGTTATTTTTTTCCTGTACATCTTCGACCTGCTTGGAGCGGCCCAACACGAAGATACTTGCGACGATTCGATATTGGCTGCCTTATGATCAGACTTAAATCACAACGCGGGTTAAAGTTAACACTGGATTGAAGCGGTCACTTCAGCGACCAGCCGTAGTGGTGGAAGTCTTGGACGACCGGGGAGGGTGTTGCACTATTGCATAATGCTGAATAGCTTATCCGAACAGTTGACATGAAGTATCTATAGAAATTGCACAGAGAAGCAACTTTAAACCAATCGAAAAGTAACTGAAGCCGAGACGCCATATCAGGATCATTAATATTGCTAATTCTTCTTTGGATTTTATTAGGGATCTCTAAATATATAGTGGGAGCAGAAGACTAAATGTGGCAGCTATATTCTAAGAATGGATTAATAGTATATATATATGTAAGATAGATTCTGGAGAGAAAAATGGTCTAGCACGACACATTGAACCAACTTTCTTAGCAGTTGACCTAGCAATGGATTTAATATAGTTTTTTCACATCATGTCCGAGGATAACGTTAACCCAGAAATTTCAACGAGTCACTTTGCTGAGGGTTAGCATCAGTCATATACTGATGAAAGCAGAAATGAACCTTCCAGATGAGAGCCGTTCCTTTTGGGATGTATTAAAATTTACAAAACATATTCTGGCCCAGTTAGCAATAGTTTGTCGTTTTTGACATCAGCCGCCAATTTGACCTTATCGGACTGATCATACTTACTATGGTTACAGGAATAAATGGTTAACATCAGGATAGATTCGTAGTTTAGACCGATGATCAAACCCTGACGATGAACGATGTCTCCAAGAGGAAGCCTCCGTGCCTCGAGAAGATATTGGTCCTCAAACTCACATCCGACCTAAAGTGGAATTCCGATATCCGATCCATAGGTCAAGATGCATGAAAAATGATCGGCTCCCTGTACCGCTCTACTAAATACCTGACTCATCGTGATACCCTCTATCTTTATAAGCGCCAGGTCCTGCCGAAAATGGAGTACCGTTGTCATATTTGAACAGAAGCTGCCAAACCTCAATTTCCAGTATTGATAGAGTTCAAAAGCGTCTCCGATTCCTTGATACATAAAGAATTATTTTTCATACTCACAGGCGATATGCGGCTAGTCTCTCGTTGCAGGAAAGTGCTCGGACGAACTGCATCTCCTTGTCCCCCAAGGGCTAACCTACACGGTTAGGTCCCGCCATGCCACTTACATCGTAGCAAACCACCCATATTCCCTCCGTATTCCATCGGCGATAAGTAAGTTCCACTCAAACAGCTTTTTCCCGCTAATCACTGCCCTATGAAATAGACTCCCTCGAAGATGCTTCCCCGATCACTACAATCTTAACCTGTTCAAGTCTAGAGTCAAACGTTACCTTCCGCTCTTATCCATATAAACTACCTCTTATGGTAACCCTCTTCCTCGAGTGGCCTCCAGGTTTTGTACAGGCTGAAACTTACTGTAAAAAAAAAAGAAAAAAAAAAGAGCTGATGCTATCGGGGAGGTCTTTAATGAAAACTGAAACAAAGACAATTTGGAGAATTCCAAGGCACACGGATTTCGTTAAATTTGGTCCCAAATTTGATTTTTTCAGATGGCGGTGCAATACGGCAAACATTTGATTTAGAAAATAATGAAGGGATTCCTGGAAGTCCATGCCTCAAAAAGATATAAAAAATTGTTCTGACAAGTACAGCCCACACTTTACGAAGGGCTTTATCTATGTAATTTTTTTTTTTTGTCAGTGGAAAGTGTCATGATGCCATTTCTAACCTTAGGTCCCTGGGCGGGAACCGGAAAGAAATGTGTAAACGCCTGAAATCAAAGAAAATAATAATAATAATAATAATAATAATAATAATAATAATAAATTTATTAGGCAAATGTCTAATCTGTTAAATACGATTGTCTACTAGAAGAATTGCTGCGAAAATATGCTGTATTATTATTATTATTATTATTATTTAGCGAGATATCAGTTCGCCAGATCTGGTAGCTCACAAGCAAAGGCATAGTGTTGAAAAGAGTTATTTATTACAGGAAGCCTTAATTCGATAGAAAATATCAACTTAACACCATAAAAAAATCAGATAAAAAAGACATGCAAGCCAAATAGCGTCAACTTATTATTATTATTATTATTATTTATGCTATTATTATTAGCGTTACATGGTGATTCTTTGATTTCTGACAATTTTCTGTATGCTCACATTTATTCTTTGTGTTGTTTTGTTCCATTTTTTATAATTCCTGAGATTATTCCTATTATTATTATTATTATTATTATTATTATTATTTATTTTGATTTCTGTTGTATACACATTTATTTCCGGGTCCCAGCCAGAGACCTAAAGTCAGAAATGGCTACATGACATTTTCCATTAAATCATTTTTGTAAAAAAACAAAACAAAACAAAAGAGAAAAAAATCTAAGATCACACACAATTTACATAGATAAAGCTCTTCGTAATGTGTGAACTTACTGTATTTGTGAGTACAATTTTTCTAAGGTATGGTTACCAGGAATTTCTTCAATGAGTCGTTCAGATACTTTTTGATCAATTTGAGGGCTCCAACTAAAACTGGAATTATTGATGTCTTCATGTGCTACATTTTTGAGATCACCACTTCAAGATAATTGTAATTTGGTGATTTTTGAAGATCTTCAAATATATATTATAATCTGCAGGATCTGCTAATATAAAAAAGAAAGCACAATATCTTCTTCTTCCTCTTCCTCTTCTTCTTCTTCTTCTTCTTATTATTATTATTACTAATGACTGGGAGTGCAACACACCCCAAAATTGACACTCTGATACGAATATATTATGTCAAATGTAGCCATCATAACACCAATCTGATATGCGTAAATCTGGCTATGCTTTGGTGCATTCTACTTATTCTTTATGTCACGTGTCCCTCACCACGTAGGTGATGATGTCTCTACCCAAATTCCTTTTCTTTGTAGCGTTTAATAAATTGGTCTTTTTCTTATTTCTCCCAAACTCTGTTCCGCCATCCATTTAATTAAGCTCATTCACTATGTTATGTATTCTCTTCATCAGTCCTTCATGTATTCCAATCTCCCTTTTCTTATAATATTTCGTAGATATTTTCTGTCTTTTCACGAAGTTAAGTTTTCTTTTTGTTTCTATTTTCTCTAGAACATCGTCGACACTCACATGTTCTGTCCTTGGTATCCTCAGCATTCTTCTGTAGAACCACATTTCTTCTGCAACATGTCTCTTCTTCATCTTTGAGGATATGGCCCAGCATGCACTGGGCCTTATCATATATCAAGAGGACAGATATCACGTAGCAGTTAATGAAAGGAATAGTAACTATTTTTTGTTTCTATCAAATTTTTAACTATTTCTCTGCTTGATATGAATATGGTATTAGGTTTTGATATAAGTAGCGTATAACATTGCAGTAGGTTCCTAGTTTGTACTACATCCTGGCTGGATAAAACAGTCTATTCAGACGTTCTCTGATTGTGAGCGTTTTCGAATACATAAAGGGTTTTGCTTTATTGATCTCTTGATCTCTTATATACGGTAATGTGTTCTGCTATAATCTACATGCTTTAATTTTTATATAATGTATTAATAACTTGATTTGAATATGAAATGGCTACATTAAAAATATTGTTTCTTGGATATACTCCGCTGAAGTGCGTATTTTGTTCCCTCAGATATATGTTTTTTTCATTACTCTGGAAATAGACGTCTAGAATTGTACTAATGAAAGAATACGACATTTATCTCATTCAGTTCAAGATGCGTTTCCTTAACTGCGATCTTGAATGTTCCTAATAGATAACAGTATTTGTTAGTACCATTATTTGCGTCTCCCAAAGTCTCCATATACAACCATCTTCTACTTTGAAAACTAGGTTTTCAATAAAATTTATAGTCGGGCCACTTCACATGCTAAATGGTCTCTGGAGTTCTACGTTATAATAAATATTCGCTTTTGAACGCCCATCAAAATTTTCTTAAAATCAATATCAGTTTTTGAAATATTTACATAGCTAATCGCAGATGTTAGTAAGAAGTCACACATGAAGACGATTGGCATAATCAAACGATTGCAAATAATCTTTAGCGGTTGAGACGGACATTCGGGAAATATTGGTTACCTATTACGAATTATAAAAGTCATTGTTCTCAAGTAATACTAACACCAGTCTCAAGTCGCCTGGAAGAACATTCAGAGAGAAATTGACAACAATCATGTTGGACACATTCGATCATGCACGGTGACTTCCTCGTAAACGGCACAAATAAGTTTAAGGTTTCGTTGTCTTGTTGTGCAATATACTGAAAATGGTTGGTGTATAATACAGGAAAAAATCGCTTATTATTCTTGTGTATTAGAATTAATAAGAAAATGCACTAATTTTGTTAAATTTTTGAAAGAATGAACTCTGATATGACAGCTGTCAGAATAGAAGCAAAAACAATATTTTTATATGAAGATAAAACCAGTTCCTAATGGCATCAAACGTCAAGCATTGACCGAAGATTTGGTCATGCAATCGGCATAATATGCACTTAGATAGATAGAAAAATAGAAAATTAGATATGAATAGACTGAGAAAATATAGATAGATAGATAGATAGATATAAATAGACTGAAAAAAATATAGATAGATAGAAAATTAGATGTAAACAGACTGAGAAAATATAGATAGATAGATATAAATAGCCTAAAAATAAATATATATATATATATATATATATATATATATATATATATATATATATATATATATATAAAAAGTGAACATGGAAGTCAACACTTAGAGGCGACAGTCTGTTTCATGCTATATGCAATCGTCAGGCCGCATGTGGCCTGACGATTGCATATAGCATGAAACATATAGCATATAGCATGAAACAGACTATCGCCTCTAAGTGTTGACTTCTATGTTCACTTTTATATTTTATATTTACACACGCTCTATCTCTGATATTGAGCACTTTATCCCATAAATATAGCACACCTTAAGACTATATTTCTTTTATATATATATATATATATATATATATAGAGAGAGAGAGAGAGAGAGAGAGAGAGAGAGAGAGATAGAGAGAGAGAGATAGAGAGAGATAGATAGATAGATAGATAGAAAGAAAATTAAATATAATCAGACAGAAAATATAGATAGAAAATTAAATACAAATAAACTGAGAAAACATAGATAGATATGAATAGACTGAGAAAACATAGATGTATAGAAAATTAGATATGAATAGACTGAGAATATATATATATATATATATATATATATATAGATAGATAGATAGATAGATAGATAGATAGATAGATAGATGGATAGATATGAATAGGATGTGATAAATAGAAGAATTGTTATATAATATTAGCCCTCCTATATATCAGTGACTGCTGTACTTTCTTCATCTGAGAGGGAGAAGAGACTTGAGGCAACATAAATGGGATTCTACTGAAGGATACTGAGAATCCCATGGACTGAACACGTGTGCTGCGTGTAATTCTTACGGAAAATCAGAGCAAAAAAGATCATAGAAAGGGACAGTTGACATTTCTCGGAGAAATTATAAAGAAAGCGGGCTTAGAAAATATGACACTCACAGGAGATAATGAAAGCAGTAGTACCAGAGTAAATCAGAACGTCGACTGTAAATGGTTAGCAGAACAGGTATTAGCAGAGATACAATAAGAAAAAAAAACATTATTAAGAATTACAAATGAAAAGATATTGTAGAGTGACAGGATCGCCAACGTCTTGCAGATATATCGATAGGAATAGACTTAGTTATGAATGCATATATATATATATATATATATATAGTCATCCACATACACACTATTTCGCAGCTCTTCGGTGTGGCTAGACGTCCGATTGCTTGAAACCATGAGGATCGAAACCCGACTGATTTGACATCAGTCAGATCTCTTACCACTTGGTCTTCATCGTATGCCACGGAATGAATCGAATTTTAACGTTTTTCCCTATACGAAACAGCGGCTCATAGAATTCAATCCAATTTTACTTGCAGACTAAGGCTTAACAGAAGTAATACAGCAAAAATCCCAAATTACCTCATATGGGGTAAATATTTGTTGTATAAAATTTATGCTCCGTTATAATAAATGCATTGGGCTCTCTGTGAATCACTTATATCTGATATTGCTAGATAGATAGATAGATAGATAGATAGATATGAACAGAATGAGATATTTAAATAGATATGAATAGAGTTAGTCATGAAGATAGCTAGCTAGATAGATAGATATGAATAGACTTAGTTATGAATAGACTTAGAGATGGATAGAAAGAAAATTAGATATAAATAAATTGAGATAGATGTATAGAGAGATAGATAATTAGATATTAATAGACAGAGATAGATAGATAGATAGATATTGCAATGACTATGATAGGCAAACATGTGTAAGAATGAATTTCTAGTTAAGCACAAGAAAATCGAATTGTTTTAAAGCAAAACAGTTTTACTACCCTGATGTTAAAAGAAAAAAACTTTGGGTCAGTTGGGTAAATAAAATACTGCTCTTAATTTAATCCCCAAATCCACAGCGATTAGCTACATGCTGTTATATGTCATTTTATGATCATTGAGGGTCAGAAAATAATTTACTGCATTGTCCTTAATATGAATAATGATGAATAAGAGACGAAGTGATGTTGAAAAAACCAATTCAAATCACTGGGCCCCCAAATACAATTTCAGTTTTCCAAAGTTAAAAAATAATTTTTCTTTCGCCAAAAGTGATCATTTTTATTACAGAAAATAACAATCACCTAAATATGGAGTTAGTAAATAAAGTCGCTGACTTGGATGGAATAACTGTTTCAGTTCGATGAGACATTGAATAAAATAAATTCAATATTTTCTCATCGGGATATTTTTTCATTCTGCTTGGCATTAATCCCAAAGAACTTGGAGATTACGAGGTTTTCCTTTTTTACATTTCTTATTGAGATTTTTCTATTATATTAAGATCAGAACTTTGTGGAGGCCAGTTTTCCAAAAGTTCAACGTCTTCATACACAGGAAACATTTATGTTGCACTTGATGTGTGGCAAGTGTGGTATAATTCTCCCCATCTTTGAAGTCAGGCAGAAGATAAGTTCGTAGTAAACTATTAAATTTCTCGCGGTTTAGATTTCCATCAACTTTTTCTAATATTCTTCTCCCGTTTATTTTGTTGCAACCCCGCAGTATAACGTGTCCACCACTAATTTCTTTTTAAGTTTTCTGCCTCGCTTCTGGTTTTATAACATGTTATCTTGCATTAAGATATAACTCTATTTTGCATTTATCTGAAAAAAATTACCTTTTGCCACATTTCAGTATCCTATGGTAAATGTTCTTTTAGATACTTTAATCTTTCATTGTGATATTTTTTGTTAATGGTGTTTCTTTTTGGTGGTATGCGGCCATTCAAGTTGTTTTGTTATCGTAATAGCCTGGGTTTTATATCAATTAAATCCTCACTGAAGAATGCATTCAATCCTAATTTGTACGGCTGTTAATTTTGGATTGGTTACCGAGACTCACACAATGTTGCTTTCATCTCTCTTGACAATATCTTTGTTTCAGCAGATACATTTTGAACATGAATTTAGTGTAAGAAAGCAAGCTAATGCTCAACTACAATGAAATGTCAAGGCACCTTACACTCATGTTAGTAAAATGGACAATTTTCCAGCTATAAAATTGCATATTATTATGATTTCATCATCTCAGATCTTTCAAAGGTCCAATATTTTTGTATGGTATTTTTACAGCTTCGAGCTTTTTCCAGCGGAGTATCTTCTGTTGCTCTGCACTTAAAATAACACAACAACATATTTTCCAAACCTAAAGTTTCACAAACACCGCAAACTGCTAAATAAACTTCTTAATAAAATAAATATGTATAATGATTTTATTTAGTTTTCCCAGAAATGTTCGCACGCCAATAATATATATATATATATATATATATATTAATTTCCAACAATATACATTAATTTATTTTTTGTAAGCCAAATTTATCCAACTATATTGTTTTATATTTGTTTTGTTTAAAACGAAGATTACCTGTATTTTAATGTGTTATTTAGCTTTTTGTAGGCATATCTCCATATTCTAATGCACGTTCGGGTTTCTGGTCTTACTTTTCGTCGTGTATGACGACAAACTACACCCCGTCCTGGGTATGATGATAAACTACATCCACGTCCTGGGAAAGATAATAAACTACGTCCGAAAGCAAGGCCTCTGATCAGGAGGTTTTGAGGAGCGTGGAACCACCTCTTAACTGCTGGTGTTCTCAGGTCCACACTGACCCGGGATGGTACCACCTCTTAGGGTCCCACCTATGGGTAAACAATTAACCCCCAAACTGGGGTCAAAACACTATGAAAGTGTAAAAATAGATTTTAATACCAGCAATACTTTTTTTGTAAAAAAAATACCAGCTAAAAATTTTGAAGAAAAAAATATTACCAGTAATACATTTTCAATTAAAAATATTAACAGCAATATATTTTTGGAAAAAAAAGAATATTAACAACAATATATTTTTGAAAAAAAAAAGAATATTAACAGCAATGCATTTTTGAAAAAAAAAGAATATTAACAGCAATACATTTTAGAAAAAAATAATATCACCAGCAATATATTTTGGAAGAAAACAATATTACCAACACTAAAAATTTTGTCGGCATTAAATAATCTATTGAGGTTGATAGTACGTAAACCAAACCGAACCAAACCAATCCAAACCAAACCAAACAAACTAAACCCGAAAGCAAAATCACTGATTGAGTGATTGGAGGTATTGAGGAGCATGCAGCCCCCTTTAAATTGCTATTGATCCGATATCTAACTTGACCCAAGATGGTAGCAGCTATTAGGATAATAGCTATGAACAAATAGAGAGCCCCCCCCACAAAAAAAATCGAAAGTCTATGAAAGTATAAAAATACATTTTTATAGTAAAATTACCAGCAATATATTTTCATGTAAAAAATTAGCCACAATATATATTTATAGTAAAATTACGAACAACACGCAAATACTAACAAAGTGTAGCCGCTTAAAATACTACGTAACAACCATTATGAAAGAACCCATTCATGACAATCCATATAATATCCTACAATTTCTTAAATCAAACTGTATTCAAAAATATAACTTCAATAAACTTACGACATAAAACACAAATACCACCACCTCTAGTAATTATGTGCACAAAAACATGCATACGCCCGAATGCTGAGTGTCATCTACCATGTATTCAGTTGTGAAAGCAGAATAACATATATCATTTTATTACTTCCGAGTTCCCCAAAAAATTAAATTTCTGCATTTAATGACCCATAAGGAGTTGATATGTCATTAAACAGATAAATCAATCAATCATTTTTTGTCGTTCGTTAATTGATTTGCCAAATGATGTCGCCAATTTGTAGTTTAAAACTTGGACAAGCCCTCTTGCTAATCAACATGCATTCTGTCTTTTTTAAATTGAAAGTTTCTTTTCGATTACCGTTACTAACTTTTCTAAGAGTCCCTGCAGTTTTCCTTCTTCATCATGGTGTCTCTGATTAGTGATTTTCTAAGCGTTGCTTAGATGTGGCACAAGGCCGGAAGTATGAAGCATCCAGTGATGATCGAACTCACTACTCAGTCGTAATTGTTTTACCGAGACAAGCTTGCTAACCATTACACCACGCCGAATTCCAATGGTGTCTCTGATTATACCACGAGTGTTTCCACCAATAATAAGATCCTAGTAGGACATCTATTTCGCATAGGATCGAAGTGTTATATTAGTTAAATAAATCTGGTCAGAAGACGTCTTCATGTTTTACACCCACTTCCGTTTAGATGTACTCGCTCAACTCATTTTCTATCCGTATGCAGCTGGTTTGTCCTGCTTTATCTACATGTCTTCCCGCCTAAATAAAGTTTCCCTAACAGTTCAAATAAATCCTTGCGTCGTACGTTATCCAATATTTTTGCGTAGTCTATGAAACATAGGTTCACTTCTTCCTGCATTTGTATTGCTTGCCCTGATAGCATTTTGATCATAAAGATCGAAAAGGTTTTTGTAAGCGTCTTGTCAATTATAAACTCTTTCTTAACAGGTACATAGCTGAAGGTAGTTATTAGCGACCAGTCCTCCGAGACCCTGGCTGTCAACGCAGACGTACCCAGGGGTCACTTCTCGAAAAAAAAACACACTTTCTGATTAACATTCTGTCTAAGAATATATCATTTGTAAGCGTCTCTGCCGATGATACGACGATATATGGATGCACATCTGAAACAGCTGACGACCAGAAATTGGCAATTGACGTCTCTACCGATCTAGCGCTAACTTCTCAATGAGAAAAAAAAAACTGGCTGGTTGCATTCAATGCTTCGAAAAACACACCAGTTACAATCCATTTACTCCCAATCAGGCCCAAACCTGAAGAAGGCCGGAGCGTACAACGGCCGAAACGTTGGGAATATGGCAATGAATATAAGGATAATCATGATGACTCATCTCAGAGATATGGACAGATATTAATTTTTTTGTTAATTATATGAAAGACAAATCTTTACAGCTTGGAATGTTGGTTCACTGCAAGGTTCCAAATAATCTTTCTCCCCAGAATCTATCTTATACATTTACAAGTCTGCAAGTCGTCCCTGAATTGAATATTGCTATCATATATGGGCTGGTGTTTTAGCTGTTTATCTAAAAAACTCTAGATATGATCCAATGTTATCTATGCATAACCAGGTGAACTTTCTTCCTTGAAACCACGAATTTTAAGCGCAATACTAGATTGGCAGCTAGGTCTCATCATTTTACAGTTGCAATTGTTACACGAAACAATATTTATGTTTCTACTCTCGTATTTCTCTCTTGTAGAACTCTCCTTCGGTCTTCTTGCCTCTAATCAATTTTGATCTTCAAAATGCAAATGCAATAACAATCGCCATCATCTGTCTTACCGAATCTGTTCTTTTATTGTCCTTTCAACGTGACAATGATTTTTTTTGCCTCCGGATCATTCATTTCAGTACTGCCTTGCGTTTTACTGGCTTTATCGATTTGCTTATGATGAAATTATATATATATATATATATATATAAATATATATATATATATATATATATATATATATATATATATATATATATATCAAATTAGCATAAATTAACAAAAACATGCATTTTTTTCTAAGACCGAAAAGCAAAATAAATTAAACAAGAAAGACCTGTGAAAATTTCATTGTCTTCCTATTTAAATTTTCTAATGAATCTTAATTCTTAACTCAAGTTAATGATATAAGCTCATGGCGAGTTATATGGTAATAAAATATCCATAAAAATTCCCTTATCGCATTGTTAGATAGTTGTGCTTAACAACTTTAACAAAATATTGCGATAACAATTACAAATATGAATGATTATCTGAAATTGGCAACTTTCACCATTTCACTGAAACAGACGTCAAACGCTTCTATTTTCCCTTCTTTATTTCTTTCATTTTCTCACTGAAATCAAGCGATCAAAACAGGTAAGTCCATTACTTATGGGGTATTGGCAGGGTATGTTAAACACTTTTCTCTTCTCTTCTTTCACTCTCTTCCTTTCATTCATTCTTTTTTTTTGCCTTTCTTTCTTTCTTTCTTTCTTTCTTTCTTTCTTTCTTTCTTTCTTTCTTTCTTCCTTCCTTTCTTTCTTTCTTTCTTTCTTTCTTTCTTTCTTTCTTTCTTTCTTTCTAGCCAAATCCTTGTCCTCCGACCACTTCTCTTCATAATAATTTAAAAATAATTCACCAGATAATGTTATTTAGTTTATGGTAACGGGATTAATGACGGTGATTATTGGAGTCCGTCGTTTGATGTTGTGCCACAACGACGTCGCCATTTCTCGGCTTTTTCGATGGGATTAAAGTGAAGTATCGGTGGTTCTTATCAACTTAATCTGATTTCCTATGCACTTCTGTCTTCTCTTTCTTTCTTTCTTTCTTTCTTTCTTTCTTTCTTTCTTTCTTTCTTTTTCTCACTGAAAACAGTATGTTTTCCCTCTGTAATGTTTTTAATATTTTAACCTCTTTCCACGAAAACTTCGCCTATAAATAACTGTAGAATATATATATATATATATATATATATATATATATATATATATATAAGACTTATATATAGACTATATGTATGTACATACATTTAGATTATATATATGCATAAATATATGCATATATATATATATATATATATATATATATATATATATATATATATATATATATATATATATATATATAGAAAGAGAGAGAGAGAGAGACAAGTGATTAATTAAACATTTACCCACACTTTCGCCATATCTTTATGTTTATCACACTGCCTTCAACTTATGCGTGCTTATAGTTGGTATACTATTGCGTTCACGTGGTCGAAGTTTGGGCGTGATCGTGACAGTTTTCATGCTGCTTTGACAATGTAAACATAACCGCTCATTTAGGTGTAACAAAGAATTTCATCCCCTGACACACCTCCCGGCCATTGAAATCGGTTCACTAATTTAAAATTAGAAAGGACCGTAAGGCAAGGATGCGTCTTCTTACACGACCTGTTCAACCTATACAGCGAGACATTTCTGAGAGAGCTGGAAATCCTACTGGTATTTAGCACTGGTGGGCACAGTCTTAACAACATAAGATAAGCAGATGACACAATACTGATAATAGATATAGAAAAGAAGTTACAAAATCTCCTACAGAAGATAGCCACGGAGAGTGAGAAGGGACTAAGTATAAACTGTATGAAGGCAGAATGCAGGGCCATCAGTAAAAAGATGAACCCTAAATGTGATTTACAGGTAGGGAATACTAGAATCAAACAGACGCGGAAGTCTAACTATCTCGGAAGCGTTTTGAAGGTAAGTGTGACACTGAGATCCAAAGAATTATTGGGATGGCCAAGGAGGTATTCCAAAAGCTGGGCAGAGTATTGCGAGACAGGTGGATTTCTTTCGTAACAACGAAAAGAATACTGAGCTTTTGTCTTTCCACGCGATCAAAATGGAATAGTTCTCTATGTATGAGGTATTGGCATGAAGTATTGTGATTTTTCAAGCATAGCTTAGATGTGGCACAAGGCCAAAATTAGGGGGGCACCCAGTGAGAATCGAACTCACTACACAGCCGTAATTGCTCTAGCGAGGCAAGCATGCTAACTATTACACCACCTCGAGGCGCCCATTGGCATGAAGTATTAACAAAGGGCGGGACATGCAAAATTATTATAGTGATTTTTCCAAATCCGTAGGCGTAGTGCGGTGGTCAAAGAAACATTCCAAATGCTGGGCAGAGCACCGGGAGACAGTAGGATTTCTTTGGTAACAACCAAAAAAATACTGAGCTTTTACGTGACATCTGTTCTTTTTGCGACAGCGAATGTTGGACGATTTCCTCAAAGATGAAGAAGAGACTAGAGTCGACGGAGATGTTGTTCTACAGAAGGCTTCTAAGGATATCATAGACAGAGCGCATAAGCAACGATGAGGTCTTAGAGAGGTTGCAAACAAGAAGGGCCTGGAGAAACCGATAGTCACGGGTCGAATAGAGGAAAAGAGAGACAAGAGAAAACAGCGCATGACATACCTAGCGGGCCTAAGTGGCAGAATGTGGTCTGAGGAAGGTGGCAGAAGGAAGGTACTTGTTGAGATAGAGGGAGGTGAAGATCCATGATCACCCAAAACATGGCACATAAAAAGAAAGAAATCTCTTTCGTTCCTGCTTGGTGTACACTGCAAGCGGAACGGCCGTCTTTACACTGTAACAGCAGCAAGAAAGCTGGGACGATCAAAAACAAACTTCGATCACGTGAACATAATAGTACCAACAGAAAGCACGCATGCGCAGAAGGCTGTGTTACAAACCCAAAGATATATTATCGTGAAAGTGAGTATAATTTTTAATTATTAAAAGGAGCTATATTCTAGCTATTTTTGACTCTGTAGAATAATTAAAATGAGGATAAAAATGCACCTTAAATATTTATAGAGTTTTTTTTTTCTTTTCTTTTTAAGCGTTTCACCCCAAGCAAACCGGGAGTGACATGAAAGTGAATCATGACGACTTGAAGTTAGATATTCATTACACAGAACTTAAAAGTTATAAACTCTACGACATTTTCTTACAAAGAAAAGTGGGTGAATATAAATCTCTTAAGCTTGTTAA
Organism: Acanthosepion pharaonis; assembly: GCA_903632075.3. Classification (NCBI taxonomy): domain Eukaryota; kingdom Metazoa; phylum Mollusca; class Cephalopoda; order Sepiida; family Sepiidae; genus Acanthosepion; species Acanthosepion pharaonis. Next base: position 1,324,636 of record CAHIKZ030004400.1, read on the forward strand.
ATCTCATTATATTATGAAATCTGGTTATTCCTTGTCTAATCTTTTCACCATTTCAAATTTTTGTTTTAATTCTCGGTTACTTGTAGTTCAGTAAATTATGTCTTATTTAGCACATTGTTGTAGGTCAGAGGTCAGGATATCTCACCTATATCTGTTGAACCGTCAGTTTTGTTTATAACCTGATTGATAAGATGCATATTTTCCAAGAATATCTGCTGAATGTATTCTCCCTGGTATTTGTTTTCCGATATAATACGAATTATGAGTGTCTAGCCGTAAAAGTTAATATATCATTTTTTATTTCTTTTTCTATGTCGTATATATATATATATATATATATATATATATATATATATATATATATATATATATATAAAAAACTATATGAGGCAGAATTTTTATGTATTTACGGAAACTTCTATAACATCATTTTTCTCTACATAAGGAGACAGAGATAAGACAACGATAATTTTATTTATCTATATTTATATATTTAAGGAATGGGAAATACGAAAAACCATTTTTATGTATTTAAGAAAGCAACCTTTTTATATATATTTAAGAACAGCTATATTAGAAAATACCCTTTTAATCTATTTAACTTTTGTGTGTATTAAGGAGACATTAAGAAAATATCCTTTTTATGCATTAAAGGAGACTTGTATAAGAAAACATCTTTTTTTGCATTTAAGGGGACTTATATAAAAAATAAATCCTTTATTGTGCATTTAAAGAGATTATATAAGAATGCATCATTTTTGATGTATTTAAGGAGACATAAGAGAAAGCACCAGTTTTATCTATTTAAGGAGACATATTTAAGAAAGCATCCTTTTTATGCATTTAAGGAGACTTATATAAGAATGCATGATTTTATGCATTTCAGGAGACATAAGAAATAATCCATTTTATGCATTTAAAGAGATATATATCAGAAAGTATCCTTTTTATGCATTTAAGGAAACTTATATGAGAAAGCATTAAATTTTATGCATTTAAGGAGGGTTATATAAGTAAAAATACTATTTATGTATTAAATGGGACTTATATAAGAAAGCATTATTCTATGCATTTAAGGAGACTTATATAAGATAGCATCCATTTTATGCATTTAAGGAGAATTTTATGAGAAACATTCGTTTATATGCATTTAAGGATACTTATATAAGAAAGCATACATTTGTATATATTTAAGCAGACTTAAAAAAAACAGTATTTTATGTATTTAATTCGTGGTAGTGCTTACATAGCGGAGTGAACAGTGCTCTTACGCTTTGCTTGGCAACATCACTGGTATATGGATATCTATGCATACAAAACGGGTTGGGCGTGCAGCTTGCAACTCCAATCCATATGAGTCTACATGATATAGAAATCCCAACAGCAACAACTCGCGCAGTGAAAGCTGTGATTAAATAATCTATAAGATTCGGCTGCTACTAAGAAGAGAAGAAAGCCTAAGACTAATTAGAATATTGAAAATAAGCGCATTCTATGACGTCCCAGCAAAAAAAAAGAGTAGGAAAAAAATCAACAGAAGGTTTAACATGAATAACAAGAACTTGTCTCATAACCAGTAGTTCATGTTTCCTTCAATTAATTCTCTTTAATATAATTGTTGAAACTTGAATAAAGCATGGAATAATAATAATACAACACAAAATGTACGAAAACAAAATGTATTGAAACAATAACGAGTACACAATATTTACAGATAGTTTTGGTATATTCTTGGGAAGACCGTTCCTGTAGAATGGGTTGACTTAGTCGCAGTCGGGCAGAGTCTCTGGATTGGATCTCTTCTTCCTCCCACTCGTCTTCCCGGTACCAACCCATATTTATATGGTCGGTACAACACTATGTAAATTAAGTGGATCGTACCACAACAATAATAAATAATTTCCTTCATTGGGGAGGCTATCCGAAGAGAACTGAGTGTCTAACAAGGATTTATAATCGACGGACATTTTCTTTTACAATGAAGTTCTCTTTGTACAAGACCCGGAATTGTAAGCACACTTTATGCGGATATAAGATAGCTGTTAAGATTGTATTGATCAGTAAATCATTCACTCGGGAGTTGGTTCCATGTACTACGGGCTCGAGAGGAGATAACTTCTAACCAATAGAGTACGGGTGAAATGAGGGTGTTTCCACACAATGCACGTAGTATAGCGGGTCCTAGCAGTGAAGGTGAGAACTATTGGTACCAAGGACTTTCTGTGGAAGCATCAATAGAGCAGTGAAAGGCTTGCAAGGATTTCGTCCATGCGAAGAGGGTTGCAGAGTGGAAATAATTTGTCACGGTCAAGGACGCGGTGACTGAAAGCGGGCACTGGGCAACTCTTTTCCAAATATGACAGCAGTTCTCAATTTTAGGCTTGTTCTGGTTCTTATAAATGTAAAGGACAGCACACAGTATTTCGGGAAACCTACCATTTTTCTTCAACTTGTACGTGTTCCACCAAATCTGGGTTTAGTTTAAGGCCCAATAGTCACAGAAGGCACGTAAAACATCCATTCTTTGTGATTGGTGGTAGTTCAGGGTCTGATCGGCAATGATGGTATGTAACTTGTTTTGATGAACCGTTCGACACTTCCAACTATTAGCCTATTAGTTTTCTGCCACTTTTTGGGAAACTCCTAGACGCCCTAATCAAAGCTGAATTGGTTCAGAATCTCCCATCGCACAGCCTTTTCCCGGACAAGCAATATGGCTTTCCTTTCTCCAGGTAAACGCATTGACGATAATTGCGGAAAGAGTCTATCATGCACTAGATAAAAATCGTGTAGCCCGGGCTGTAGCTTTGGACATCTCGAAAGCCTTTGACAAGTTTTGGAATGCAAGTCTTCTCCACAAGCTGAAAAGTTGCGGTGTCTCCGGAGACAGTTTTAAATGATCCAGTCTTTCATACCAAATGGCGAAATGAAAGTTATCCTGAACGGCCACTCGTCTACATCCTTCGTACTAACGCGGGTGTCCCATAGAGTTCCGTCCTTGGTCCTACTCTGCTTTTAATTTTCCTTAGTGACTTTCCCGATGACATCTGCTCTCAAACTGGTATTTACGCTGACGGCACAACCATTTACTCCTGTCTCACCAAAGGTCATTAATTCTGGTAAAATATGTCTTATTAATTTTAACTATTATCCTCATCTTTGTTGACATATTTATCACAACGTTTCAGTCGTTGTACGCTCCGGCCTTCTTCAGGTGGTTTTTTTACCGGTGTTCATATAGAAATTTTTGCTGTTACGAAATCATTTTTTTTACCAGAGCTCATATTGTAATAAATATGGCAACAAAGATTGGGACAATAGTCAGTATAATATAAATAGTGTACATAATAGCTCATCTCAGAAATATAGTCAGATTTTGAAGAAGCTTACAGAGGGGAAAAGGGAAGCCTCCAGCATCCACCGTATTCTCCTGGCTTGCCTCGTTTTTGGATTTTTATTTGTTCCGTTCTCTAGAGTACAATTTACATGAAAAAACATTTGACTCTGTTAGTCAGTAAAAAAACGAACAAACTTCTTCCGCCAAATAACACGATGATTCTATGAAACAAATTGGTAGAATGTCGGCGGATAGTTGTTTAAAACAATGGAGACAATGCACTTGACTAAGTGACGTTTTCCAATCGACTACGAACTTTTGCGAAGATCTAATATTAATACATATGAAAATATCGTTGAAAGTAAAAAATGAAGAATACTTAATTATGTAATATATAATTTTCTACATAGCAGTGAATGCAATATGCTTTCCTACAAGATGAAGAAGAGATTTCAAGCAAGAGACATGTGGTCTTCTCGACAAATCTGAAGAACTCTACCATGGACAAAATATGGGAGAAACGAGCAAGCCTTAAGAAAAAGTAGGAACCCATAGGAACTTATAGAATCCGAAAGAGACACACTGACTTAGTGTTATGGTCCAGGTTAGGACCAAGGAAGAACAACACGAACACAAGAGTAGAAATAACGAAGGTATATTACACGAAATAATAATACAAGATGTGGAAGGTGTTAGTATGACTGTCAGTCTGGTTTGGAGTGAACTACTATCGGCTCAACTCGATTCCACCCTCTCTCTTGAGAGGCGTAGTATACATAATGTTAGAAGAGTTCATTCTGTAGTTATAGGTAAGGACCCATGACACTTAGAGAATCAAAGGGGAAGCATTTATGCTTTCCAACGAGTCTGAATGAATGGTAGAACGGGATTAGAAAGGGATTCTAACATAATAAAGAATTACTAGGGTAGACACGATGAGTCGTCCTGGGTATGACGATGAAGTACATCCGGCAGCAAGGCCTTTGATGCAAAGGTTTTGAGGGGCGTAGAATCAGCTTTTAATTATTATTGTTCACAAATCTGCTATGGGCAAATAGCTAACTCTCAAACTGTGGTCAAAACAATATGAAAGTATAAAAATGGATTTTCATAGTCAAAATACCAGCACGACATTTTTGGAAAAAAAAATATTACCAGCAATACATTTTTGAAAAAAAAAGAATATCACTTGAAGTACATTTGACTTTCGACAAAAACCCTCTTTACCAAAATACGTCAATGAAACCTGATGTACAAACTGATTTCTCACAAACAATGGATATTCTATTCATACGAATCTACAGTGCTGTTCAATAAAAGTGACTCACCTGATTCTTTTACTTAAAATTTTTCCCCTATTGTTTTTGGGGTCAAACTAATTTTTAATCTTACTAATATAAAGACCCTTCCCGACCACCAAGGAAAAAAGTTTACTCACCCCTAACGTATTCTATTGATAATTATAATTTTGGATATAAATGAGATTTAAAGAAAACTCAAAAAAAAAAGTGACTCACTTATTTCCTGCAACTAGTAATCAATAGAAACATAACCGAACAGCTTTAAATAAAGAATAATAGAGGTATATTAAGAACTGGACAAAGTAAAGACATTTTTATGTTTAACATTCTTTTTTATAGATACAAGTATTTAAGTAAATGCTCTGTTTATAATAAACAGTATTAAATAACATTTACCGGCCTGAATGTCCGAGAAATTTTCATAGGACGAATATTTTCTATGAAAATTTCTCGGACATTCAGGCCGGTAAATGTTATTTAATACTGTTTATTATAAACAGAGCATTTACTTAAATACTTGTATCTATAAAAAAGAATGTTAAACATAAAAATGTCTTTAATAAATTATAGAGGTATAATTTATTTCTAATAGGTAATATAGTTCGAAATATTTAATAATCTATGAGTCCTCCTTTATTTTGAATAACCTTTTCAAACTTTTTTGGCATTGACTTGATTAGGTTCTGGCAAATTTCATCTCAAAGCATTGAATTCCATTCGGATATGAAATTCACAATCAATTCCTCTTTGTTGCTCAACTGCTTTCTCGAGAGCCTGTACTTTATGCTCCATAAGTTTTCTATGGAGTTGAGGTCAGGAGATTGGGGCGGTCATGTCATAACACACACCTGCTTCTCATCAAAGTATTCCTTCATCAATTTTGATTTGTGTCAGGAAGCATTATCCTGCATAAAATGAGCTTGGTGGGGTTGATTTGCACCCTTTCAGCAGAAGGGAGCAGACAAGACTCTAAAATTCTCTTGTACTGCTCGCTCCTGAGGGTCTTTTCAATAGGTTTTAAGAAACCAGTTCCATAAAAAGAAAAGCATCCCCAGAACATTATACTGAACGGATGCTTGACAGTACTTACTGCTAAATTCAAAGAGCTTTCAAAACTTCTTCTTCGGATTTTAGATCGCTTATCCTTTGAGTTTAGCTCAACTTTCGGTTCATCGGAGAAGAGAATATTTAGTAAAAAAAAATCAGGTGAGTCACTTTTATCGAACAGCGCTGTATCTTAAAAATCTTGTCGCTTTTAAAAAACCTATTGAGGTTGATATGTCTTAAAACGAAATACACCAAACCAACTGTGAGTATTAGGTACTTAGAATATAAGAAAGAAAGTTTATGGCTTAATATCAATATGTATTTTTTAAAAATTTTGGGCCCTCTTTATATTTCCTGTTTTCCCTCCCAAGACCAGTGGTATGATAATCAGGTTGGAAATGCTGACGTCATAATTATTTATCGTTGGGAGAAGAATGATGTTGGACAAAAAACATCAACATCTATGAAGTGTTCCCAATAAGTAGGACTTCTTTTCAAAAGTGAAACCATGATCAGGAATTGGAAAGAAAACAGTGATGGCAAATATGCTTAATTATCAGTGTGTAGAATTTATAGATACTAAACACATCAAATACTTTGGTGTATAACTCATTCATATAAATTTAGTATAGAATATGAGAAAGTTGGACACCTGTTAGGGGTAGTTTTTCAGTACTGCAAATGTTACAAAATTCAAATTTTAACCAGAGAACTCGCGTCATGTTCTTAAATAGCTCCATCCGATCTAGATTCTCATAGGAATTTCAAGCCTAACACTGAACCCTTGAGAAATATCTGTACAATTATTCAATTGTTTTCTTATATGAATGAACGAAAAAGACTTCAAGCGAAAGAACAGTGTAAGTTTTCAAGAAGTTTATCTTTCATCAGATCTTATAGATTGCCGTTCAGTCAGTTATGTGCCATGCGTGATACACGCTTATGCGATCATGTATCTTTTGATTCATGACTGACGAGGCAGATTTTTTGCCGTAGTAGATTGCGATTTCTTTCTGCGGTAGACCGGATGCCATCCAAGGCTATAGAACCCGGCCTGCCCTGTTATTTACACATAGCTGTGGGGAGGAGAAAAGAATTCATACCTTTCACAAGGGTATTAGCACGTAAGTGAATGTAATGGATTTTACTGGAATTCGAACTTGGCTCTCCGATTCCTCATTTCGAGCCGCTATCCATTAATCCACCGTAAGGAATCATAACGAAAATCGCATCAATCGAAGACTTTAACCGCAGGCAAAACTAAAATGGAAGAAAAATAGAGTCAGAAAATGAATGAATTTTGACATTCAAATCTAACTCAAACATTAGGTTAGGCAGATAAACCACATCAATTCTAGAAAGAGTGATAAAAATTAATGAATTGAGAAATCGTATTTTCTTGAAAGAACTGTTTTAATTGAAAGATTAAAAAAAAAAAAAATCAACCATCCGAAACGCTAACTATTCGGTCAGTGAATGCAAAATGTTTTCTCGTGAGGAAACAGACAATCGCACCAGTACCATGATGGCAGTAATATTTAAAAAAATATATAAAATAATAATAACGTTGCCTCGGTTTTTAATTTCAGCTATTGTAACAATCTCGTTTAGTTGGCTTTTCACGATATTTAAAGACTAAAATTTCCCAAAATTCATTAAATCTCTCGGCATTACAAAAATAAATAAATAAATAAAATAAAAAATATCATTACACTTTACTGGCAACAGTCATAATTTTTGTTGCGTTATCGTTGTCGATTATTACCTGTATAGTCTTTTTAGTGATGTTAGATAATTGGTGTTAATAGTGATGAGAAAACTGCATTGTTTGTTTAAAAATGATTCCACTGACAATAATATGACCGCGGAAAAGGATGACGTCCATTAAATTACTAAGTTTTCTTCCTCTTTAAATCCCAGAAACAATATTTTATACGGCTTTCTAATTGGAAAATTGTCTAATCAGAGCACAGAATTCGACAGGCAATTTATTTGAATTGTCCACTATATTTCATATTTACTAATTCAATATTTCTGTCTCTAAATATAATAGCTAACTATAATGACAGACGTTCAAGTAAATTGATGTTTTACATCAACTATCAAATATACAAACATCATAATAGATGTAAAATTAATTTAAACCCATCCCAAAGAAATTACAATCATGTTCCAAACTGGATACGTACGCAGAATTTTTTTCGGTAATGGTACAGATTTGGTACTTATGTTCAAGAATTGTAAATTATTTATTGTCTTTCTCTCATGTGACGTTTGTTTTGTTTAGTATTCATTGTTATTAGCCAGTCTAGGGAATTTCCACTGTCTTAAGAAAATATCTGCAAAGAAAGCTTTTTTTTTACTGACTAAAAGGGATAACGACACAAATTGATATATATATATATATATATATATATATATATATATATATATAATAATTATTTATAAAAAAATTATAACATAAGTATGTTATAAAATCACTACAAAAATAGCCATTTTGTTTCAACACACTCTGTGTCTTATCAAGTGATGATGTTGAAAATAAAATAAACGGTTTTAAAAGTTTCAGATTAATTAACGATCGTACACTAGGGGGAAACATTGTTACAAAAGCTAGAATAACCAATCAAAAACCAAGTATAGAAAGATTCAAAAGCTTGACAACGAAATCATGTTATAATAGCTATTCAGATCTTTAAAATACGTGTAATATTAAAAATAATTTATACTAACCAATAATTATAAAATTAAAAAAGGCAGATATGAACGACGATTTTTCATTAAAACATCAACGCGAAGATAGCATCGATCTTCAGAATGCTGGTCATCACGGCTCTCTATTACATCATTTTCCCGCTCAAACTTTTAACTCTTTATCACATCACTCAAGCCCTGAAATTCCATCCATTCACATGATTCCTTTATGAAAATGACTCATTTTTATCCACAGCTTCACTTGTTTTCAGTATGTCATTTTGTTTATAATTATTCACCCAAAACAAAGCTTAAGAGCGACTCAAGCTGGGGGTTTACAGAATAAAAGTGTGTGATAATTACTTGAGAAGAGGGTGAAGGAAGTGAAGATTATGAGGATATGGGGGATAAACAGTGATCCTGTGAGTGTTGAATTCTCCAGACTCTCTTTCGTATTATGTTTTCTAAAATTTTCAGCTATTTCATTCTGATTGAATATATCCCTTTCCTTACAGATCTACTTTTCCTTCTAACAACCACGTTTCTCTGATATTCTTTTCATATTATTCTCAGCATTCATTGGTATAATCACATATCAGTGATAGCCAGGTATATATGCATCCGTAAAATTATTATCTTGCAGTTGTTGCCATATAAAAAAAATTAGATAAAACAAATAATTAAGAAGATTTTTCTTTTGTTTCGAACGAAATTTTCCCATCTCTTAAATCTTTGCTTAGTGTCTGGAAGATATATTGTTGGATATCAGTTGAGGCAAGACATTTGGTCTTACTTACGCTGCATCGCTGTGTGAGTGGAAATTGGAACTGGTGATAGCATAAACAGGAGATGCATACAGTGGCTTAAATTAAAATAACGTACAGCGTCCTGAGACTTGAATGATATATGTGCATCCTGAACGGAAGAAAACGGGTGCATGTGTGGGCGCATGCCGGAAGAGGCGTGGCCGGACGAAATTGCGTAGGCGACATACCAGAAGAAGGTGCATCGACGGGAGGCTACGTTGCTGTCAAAATATAACCAGTTCGATTCTGGATCAGGACGGAAATGCTGGCTAGAAATTCACGGTAGTTTTGTCTCCGTCAATTCATGTCAGCGCATTCCTAAATTCTGTGATTCACTCTACCCATTCCCTGTAACTAGAAAATAAAGACACACACACACACACATATATATATATATATATATATATATATATATATATATATAAGTTTTCTTCATTTGAACCCAGTAGTAATATACTAAAATATTTCTTTATTTCTATGCACTTTTTTTGATTTAAGTCGGACTTCCAGTTGTCTGTTATTATCCAGATTATGAAATTTCCGTACTTGGTTGATTTTGACGTCCCCAGTATGTACAGCATATTATGAGCCGTCTCTTTTCCTGACAATCATGCATTCTGTCAATTTTTACGGTTAAGCAGTCTATCCTTCGCGTTTTCCTTTGCAGCCGTGTCAAAGAGGTTTTTCTACCGAATCCGCCAACAACACAGTGTCATCCTCTTCTTATGTTGTTTAAATTATGGTCGCCGATAATAAATCCTGGTAAGTGTTCCCGTTATCTTAGGGTTTTTTCGCTATATATATCCAATGGGCACATTCTCCGTCCGTTTGTTCCTAGCCTAGATCGCCAACTACTCGAATATCCTTCCCATGTAAATCAAGCTCTTCTACTATTACAAATAACTCTTTGTGTCATAATATATGTATATGTCTTTCGGTTGAGTTATTGTTGTTAGTTTTAAAAACTAAAAAAGCTATATATATATATATATATATATATATATATGTAAGGAAATATATGGATATAAATCCGACAGTATGAAGAAAAATATATACGGAAAAAACAAACAAACAATCTGTTTGGATAAGTCTTGTTCTTATGTACATCGTCATTGTCATGTTGTATGAAGATGTCCTGAAGATGGTTTATTAGACCAAAACGTCCGACGTTGAAATATTA
>CAHIKZ030004400.1:1340000-1377500 GCA_903632075.3 Acanthosepion pharaonis
TCTCTCTCTCTCTCTGTATGTATATATATATATATATATATATATATATATATATTTAAATTGAAAAGATACTTACTCTAAATTAATATCCGAATGTGAATAATTTTTACTTGTCCTCCCGATTACGCAGTTTCATGGTTCATGTCAACATTTCAAGTGATTTAAATCCTAACCTAACCCTTCCGTAGACATGAACCACTTAACTCACTATAGACTGGAGAAGAATTAAAAATTATCCAAATACGGATATTAACATACAGTTTTTTAAAAAAATATTTACGCTATATTATATTCGAAATATTGTGCACTTTTTAAAAATTCCGTTTTGCTCTAAAACTGAATCGTTATATATATATATAACACACACACAAACACTAAACAGAGACACATCCCCTCTCCAGGACAATAAAACTGTCAAAATGACCACGGGAATTCAGAGAAGCATAGATCCATCCAGCTTTTATCTCAAATAACAACTTAAAAGAGACTCATGTTAAAAAGAGAACAAAATAAAAAAACAAAACAAATGAACACTACAGACAAAAGTTCATTTTCTCCATCAAGACATTCATTTCTGTAGTTCACTGCAACCAGCAAGAAGAGATATTTCTCCTCCTGATGATAGCCATTTTGGGACCGAAACTAGTCGAGAAATCTAAATGAAATAATAATAAAAAAAACGAAAGAATATTAATCTACAACCCAGTGTGTCTGAAGATTTCAATTTTTTAATATTTTTTATTGTTTATATATATATATATATATATATATATATATGAGGCGTACTTAGATTGCAATAATTCTTTCAAAGATTATAATCGATGAGTTCTGTCTATCCATTTTTTAAATTAACTTTTTCACATCATTTCAATTTCATCATTCATTTTCACTTTTTCCATTATTCAACATTAAAACAAGAGAGTATAAACGTGCTTTCGAAAATTCTCCGCTTATATAAGAGCAACAAATTCGTAAATTTGAAAAAGTTGGGCAGACAGAAATTCTCGACATTATTCAAAAATGTTTGAAAAATTTATATATACGTCTGTACGTGTCATTCAATTTGAGAGGCAGACGCATTATTTACATCCTAATAATATCTATTTTTATCCTCATAAATAGAAACTTACGGAAAGCACATCCTATATACTGTGCATACGAAGTTAATCATCTTTCAGGTTACAGATATTACTGGCAATACTTGCACTGTAGTTCAAGGCCATTTTGAAATGCGCGAAAATAGATTTAGAGATTGAGAGGTATTTAGGGTATTCTGTTTGTTGAAACTTGACTAATGCATGGAATAATAATGCAACACAAAATGTACTTAGAACAAAATGTATTGAAACAAGAAAGTATACACAATATTTACATATAGTCTTTTGTATATTCCTGGTAAGACCGTTCCTGGAGAATGTGTTGACTAAGTCGCAGTCGTGCAGAGTCTCTGGTTGAATCTCTTGATTCCCTCCTCTCTTCCCAGTACCAACCATATTTATATGGTCGGTACTCCACTATGCAAATTAGGTAGATCCTACCACAACACCCCCATCCCAAGCCTCTGAATCCCTTTTGGATTTCCCACTGGCTTCCTATATAGGTTGATGATTATGGCTATTTCTTTGTAGATCCATTTGCATACTTCATATGCATATGTCCATCCGCTTAATTTGAATATTTTTTCCGTTTTGGATTCACGTCCAATGGGTCCGTGAACTTTCGTTTCCTACCGGATCTTCTCGGTTCAGGAGTATTCTGCGGAGGTTCTACTTGAAACATATCATACATTACCTCAATGGGATCTTCCTCCTCATCCGGTATACTCTCTTCATGCTCTACTATTTTTTAAGTTGATTCTGGTGCCTTTTATGAGTATTCTTCGACCCTTTAATTATGTAAATCAGGTCACCGATTCTCTTGTCCACTATGCCTCGCTCCCAGACCTCAACGTTGTTTTTGTAGCACTTGAAAAACACCTTCTCTCCGGAGGTGTATCTTTTTCTCGCTGTATATATAGTATTCTTTACTCTATTTTTTCCTGGCAAAAGTGTCAAACACTGACTTAACTTTCCTAGCGAACATTAGTTCAGTTGGTGCCATGTTTGAGTATGTTCTCTGGTTTGGCGTGATTCTGTAAACTTGTAGGAATTGCTGAAGCGCCTTTTCCGTTGGAACTCCTTAAGCTTTCTTCAGAGCGCGCTTTAAAGTATCGACAAATCTTTCTGCGAGTCCATTGGACCTCGGATGATACGGCGGCGTCGTTATGTGGTTAATTTGATATAACTCACAAAATTCCTTAAATTCTTCAGAAGTGAATTGTGTACCATTGTCACTCACAAATCACTCTGGCACACCGAACCGTGCAAATAGTTCATGCAAGAAAGTTGCTGTCGTATTAGACGTAGACTTTTTGCAGCGTAGTACTTCCGGCCATTTTGTAAAACTATCTACCACTATTAAGTAGTAATAATCTTCTACTGGACCAGCGAAATCAATGTCTAATCTTGTCCACGGATGATCCGTCTTGGGCCATGGTTTGTGTATTATAGGTGGTGCCTTAGCTGCTAACGCACACCCTTTACATCGATGAACCATGTTTGCGATATCCACATCCATTCCTTTCCAATATACAAAGCTCTCGATAGCTCTCTTAAAATGTTGTTTACCATGCTTTTCACCTCATAATCTGCTATGATATTTGCAATAATTGATTCTTCGAATCTTTCTTCTTGACTCGGTACGAGTCTTGATAAACTATCCGCATGAATTATATTTTTGGATGATAGGTGCTTTATGTGAAAATCATAATTGAGAAGAATGGTTCCCCATCTCAACAGACGATTTGCCGTATAAACGGGTAACCCTTTCTTTGAACCAAAAATAGTGATCAGTGGTTTATGATCCGTTTCAAGCATAACATGTCTGCCGTGGATCTATCTGTGAAATTTTGTTCTGGCAAAAATGATACTCAACGCCTCATTTTCGATTTGTGAGTAACTTCTTTCTCCTGGGAGTAAAGTTCTCGAAGCATGTGCAATTGGTTTTCTAGAACCATCTGGCATTATGTGTTGAATACACGCTCCTATCCCGTATGAACTGGCGTCACTTGCCACTACAATATCCAGTTTTGGATTGTAATGGGTTAAAAAGAGGTCGGACGTAAGCATTCTCTTTTCATCATTTCATCAAAGGCTTTCTGACATTCTACCGTCCATTCCCATGCCTTGTCTTTTTTTTAGCAGTTCATTCAACGGAGCTCTTAGATTGTACATTCCTTTAATGAACGCTTGATAATAATTTGTGAGCCCCAGAAAACTCTGTAGCATCGCCACATTAGTGGGCGTCGGCATGTCTCTAATCGCAATGGACCTTTCCGGATCTGGAAATCTGCCATTTTTGTTGATTATGTGACCTAAATACTTAATTTCCTCCAAACCAAATTCGCACTTTGACTCTTTGACTTTAAAACCAAAGTCCTGAATCTTTTTAAATACTTGATTGAGATGCTCTCGATGTTCGTCGACGGTTTCGCTCCTTACTATGATGTCGTCTAAGTAGGCGCACGCAAAGTCTAAATCATTCAACATGACGTCCATAGCTTGTTGAAAAATGGCTGGTGCCACTTTAATACCAAAAGGAAGCCTGTTGTACTTGAATAACCCTCTATGCGTGTTTATCCCTAGTAACTTGAACATTCCTCTTCGACGGGAATTTGAAGATAGGCATCTGATAAGTCGATTTTGAAAATATAACTCCACCATTTAGCTTGTTAAAAATCTCCTCCGGTCTCGGTAACGGGTAATGGTAGTCCTTAATTACCGAGTTCAACCCTGTCGAAAAATCAACGCAGACTCTGACTTGGTTTGATTTCTTTTTATGCACACAATCGGCACAGCCCATGAATTAGATTCTACTTTCGAAATAATTCCCATTTTTCCAACCTATCAAGTTCTTCGTTAATTTTCTCTACACTTGCGAAAGGCACGTTACGTTTCTTTTTAAAAATTGGCATAGTATTTTCCTTTAACTCAAATTTAGCTTCCAACTTGTTACATCTTCCAAGACCAGGTGTGAGGTTTCCGGAAACTTTTTCTTTAATTCATCTTTAATGTCCTGTCTTGTTTGCGTATTACTTTCTACTTTTCTGCAGAATGAGTTTAACGGTTTATCCCACAATTCGAATGTTTCAATAAAATCTGTACCCATCAAGTTTTCTCAATTTTTCAGAATGAAAACTTTTATTTTTTTAACTATCCCGTTCAATTTCATGGGAAGTACAACCTCGCCTTCGAAGTTAATTTCCTTTTCAGTTACCGTTCGAGCGCATTTCTTTGACTTCATTATTGTAGGCCTTTTTAAAATTTTCCATGTTTTATAGTTCATTATTGTTAAATCTGAACCCGAATCGAGTTGAAATTTGATATTCTTTTTAAATATTTCAGTCGTCACATATTTCCTCAAATCTCTATCTGATTTTATATTTGAATTTGTTTGTCTAATTCAGCTATTGACTTTTTTCGTTTTACAACACGTTCCTTTGTGTCCATTCTTGTGGCACACGAAACATTTCTTATTTCTATATGGGCAATTTACCCCCCAGTGTCTTTCGTTGCAACGTCTACAATTATATGGTGGATCCTTTTTTTCCTCCTCGTTCTTTTCATTTAATTTTTCTTGTCTATTTTTAAAATACGCCGAATTTTTACTCCAATTTTTTGCTGATGGGTAATTTGACTGTTTTTTTTATTTTTTTAATATAAGCAATGCCAGCTTCTTCGATTTTTTGAGACTCTTTCTTTAAACTTACGGCCCGCTGACACTCCTCTGCTAACTTTTGTAGGGTAAAGTTTTGTTCAGATTCGAGTTTAGCCAAAACTCTACGTCTTATTTCGGCACTCTTATTGGATACCAGTCCTTGAGCAAAAATTAAACACTTGAATTCTTCAACCGTAATCTTTGCCAATCTGAAATTGTCACAATGTCTATTCACTATAGATGCATATGTTAAGTAATCCTGATCCTCGGATTTAGCGACATTCATGCATAACCATCGCTTATGCCAAAGCGACATATTTGCTCCAAACAACTCCTTTAGCAATTTCACTGTTTCCGAGAATTCCAATTCATTTGTTCTTCTCGGTAGAATAAAATCTACAAATTTGCTATGTTCCGCTGTACCTAGCTTTCTTAGTAATAGACTGACTTTTCTTGAATTCGACCAGTTTTCACAGTCTGTGTAGAAAATATCTTCATATCGTTTAAAGTACGCTTCAAACGTTTTTTCTTCGTCTGGCCCATAGTTGAAATTTTCCAGCGAATTAAATATGATGTTATTAGAATATGAAAAATTTCCTTCATTTGCCTGATTGTTGTTTAATTTCTCCAGTGTTAACTTTTGAATTTCTAAAACCTTGATTTGCATTTCTTCCTGTTTTCCCAGTCTTTCCTCTTGTTTTTCTTGATATTTTTGCTGTGCTATCTGTTTTTCCCTTATTAATAAGGCAAACTGTTCACTTTGACGTTGCTGACTCAACTGCTGGGATTTGAATAATTCAGATATGACTTTGGATAATTCATCCATCATTTGCTAATAGTGTTCATGCAACAAAGAATATACTTTTAATTTGTGTATCCACGGATATAATATAATCTGACCAGAAAAATCGAAACAACTTACGACTTTTTTTATTTTATGTCTTGCTTTATAAAATATTGTTGAGCAACGAAAAAAAAATTTTTTTTTTTTAAAGTTCGTTGCCTTTGAAAGTCGACACGCTGTATTTGAGCGCCTTTTAAATACATGCATGTTTTTGTAGTCGGCCCGTTATTCGTTTACGACACCTTTCAAATTTTTCTGAGTGAACGTTCGTTTATGCTTAGTCGTCCTTTAACGAGTTCTAAATATCCAGAAATTCAGAATCCTTCGTCGTTCCATTAGATGTTGGACTTTTAATTAATAATTTTTTCCTTCAGCCTGGGTTCTTCAATGACTTGTCCCAATTGTTGAAGGCTATCAATTATCAATTTTTTTTTTTCGTATCGTTCTTTCTACCTCGTCGCCATTCTTGAAACTTGACTAATGCATGGAATAATAATGCAACACAAAATGTACTTAGAACAAAATGTATTGAAACAAAAAAGTGTACACAATATTTACATATAGTCGTTTGTATATTCCTGGTAAGACCGTTCCTGGAGAATGTGTTGACTGAGTCGCAGTCAGGCAGAGTCTCTGGTTGAATCTCTTGATTCCTCCCTCTCTTCCCGGTACCAACTCTATTTATATGGTCGGTACTCCATTATGCAAATTAGGTGGATCCTACCACAACACTGTTGAATAGAGGATGGATGTAGTTTAATGTAAAAGGCTTCTATAATTTTTAATCGGGTTTGACAGTGTGAATAGCTGGGTACTAGTGTATTGTCGACTTACCGAAACTAGGAGGGATGCAGAGGATTTTCGTCTTAACTTTACGTATGGCATTTTCCTTAGTGAGACGACAGGACTGCCTACTCAAGTGGAGCGTTGTCTTAATACCTCTGTAGCTCAGACCAGACACCAGTTTCGTTCTCAGAGTGCAGCTTCTTCCATTTGAACCCTTGTGGTTTAATATATTGAAAGTAACATTATGCTCAGATTTTACACTCGGGATAAAAACATGAGATGAGATTGTATCAGTCGGCAAATTATATTCTATCTATATCTCCCTGCACATATATATATATATATATATATATATATATATATATATATATATATATATATATATATATATATGCGCGTGTGTGTGTGTGTTTATTTATTTTCATTTATTATTCATATATAGGCATCCATTTATCTGGCGAGATTAGGTGGCGTTTTGTTCAAAATTCAGTAGGGCCTAAGAAAAACATTGTTTTTTTATTGTATTTAAAAATGTTCCGATAAAGCTATCTGTTATTTCTGAAACATTACGATGTTTCCTTTAACAAGATATCAGCTGCTGATATCACTATATATATATATATGGCCAATGGTATTCGAGATCCTGTTGCAGACACTTGTTCAGGCGCATTTGTAGTTATTCAACACACACAGAGCCCACCTGTGGTTTATACTGCTACGATGCTGAGTAGACCTTAGAGTTTCTGGGAAAGAGTGTGTTATATAGCGTCATCAACAATTTGTACAAGGACAGCACGGTCGAGCACTCGGCCACGAGGACTTGTGACTTCGTGTTAGCACAGCTATAGACGGCACCCAAGGGTTTCGTCTACCCAGTTTCACTCACAAGCTTGGGCCAACCCGTGGTATGGTTTTCAGGCACTTTGCAAAGGCGCCGAATGCTGGGATTGAACCCTTCTGTCCGATAACATCAGGAAGTCTCCTTGGTAACAAATCCACCATGGTGAGATTCGAACCCGGGTCTCCTGGTCAGAATGCGAACGGCCACGTGCATAAACACACACACACACACGCACGCACACACACACACACACTCATATCTATATATATCTATATATATATATATATATATATGTACATATATATATATGCGCACTTATATATATAACTGGTGTGTACATGAGTGTGTATTTTTATTATTTATTATTTATGTATAGGCATCGATTTATCTCACGAGATAAAGGTAGCGCGTAGTTTGATCAAAATTCAATTCTTTGGTGGTGAAACAGTAGTCACATCTCCAGGGCGCAGGCATAGGCGATCGTATAGGTTGGCCGTCCGGTGCTCAAGCTAAATGCCTCCACACTCAACCGTAGCGACAAGATCGAAAGGAATACATGCATTGCATTTGAGGACGGCTTGGATGCAGGAGTTCCCGGAAATCTGTCAGTATTGACAACCAACTGACGATGGGGCACCACTCCGGGTTGTATGCCTTGATTTCATTCCATTGCTATTTATGTGTTTTTGTATATGACCGTATGTCAGGAGAATTTTTTGCTGATTTTTTTTATCATTTTTTGTTGATTTTTTTATCATTTTTTGTTGATTTTTTTATCATTTTTTGTTGATTTTTTTATCATTTTTTGTTGATTTTTTATCATTATTTGTTGATTTTTTATCATTTTTTGTTGATTTTTTTATCATTTTTCTTCAAAAGAATTCTTGCTGCCTAAATAGACAGCAAGAATTCTTTTTGAACAATTTTTTTTTTAATTAAAAAAGTATATCTGGCCAATTTAATTTTATTAATTTTCTATAATTTCAGACTAAGTTATTTTATATTATTGGTAAACTTTCCAAATTCCATTTTTCTTTTCGATTGCGTAAAAAAAACTCTCTAAGTCGATCTAAGAAGAAGTAACATTTTGAGATAAAGTTGGATAAAACAACGTAAAAATTCCGCTTGATCATTTCAAATTACACCGCGTTCAAGGGACTTGAAAATGCTTCCAGCAAACGCGGGAACTTAGGAACTAGTGAAACAATTTCATAAAGAGGTAAAAAACGAAGTTCTTGAAAACGACTTTAGCAACAGTCGAAATTACATGGATAACAAACATACAAAACAAAAAAACAGAAACGAAAATGAACTTTCGAAAGTTTTCCAATTGTATAAATCGTTATATAAAGTCGGAATATGAAGAAGCGTTATTTATTTATATTTGATACGCTATGAGCAGTTATGAATGTAGGTGAGAGATTCATGGAAGATTGAAGTTTATAAGCAGTAAATTCGACCTTGCTAACCGAACGATCCTTTGTGGCCGAGAGGCAAGCCACGTCAGGCTATATGACGGTTCCGTCTAGGATACAGGTTCGATTTCTGTCGAAGGACGAATATTTTCTATGAAAATTTCTCGGACATTCAGAATGTTAAACATAAAAATGTCTTTAAATAACTGTCGGACTTTGTCCATTTCTTAATATATATATATATATATATATATATAATGGATTCTCCCTACGGTTTCGATAACTTAAACAATTGATTCAGTTATGAAATATTGTGCGATAAACGTAAGTGGCACTTAAGACCCGCTAGTAATTGACAAAGGAGGCCGCATATGGAGCAATAGTAAGAATTGTGGGATGAGATCAATGTTAGATTGGTTGACCTTTTAGATCTTGCTCTCGCTTCTTGAAGACGATTCAGACAAGCAGATTGAAAACTGCTGAGTCCACTAAAACACGTTGATCTCCATTCTACCCGCTCCAAGTTTAAGCGCTCAAGGATGCTATGTGGTATATTGGTAGATGGCAAATTACTCTTCAGCTTGTCTGTGTTTCTTAGCCATGGGCGTCCTACATTCCTGTAGCCCTGATCTAACTGGCTGTACATTAGGATTTTGGGTATCCTGTCATCAGACATCCCAAAGACATGACCAGTCCACCGTAACTGAGACTGTATAAGAAAAGTGTCGATTCCTCCAATAATACACCTGTAAAACAGGTCTACGTTAGGTGTCCTGTCTGGAAGGTTAACTCCACAGATGGCACGTAGACAGCTTTTTTATGCATTATATATATATATATATATATATATATATATATATATATATATATATATACATATATATATATACACACACACACATATATATATATATATATATATATATATATATATATATATATATATATATATATATATATATATATATATATATATATATATATATATATATATATATATATATATATATATATATGTGTGTGTGTGTGTGTGTGTGTATTTATGTGTGTGTATTTATGTTTGTGTGAGAGTGAGTGGAGCAGGGAAAAAGCCCTTATAACATGAATATAGTTATAAGAAAATAGCGTAGATATGTACATTTTTTTTTTTTTTGGGTGGGGGTTCGTTCAACATACCGAGCATGACCAAATAGCTAAACCTCAGAAGTTTTTGGGAAAATCTTCTTAGACTTGCCTAAATCATTTTTACCCCATATATATATATATATATATATATATATATATATATATATATATATATATATATATATAGAGAGAGAGATAGATAGATAGATAGATAGATAGATAGATAGATAGATAGATAGATATTGGAAGATTTGTTGTTTAAAAACATTAATTTGGCTTTTCTATAGCTAAGTCGTATATCACGTTAGATCAAATGACGCTCCAGTTTAGAACACAGGTTTAATTACTGTTGGAAAACGCATATTTTCTACCATATTTATCGAACATTCTGACATGAAAACGTAATTAATACTAACTAAAAAATAGGGCATTTACTTAAATAAATTGTATCCATTAAAATAATGTATAAACAGAATACGTATATATATATATATATATATATATAGATAGATAGATAGATAGATAGATAGATAGATAGATAGATAGATAGATAATAAATGACACAGGAATACACATATAAGTATTGACATGACAGGAATAGCCTATATACTGCCGCATAAAGAGGTAACGAGACTGAATAAGATAGCGAAGGAAAAAATGGTTATTTAACTACGAGATTGATCGAACAATCAGTCGATAATTATCGAAAAAAAAAGAAAGATAGAGCTGGAGATGAATGATTCAGACTGAAACAATTAGTTTCTACAATAAAAGAAAAGAGAGAAAATTTACACAGAATATCAAAGAAATAAAAGAACGCAAAACATCAATTGCGTATTGAATAACTGTCTTTTTTGTTGTTGCTGTTATTATGAAGAGTAAAGGTTGCAGGGATTATAGAATTAATTTGAATTGACAGAAATATCAATAAAATTATTAGATGGATTAAGACAGTTGCAAAAAGGGTTCTGAATCAGTTAAAAGTTAGCGATTGAAAGAGGCAGCAGTTGTGGCATGACAGAATGGAAACACAAATAGACGGTTGGTTAGATAGAAAATAACATGGCGGCTCGTGAGGTTATAAGGACAATGATGAGGAAAGAAAATGGAGGAACGTTCTTGAATCGTACGCGTCATGAATCGAATGATATTCTGAAAATAAGGTAGAACCTGAAGAAAAAGCGTAATAATTATCATCTATAATAATAAAGCGCAGTCTACGTGTGCCTGCCGTTGTTACACGCGATTAAAAATTAAATAAATAACTCATTTCGAGTTAAATTTAAATATCGAACAGAAAAAGATCTAAAAAAAAAATCTTTATTAAAATGTTAACTTTAATTACGCTTTATTTTTCGCAATTGCAATTTATTTCATCTAATTAAACCGTAATTAAGACAAAAGCGGGATACAGTACGTTGCTCATATTTTTTTTTCTTTTTTTTTTTCTTTTTCTAGCATGCGGTTTGTGATGTATTCGAATTATTACATAGTCCGGCTTCCCTAATGTATGTAAAGGGATCATAAAGAATGGTGATATTAAAGTAAAATAAAACTTGCGCGTAAAACAAATGTAAATGTAGATTGGTTGCGTATACGAAGAAAGGTTATGCCGAATAAAGATAAGGAAATAATTTTATTATTTCTAAATTCTTATAAGTTATACGTACATAGGACACTGAAGGTAAAAGACCGAAATTTTAAATCCCTCTGTAGGCGCCAGCCTAAGACCTATGTGATCGGCGGATTCTAGGCTAATAATAAATATATGTAAAATGCATTGTGTTTACAATTAAATGCCTGTCACGAGGTGTCTACAAGCCTATATTCAAATACATATATATGGTGGAAGAAATAAGTAAAAGCAATCAAATATTAAGCATGTGGAAGATTAGTTTAGTTTGCAAATTATTTACTTTTAATAATTTCAATTTGACTGGTATATTTATTAGGCATATATAGGACACTGTTATACAGACAGAACCCAATACCACATTTCAAGGGACGTCACCGATCGAATCCCAGTCAGCATGAGGATATCAGAAAGGTATTGTGTTAGTATGATGTTCTTGGCTGGAGCAGGAGTGGAAGGAGATGTAAATAAACACTACGGCATGATCAGAGTTGCCAAGAGGGCAGAGCTGCGTAGCGCGACAAATCATGGATGGAAGTAAAAGGGATCGAGAAGGGAAGCGTTAGTGTCAGGGTTACTGTGGGAACGTGTATGAAAGTCAACTACTTGCGTGAGGCTTTGAGTGACTGAAAAGTTAAGGGTATGGATACTAGCGAGGTAAGTTACAGGGTGTTTAAGCCACATGCTCAGGTGGACATTAAAGTCACCGAACACGAATATGTGTGCATACGGATGTAGAGAGATGGCCTTGTCTATATTATTGGAAATGCTATCGAGTTTACCAGTCTTTAGAGAAAGAAGAGATAGAGATTTGAGGATAGTTAGACTAAGGCAGTGGCGTAGCTAAGGGGGGCGAGGGGGCGGACCGGCCCGGGTGCCAGCACAGAAGGGGTGACACAATCTCAACCAGGCTAAGGTGCCAAAAATAGTCTGAAAACAGTGGTGGAGACACAGGGTTTCGCAGGCGAGCATATGAACCTCCCCCCGCGAAATAATTTATGATCCCCCTGTTTTGTCTCCACCCCCGTCAGAAAAAATTAAATAGAACATTTTTGTCAAGAAAAATACTTTCAAACATCATTGATAATTAAATGGTACCCAGAAAATGATGCAACGGAAAATTGGACACCGGAAAATTAGCAACAGAAAATTACGTCAACCATGAGCCAATCGAGACTGTCGGATGTGGCTGTGCTGTCCATTGAAAACGAGCTTACAAGACAAACAGATTTTGACGATGTCATTGACCAGTTTGCCACAATGAAAACAAGAAAACATTCATTCTAAGACCATAGTATCGAATGTCATTCTTTTGTGTATTGCCGAGTTTTGTATTTAGTTGTTCTGCAAGTGAACAGTTGCATTTTAAAAATCTTTTGATTTGAACTGATTATTTTGTGGTATTGGATTTTGTCTTGGATCATACATGTAAACAGTAACGTACCGGTCAGTGGAGTAAAGTAGAGGTAGAGCATGTATGAAAATTTAGCTACAGCTAACCATTCAGCATAGGGTTAATCGGGGTCATTGGGGTGACATTTGAGCGGACCGCCCCGGGTGACGATTACTCTAGCTACGCCACTGGACTAAGGCACGTACGAATGGTCTCGAGATTCCAAAGAGTGTTCCCTAGCCAATAGATGATCGCGGGCATAAACTCCCATTAATGCAAGTGGATTTTAGATTCCTTTCTAAGGAGAGGAAGGTAGCCGGGAATCAAGAAATCAGAAGAGGAGATTGGCGAGTAAAGATTAGTCTCGCAGAGGGCTATTATATCAGAAGACTTTTCGAAGAGGAACGATTCCACAGTGCGGAAGATGGTACGAAATACAACGAATGTTGAAGAAGGAAATGTGAAGGGGTTTAGGTGATATTTTAGCTGGCTTACGTTTATATTTTTGATTGTTTACCATCTACGTCCTTTAAGGCAAGCCATATATAATAATTGGATGGATACGTACGTAGTAAGCTGTAAGGTCTTTGATCCGACCCACTTTCAAACATCTCACTAAACACAATTTAAAAAACAAAACAAACACGTTCCTGTTTGAAGGGAGATAGTTTTAGAAGTTATTTTTCGAGTAGAAATATTTTCTAACATTATAAATATTTTTATGGTTTATTAGAGGTATACAGGTGTTGGACAAAATAATTGGAACAGGTGCAAATTCCACTCCTATATTACAAAGACCTCTTATATAAAGAACTTTAACTAAAACTTCGTAATGACAAGTTATATCTATTGTAAATACGTTTATTTATCTAATTTACTGTCTTTGTCTTATTTATTTTTAGAATTTAGTAAAATTCAAGTTCAATGCGTGACGCCACCGAGTTCGAAAAATGGCAAATTGTTGGATCTCGCATGGCAGGAAACTCGATCCCTAAGGTTGCTGAACTGTTTGGTTTTTCAAGAGCTACCATATCAAGAATCAAGAGAAACAGTGAAAAACCTCTAGCAACCGTAGAAATTCGGACCGGTTTTGGAAACTTACTGACAGGAACCGACGTGCATTGAAACGCAATGTGGCAACAAAATCATCGGACTACTGCAGCCAAAGTGACTGCTGAGTTGAAGCATCATCTGAATTGTCGAGTTTCTACTAAAACTGTTCGTCGTGAGCTCCATAAGGCTGCATATCATGGAAGAGACGTAAGGAAACCTCTTCACTCCACACGCATCATTCAGAAGTATCTACCTAACTTTAATTTTAATTCTACTTTTGTTTTTATTCTCTTAAAATGATCTTTTGCTTATTATTTTATCATTATTATTATTATTATTCATAAAAACCTTTTTACACACACACACACATATATATATATATATATTAATTATATTATATTAATATTAAAAATATTATATACGCATTGGAAAATTATTCATTATTTTACTATTTTATTTTCTTAATCAAATATTTTAAAAATTACACGGGTATTGATGTCGCAAATAATTACATACATTAAACAGAAAAATTTCGAATTTTAAACATCGACGATTACCCGTTCCGAATCATCTCTCAAGTTTTCCCTTTCTTTTGTTTTCTTTCTCTTTCCTTCTTCGTTTCTTTATTCTGGTCCCCTTTGAAGATACCCTCTTTACATCACTTCTCAAATCCGGTGGAAATAGGTCAACCTGTCTACTCTCATACACTAGGGTCCCCTTTCTATATATCACTCTCCTCCTTTTTCTTTCTCTCTTTTCATTTCTCCCATTTTGAATTTATAATTTAAAACTTAATTTATTTGTAAATATTTCGTTTTGTGCCTGGTAAAATTTAAAATCCCTTTATTGTTGAAACAGATGTGTGTGTGTGTATGTGTTTGTGTGTGTATGTATATATATATATATGTGTGTGTGTGTGTGAGTGAATTAAAATAATGTTCAAACTATACAAGTTTCAAGAGCTACTCGAGGTAGAGGTTTATTGAGTAAAACGTACAATTTATAGGGATGTGTGAGTGGGGATAACCTTTTACTCCAGACTGGAACAGGTTAACGTTCAGGTGATCGAAGAATCATCCACTTGGAAGTCGGTGCCACAAAGTAAGCAGGTGTTCGATGGAGAGAAGTTGCTCAAGTGAAACTTAAATCTCGGCAATAGAAAAAGGAAGAGAATGAATGTGGTTTGATACAATGCGCGTGGAATGTCGGATTTTTACCGTGAAAATTAAACATTGCGTAAATTAGGAAAGGAGTCGGTTTGAAAACTTCACATAGCAATAGCGATACAGCAGTAACAAGACTGCGCCGTTTTGTTTTAAGAAGTGGATTGTGAGGTAGAAAAAACATTCATCACCCGCAAAGACGTGGAGACGCTTTTGGAATCTATCAATACAGGAATAAGCAGACTGTACAGCTCCGACACACACATTTCAGCAGTACTGGTCCTCTACAGACAACCGACCATTTTCACCTTCCATTTTCACTATTTTCAGCGACGGATCGTACAACATCCACTTTCAGCGCTCAATGTACGGTGATGTATCGCTTTTGTTTAAGTTTTGGATATAAGACCAAAACGGCGCGAAGGCAAAGACAGTCGTACGAATTTTAAAGAGTCAACACGCTACATGCACCCAGATTCCTTAATGAGGCTAGTCAGTAGGTGATGATATGTTATGCCAAGATGACGGCATGCGTTCCTCGTACCATTTTCTTTCGGCAGCCACTTGGAATCGAAGCTACCGCGAGTGTCCCTCTGGTATAATTGATTAAGAAAGAGACATCTGCCTTCGTTGATACAATCTATTGTCTGGCGAAGAACTGAAGCTAATGGCGACACGGAACGCAACATATATATATATATATATATATATATATATATATATATATATATATATATTATATCGATTCTCCCGTCAAGCAGATCAGTTTCCAGGAAAACGACAGCCCGACAACAGCACATGAGAATTGATTATAGTGGGGAAGGTTTCGTGCAGCACCATCCACAGTTTTTGAAGAGACGAATACAGAGACCTGGTGCACTACGTGCCACAAGGTCCCCAAACGATCCTCCGCAGGTTTTGAATTCAGAGTTGTCTTTCTCCTAGACCAGTTGCCATCCAAGGCTATAGAACCCAGTCTGTCCTGCTATTTACCCATAGCTGGATGGAGAGGAAGAGGATTCATACCTTTCTCAAGGGTATTAGCACGTAAGTGAATGTAATGGATTCGACTGGAATTCGAACTCGGCTCTCCGATTCCTCAATCCAAACCGATATCCGTTACTCCACCGTGCCTCCAGGTTTCTGAATTCGGCTCTTCAAAAAGTGTGGATGGTCCTGCACGAAACCATCACCACTATAATCAAATCTCATATGCCGTTTTTGGGCTGTCGGTTTCCTGGGAACTGATCTGCCGTACCCTCATACGTCGAACTCGACGAGAGAGTCGACTATATATATATATATAGAGGCGATTTGAATTTATAAAATATCACAAGTACATTTTATTAATAAAAAACAGTGGAAACTCGGTTCTGCAACACTCCTTATCTCGAACAATTTTTTCGAGGGAATTACACCTCGTTTTCGAACAGAAATTCTGTTCTGGAACGAAGACAATATGTCGGCTGAAAGAACACGAATGAAATCTCGACAGTTAATCTTTGACTTCTATTGATGCAGTGCCCGTCTCACATATCAGTAATCATTTTGTCCGATTTTGATAAATCATTCCATTGTTGTATATACTGTAATGGCTCCGAAGAAAGTTGATAATGGCACCAAACCTAAGAGGAGAGTTATGAGAGCCAAAATTGAATTGAAAATGCAAATAATAGAGAAAATTGCAAGTGGAATGCGTGTCTTCGATTTAACGGTGAATTTTTCGTTTCCGACATCAACCACCTGCTCGTGGGCACCTCCAGGTGGTGTAATGGTTAGCAAGTTAAGTCTCGCTAGAACAATTATGACTGAGTAGTGAGTTTGATCCTCACTAGGTGCCCCATACTTTCGGCCTTGTGCCACATCTAAGCTACGCTTAGAAAAAAAAGGGCACCTACGGGTGGTGTAATGGTTAGCAACTTTGTTTCGCTAGAACAATTACGACTGAGTAGTAAGTTCGATCCTCACTGGGTGCCCCATACTTTCGGCCTTGTGCCACATCTAAGCTACGCTTGGAAAATAAGGGCACCTCGGGGTGGTGTAAGGGTTAGCAAGCTTGTCTCGCTAGAACATCTTACGACTGAGCAGTGAGTTCGATCCTCACTGGGTGCCCCATACTTTCGGCCTTGTGCCACATCTGAGCTACGCTTGGAAAATCACAACCACCTGCTCGTTCTAGAAAAAAATAAAACAACCCCCCCCCAAAAAAAAAAACAAAGACAAAGATGGGATCAAAGTAGTAGGACTAGTTCCCATGTGAAAAGTGTTTCGGTTTTTGAACGACTTCGTGGAACGAATTAATTTCAAGAAGCGATGTTCCACTCTATACCATTGTTTCACGATTTTAAGAGCTGACGAGATATGACAAGGCTAAATAAATTCTATACGCGTATCCGTTTCGATATTCCTAAACATTTTTATAAGTTTTTTTTTTACGCAATTTCTATTCAAAGAAGAATATTTGTTTGTTCAACCTTATCGGTAAATTTCGGTAAGACTGAAACGATTTAAAACAAAAAATATCAAAGTCTTCGCAGTTTATTTTTGGCAAACAGGCTACAAGCAAAAAGGTTACAATGTTTTCATGATTATAACAACTATAAAACATTATACCTTGTTGTTTTCTGTGTGCTGGAAATAGATCATAGCAAATAATCACACAATCCTCTTCGTATTCTGTATTACTTCTTCCCCCAAATCAGTAGAGTGAAGAAAACAAAGAACCCAAACCGGATTTCGAACTTGTTTCGCTGTTCCAATTTTGCGACAGTTCCCTCGGGATTTCGAACTCGGTTCGCTGTTTTTATTTTGCGACAGCTCCTTCTGGATTTCGATCTCGATTCGCTTTTCAGATTTTCCTACAGTTCCCTTCTGATTTCGAACTCGGTTCGCTATTCTTATTTTACGACATTTCTTTCCGGATTTCGAACTGGGTTCGCTGTTCTTATTTCAGGACATTTCTTTCCGGATTTCGCTATTCCTATTTTACGACAGTTCTCTCCGGATTTTGAACTCGGTTCGCTGTTCCTATGTTGCGACAGTTAATTCGGATTTCTAATTCGGTTCGCTATTCTTATTTTCCAGTAGTTCCCTCCGGATTTCGAACTTGGTACGCTGTTCCTATTTTATGACCGGTCTCTCCGGATTACGAACTCTGTTCGCTGTTTCTATTTTCGAGGACGGATTTCGAACTCGGTTCGCTGTTCCTATTTTCGACTATTCCTATTTTCGGTTCGCTGTTCCTATTTTCTTTCCGGATTTTGAACTCGATTCGTGGTTGGATTTTCCTACAGTTTCCTTATGATTTCGAACACGGTTCGCTGACTTAGTTACATTTCTTTCCGGATTTCGAAATTTACGACAGTTTCTACGGATTTCGAACTCGGTTCGCTGTTCCTATTTTACGACAGTTCCTCTAGTTCCGGTTCCTGTTCCTATTTTGCGACACGGATTTGAACTCGGTTCGCTGTTCCTTTGCGACAGTTTGGATTTCGACTCGGTTCTGTTCCTATTTTTGACCGTTCCTTCGGGATTTCGAAATCGCTGTTTCTATTTTTACGACAGTTCCTGTTCCTATTTTGCGACAGTTTCCTCCGGATTTCGAACTCGATTCGTGGTTGAGATTTTCCTACAGTTTCCTTCAGATTTCGAACACGGTTCGCTGTTCTTATTTCAGGACATTTCTTTCCGGATTTCGAACTCGGTTCGCTGTTCCTATTTTACGACAGTTCTCTACGGATTTCGAACTCGGTTCGCTGTTCCTATTTTACGACAGTTCCCTCTGGATTTCGAACTCGGTTCGCTGTTCCTATTTTGCGACAGTTTCTTCCGGATTTCGAACTCGGTTCGCTGTTCCTATTTTGCGACAGTTCCCTCTGGATTTCGAACTCGGTTCGCTGTTCCTATTTTATGACCGTTCCTTCGGGATTTCGAAATCGGTTCGCTGTTCCTATTTTACGACAGTTCCTTCGGGATTTCGAAATCGGTTCGCTGTTCCTATTTTGCGACAGTTTCCTCCGGATTTCGAACTCGATTCGTGGTTGAGATTTTCCTACAGTTTCCTTCAGATTTCGAACACGGTTCGCTGTTCTTATTTCAGGACATTTCTTTCCGGATTTCGAATTTACGACAGTTCTCTACGGATTTCGAACTCGGGTTCCTATTTTACGACAGTTCGAACTCGGTTCTGTTCCTATTTCAGGACAGTTTCTTCCGGATTTCGAACTCGGTTTTGTTCCGAATTTCGAACTCGGTTCGCTGTTCCTATTTTTGACGAGTTTCGAAAGGTTCGCTGTTCCTATTTTACGACAGTTCCTTCGGATTTCGAAATCGGTTCGCTGTTGTTCCGACAGTTTCCTTTCGAACTCGATTCGTGGTTGAGATTTCGAACTACGGTTTCCTTCAGATTTCACGGTTCGCTGTTCTTATTTCAGGACTTCTTTTTCGAACTCGGTTCGCTTATTTTACGACAGGACAGTTCATTTCTACGGATTCAGACCGGTTCGCTGTTCTATTTTACGACAGTTCTCTTTTCAGTTCCGTTCGGATTTCGAACTCGGTTTCGAACTCGGTTCTGACAGTTCCCTCCGGATTTCGAACTCGGTTCGCTGTTCCTATTTTGCGACAGTTTCTTCCGGATTTTCGAACTCGGTTCGCTGTTCCCGACAGTTCCCTCTGGATGGTGACCGTTCCTTCAGGGATTTCGAAATCGGTTCGCTGTTCCTATTTTACGACAGTTCCTTCGGGATTCGGTTCGCTGTTCCTATTTTGCGACAGTTTCCTCCGGATTTCGAACTCGATTCGTGGTTGAGATTTTCCTACAGTTTGATTTCGAACACGGTTCGCTGTTCTTATTTTCGGACATTTCTTTCCGGATTTCGAACTCGGTTCGCTGTTCCTTTAGTTTTACGGATTTCAACTCGGTTTTTTTACGACGACAGTTTCGAACTCGGTTCGCTGTTCCTATTTTGCGACAGTTCCTTCCGGATTTCGAACTCGGTTCGCTGTTCCTATTTTGCGAACTGGATTTCGAACTCGGTTCGCTGTTCCTATTTATGACCGTTCCTTCGGGATTTCGAAATCGGTTCGCTGTTCCTATTTTACGACAGTTCCTTCCAGGATTTCGAAATCGGTTCGCTGTTCCTATTTTTCCCTCCGGATTTCGACTCGATTCAGTTGAGATTTTCCTACAGTTTTACGACAGATTTCGAACACGGTTCGCTGTTCCTATTTAGGACATTTCTTTCCGGATTTCGAACTCGGTTCGTTGTTCCTATTTTACGACAGTTCCAAGATTTCGAACTCGGTTCGCTAACAGTTCTTACGGATTTCGAACTCGGTTCGCTGATTTTACGACAGTTCCCTCTGGATTTCGAACTCTGTTCGCTGTTCCTATTTTGCGACAGTTTCTTCCGGATTTCGAAACTCGGTTCGCTGTTCTTATTTTGCGAGTTTCCTATTTATCGCTGTTCCTATTTTGACCGTTCCTCCGGGATTTGAAATAGTTCGCTGTTCCTATTTGACAACAGTTCCTTCGGGATTTTTCGGTTCGCTGTTCTATTTAGCGACAAACTCGATTCATCGATTTCGAACACGGTTCGCTGTTCTTATTCAGGACATTTCTTTCCTATTTTGCGACAGTTCTCTTCGGATTTCGAACTCGGTTGCTGTTCCTATTTTAAGTTGAGAATTATATTTATTTAGCGACAGTTTGGATTTAACTCGGGTATATAACACACCGGATTTCGAACTCGGTTCGTCATTTTAATAGTCTGGAAACTCGGTTCGCTGTTCCTATTTTAATTTTCCTTTGGGATCGGTTCGCTGTTCCTATTTTACGACAGTTCCTTCGGGATTTCGAAATCGGTTCGCTTTTATTTTGCGACAGTTTCCTCCGGATTTCGAACTCGATTCGTGGTTGAGATTTTCAGTTTTCCTTCAGATTTAACTCGGTTCGCTGTTCCTATTAGTTCTCTACGGAAATAGTTCCCTCTGGATTTCGAACTCGGTTCGCTGTTTCCTATTTTGCGACAGTTTCTTATTTCGAACTCGGTTCGCTGTTCCTATTTTGCGACAGTTTCCTCTGGATTTCGAAGTACCGTTCCTTCGGGATTTCGAAAAGTTGCTGTTCCTATTTTACGACAGTTCCGAAATCGGTTCTTACCATTTTCGTTTCCTCCGGATTTCGAACTCGATTCGTGGTTGAGATTTTCCCAGTTTCCTTCATTTGGAACACGGTTCGCTGTTCTTATTTCAGGACATTTTCTTTCCTTTTCGAACTCGGTTTCGCTGATCAGTACGACAGTTCTCTACGGATTTCGAACTCGGTTTGTTCCTATTACACGACAGTTCTTTGGATTGAACGACTCGGGTGTTCCATTTTGAGACAGTTCCCTGGATTTCGAACTCGGTTTGATTGCGACAGTTTCTTCCGGAAAAAGTTCCCTTCGGGTTTCGAATTTTGCTGTTCCCCAAGTTCCTTGGATTTCTAATTCGGTTCGCTGTTCTTGCACTCGGGATTTCGAATTGTTTCTATTTTACGACAGTTCCTTCTGGAAAGTTGATGTTCCTAGTTTGCGACAGTTCCTTGGATTTCGAACTCTGTTCGCTGTTCCTATTTTGCGACAATTCCCCCACTAGAAGGACTCGTTGTTTTTCTGGTGTCCAAGATTTATTGTTAAGTCGTAATATTGTTATCAATTGATTACCATTTTCCGCTTGCTTTTAGACTATATTCTTTATTTCTGTTACTTTTCTTAAAAGTCATCGAATAAGGAATTGTAAGTTGAGATTATATTTATTTGCTTAACGGTATATAAACACGTTATGCGTCATTTAATAGTGAAATTTAATTTTCTTGGGAGCTTTCAAGTAATACAAATATGACATACACTGCACAATTAGTTGCACGAAGTAAATCAAGTGGTTACTCGATGTCTTACCATGTTCGCCGTAGCATAGCCCCATCAATGGTGGTA
The DNA here is from genome assembly GCA_903632075.3 of Acanthosepion pharaonis. NCBI lineage: Eukaryota > Metazoa > Mollusca > Cephalopoda > Sepiida > Sepiidae > Acanthosepion > Acanthosepion pharaonis. The sequence goes on from CAHIKZ030004400.1 coordinate 1,361,986, forward strand.
ATGGTATCAATGATCTTTTGCTTTAGATCAGTGATGTCCCGTATCTTTGTTCGGTACACGACATATTTGGTGAACGAGGTGGCCAGAGAATTGGACCATCCCTTTGATTAAAAAAAAACCCTGGAATTTGCAGTCCCCAATCTGGTGGTGCACTATATTGTTGAAAATGATGCTTGGTTGACAGTCATCTAGTTTAGTACCATATTAATTGCCTTTGTAATATACTTTTGTAAGTTGTAAAGGGACTTTATGAACACCCTGTATGTCGTTCTGCTTTTACAATTGAATACATGGTAGATGATACTCAGCTTTTGTGCATATACCTGTTTGTATTTCATAATTTCAGTGATGTGTGTGTTTTATGTTGTAGTTTTGTTGAAGTTATATTTTGGAATACAGTTTGATTTCTTTAGGAAATTGTAGGATATGAACTAATGGATTAGGATATTATATGGACTAGACTAATGGATTAGGATATTATATGGATTAATGGATTAAGATATTATATGGATTAATGAATTAGGATATTATATGGATTAATGGATATGGATATTATATGAATTAACGCATTGGTAATTTTAGTATAAATATGTATAGATGTTAATTTTGATATAAAAATATTTGGCGGATATTTTCACTATAAAAATGTATTTTTATACTTTCATAATGTTTTGCTTGAGGGTTCATTATTTGCCAATAACTGGGATCGTAACAGGTGCTACCACCCAAGGTCAAGGGGGAAGGGAGAACAACACCAATGAAAGGGTGCTTCCGCGCTCCGGAAAACATCCAATTTCCCAGTCAGTGCCATTGCTGCTGGATATAGTTTATCGTCATACCCAAGACTAAACCGAAATAAATTGAGAGGTTGGCTTCTAATAACTGATATTACGAAGTGATAACAACAACTACTCGACATAGCCAGGTTCAGAAAATAAGACCAAATCACTAAAATTATTTTTTTTTTTTATCATTTCTTGGTTAGCCTGAGAATTTTACTTCAACCTCTCATATTATTGTTTTCGTTATTTTATTCTCGTTTTCTTTTCTCCTTACTACGAAACTTATTTTCAACTTAACGCTTTTCACATTTACATTGCTGTAATGTCCCATAAGACATAGCCTGATAGGTCTAAGCATTGCTTACATTTCGTAAGTAGGTTTCATTCCTTTGCGTTCATCCCTTGGTCTTTCCTAAATAAGAAGCGTAATACATAATGCAGTAGACTTTTTGTCAAAAATACCTACAAGCAATAATATAAACATAAATTTCATTAATGATCATTTAGTTTAATTTGAATAATCTTAAGTAGTAATTAAGTAGTATTCATTACATTTCTTTGTCCTTTATAATAATACAATTATTGTTTACTATATTTGTGCTTTTTCGAACTATTATTCTCATATTTATTCATATAGATGTTATTATAGATAACGATTCGATCAAGTACCATTTGACCATCATCAGACGTGCTGATAATCTCATGATTACTGTGGTATTTTGTACCTGTGAAGCACGGTGGAGTGATGAATAGCGGCTCGGATTGAGGAATCGGAGAGCCAGTCAAATCGATTATATACACTTACGTGCTAATACTCTTGGGAAAGGTATGGCTCCTCTTCTCCCCTCATCTATGGGTAAATAGCAGGACAGCCCGGATGGCAACTGGTATACTTCAGAAAGAAATAGCAACCTACTGCGGGAAAGAACAAGTCAAATAGATACATGATCGTCTACTCGTTAGAATGATACATGATCGCTTAAGCGTGTATCTCGCATGACACGTAAGAGACTCTTATGTCAGTTATTGTTCGTGTCTCCTGAAGCGATTTTTAATTACCTGATCCAGGGATTGAACGCAGGACAACATATAAAATTAGCTTCTCTAACCACTATGCCATCGTCCCGAAGGACATCTATTGGCGTGTATTTGGAGCCTTTCATATTCAATGTCAGATGGTAGAGATGATTATACATGTGTTAATGACATCTAGCTAAAAAGTTCATTCAATTTCGTTTATGAGTGTGCAATCCTAACAGCGTCGTCTGCATATCTTATTTTAATGAACTAAAAAAGAATGCCATTCAAATAGTATAAGTTAAAAAGCAACGTTAAATATGATGATTGGTGAAATAATTATAGATTATTTACTTAGTATTATTTCGTTTGAATTACTAATGTCCAAAATGAGGATAAAACATTATATTAAGAAAGAGTTGATACTCACTGTGTTACAGTAGGCATCCAGATTGGCTACAGAGAATAGTGGACTGTGAAGAACGCTTCGCCATGGGATAATATTAGATTATTCGTAAAAGCAATTGCTTTACATGATGGCGTAATGAAAAGCGGCTCAAACTTAGGAATCGGAGACCCGAGTTCGAATTCCAGTAGAATCCATTACGATCTAATACCCTTGGGAAAAGTAGGGATTCTCTTCTTTCCTATGGGTAAATAGCAGAACAGAACGGGGTCTATAGCTTTGGATGCAGAGAAAATGGCAAAACGCTGCGGGAAAACATCTGCCTCGTCAGTCATGTATCGAAACATACACGATCGCTTAAGCGTGTATCACGCATGGCATATAACTGACTGAATTACATTTTGCCAGAACATATATAAGCGAATATAATTTGTTGTTTTTAATACCGTCTATATTCGTGTATATGCCTATTCATGTATAGTACGACCCTTGAGATTTTTGTGAAAAAAACCTTATGTTTTCATATAGCTTGTGTATAATGCATTCCTGAGCAATAGTTTATAGGCCCACTCTAGTCAAATATTGCAGCAATGGACATCATCCTGGAGATGTTCTATAGAAAATAAATGGTCTTAATTCTTTATTTTAAAAAGCTACCCCAAAAAGATTAGAAAAAACACCTAGTGTAAAATATTTAAACAGATTTACATATCGTACTTTTGTTTTCGTCCATGCCTGATTTTCAAACTCTTCAAAAATTAAGTGTGTACAGTGGGCTATGATAATTTTTAGCCACCCATGTTTACAGTAATTTAGGCTTGTTTAATAACGTCTCTTCTTTTTCTTTTCAGACAATACCGTGTTAGTATCAAGCTACTCTCATCCACGAACCTTAGTTGACTTATATTTTGCAATGAAAGCTAGCGGAAGTAAGAAAATTGGTGAATTTCAACGAGGTAAAATAATAGGATGTCATCAGTTTCGCAAATCAAATAGAGAAATTGTTAGGTTTTTCCAGGTTAATCATCAAACGGTTCATAATATTGTCAAGAAATTTCATGAAGAAGGCCATTGTCGTGTGAAACAATGTTCAGGAAGCCCAAGCATCGTGTCTGAGCGAACGAAAAGGAAACTGAGGAGGGAAGTCATCAGAAACCGTCGTCAGCGCGTCGTAGACGCCGCCAACAGCATAGAAATGTTTCCATATGCAGCGAGAAAGACTCTGAAAGAGCTAGGCTATCAAAGAAGAGTTGCAAGAAAGAAGCCCTTGACTCCAGAGGTTAACAGGAACAGGCGTATGGACTAGGCGAGAGAATTAGAGAGCAAAGAATTTTGGCAATCTGTAAATAGGTCAGCTGAAAGTAAATTCTGCCAATATTCGAACCCGAGACAGTTTTATGTTTGGAGATATCAGAATGAGATTTGGAACACTTAATGTCTGCAAGCGACCGTGAAACATGGATGGATTGGAGGAAATCTCATCTGATTCTTGTTGACGAGTGGTTGATTGGTCGAAAATACTGTCAAATATTAGAGAAAGGACTACTCCCACAATCTGATAGCAATCAGATTGACAAGAATGTCTACCATTTTCAAGAAGATGGAGCGCCATGTCATACGGGCAAAGTAGCAAAGGCCTGGAAGGAATCGCACACGTGAAATCAAGAGAGCACATTTGGGAGCACCTTGACCGAAGATTTCGAAAGCGTCCTTCCAAAATCACGCCAGTGCCAACCCTTAAAAAATATTGCTAAAGGAATGGCAAAATATAGAGCAGACCATTGTTGATAACTTGATCAAATCCATGAAAAATGAAATCAACCACTGAAACTAGAAAATGGAGAAACAACTCCATACTAGTTAAAAATACTGTTTATTTATGTTGAGTTGGGATTACGTAATTAAGTTTTGAAATTGGATATATTTTATTTCTCCTGGCTAAAATATTTTCTTAGGCCACTGTATTGTGTGATCCTCTAGTTTTTACGTAAAAAAAAAAAAAAATGGTCATAAAACCCCGCACGATACTCGAATATATATTGAAGTAAGATGTTCGAAAATTAATTGTGTTTTAGGAGAAATGATATTAAACAGATGTAATTTAAATTTATTTAAAAATTATAGTGTATGAAATGTAATTACATTTTAGTAGAAAGGGTATCAGGACCGATATCAGTTTATTTAAATATCAGGATGTTTAGAAAATGATTAGGCTTTATTGGAAATGATACAAAAACTAATGTAAATTAAATTAATTTAAATATCAAGGTGCTTGGAAGGTGATCAGGTTCTATCCAGAAAGGACATACAAAAAAGTGTAAGTTAAATTAATTTATCACAATGTTAAATACCTTAATTTTCAATGAATGGGATTCAAATATTTGACTTTAAAGAAATCTGTACTTTCTTCACGAATAAATTTTATAAAAAATTGTTTTCAAATTTAAAGTGTGTTTTTAAATAATTCTTTGTTTCTGAATGTTCTTCCACTCTTGGAATATTCTAGTGATCGAAACAAATGTATTTCTGTAGGTGAAAAATTTTCTGTATATGGAAGATGTTAAAGAAAATCCCTGAATTATGATTTCATTTTTACATTCTATTGCACAGTCTGCTTTTGCAGCGTTATGTTTAATGTTCTATTTGTTTGTAAGGGACGGCACCGTTTATATTCCACCAGACTAAAACGAAAAAAAAAAAAAAACTCGTGTATATAGAGTCATATTTCGTGTTTATAGAGACATGTTTCTCATTGTTTGATAAATCCTATTTGTTACGTTTTATTTAACAATATAACAAAGTAATGCAAAAATGAGAGGTTGACGTTCCTCTTTAAAAGATTGTTGCAAATGTTGGTAAGTCCTGAAGCGACATCTCAGTAGGAACCCAAATCAGTCTTTATAGGTTTTCCCAATTAAACCCTGACATATATTTCAGTACACAAACTGTTGAATAGAAGAGACGATAAAATAATTTAATGAGAATTCTCTTAACATTCAGGTTGGAGCGAGTGGTGTAACTGATAACGGCACTGGATGAGAAATAGGAGAGTCGAGTTCGAATTTGAGTCGGTTTCGTTATATTTCACTTACGGGGAAATACCGTTGAGATAACTCTTTCTTTGTTTTATGCGTTCTTTTCAGGACGTAGGCGATCCTTGTCTCTCTACCTCCCTCTATCTCTTGCAGCTCTCTCTGCCACATCTTCCATATCCCGTTCTGTCAACCAGTTGCTTAAGCCCGCTAGGTGTGTCAAGCGTTGTTTTTCCTTTTCTTTATTTCCCTCTATTCGAACCGTGAGTATCAGATTCTCCTGGACCTTCTTCTTCATTATTTGTTCCAGCAAATCCAGCTGCCTCTTCCTGATGTTAAGTATAAGCCTCCTCGTGGTTTGGATTAGAAAGTTCCGAATTCGTATTCACGGTGTTGGTTAAATAGGAGGAGGAAGAGGGCTCCCTAAATAGGTAAACTAATAAGTAGGGAGCGACATAGCCTGACAGATCAATGGCCATTTTTGAATTTGGAGTTTTTCTTTCTCTCAGGCCAAGTCTATAGAACCGAGTCTGTCCTGCTATTTGCCTATAGCTGGCAGGGGAGGGGGATATGTGGATCCATACCTTTCGCAAGGTAAGTAATCCGACTGGAGTTTCGAATCTGGATCTCCGATTCCTCCATCCGAACCGCTGTCCATTACTTCACAGTACCTTCCCTAAAAAGACTTTTAATGCAAATATTTACTCTTTTTTGCACAATCCAAGATATATTTAGCCTTTAAAAAATCCACTTAGCAAAAAAATACGTAATTTCTTCCAAAGATATAGACTACGATTGCCTGGTTGAAGAAATGAATACTGATGTCGATCCTCAGTGGGGGATTCATGGTTGTTATCTTGCGTCAAACTAAGCTAAGCTTAATAAATATTTAAGAAATTGGTTCTCGTAATTTTCCAATTGTGCTTGAAGTCACCGAAAATAGTAATTTCTGATCTAAAAAAAAAATTCAAGAAAACTAAATAAAGGCTTGTATCTATGTATGTATATCAATCAAAAGAAAAACGTTACTGCTGGATAATCGTGTATATTTACGCATAAACCAGCTTCATTAACGGTTATTGACTATCATAATGACGATACAGGATTTTGTTGTGATGGCGTCAAAAAATTTCATTTTAAAGCTGGCAGCGGCGTCTGTAAAACCATATAAATTGGCGTCGTTTTCCCTCAATTTAATATTATTTGTTCATTCTCTTTTTCTTCTCATTCGTCTTCATTCGGCTAAGCCTATATATTAATAGACTAATTTATTCTGAGCTTTCTCTCAAGGCGTAGTGTTTTATTCTCTCTTATCTTACAAACAAATGACATTTGTTTGTTTTTGCCTCACGATGTTGCATTGTTCTCATTTAGCACTCTTCTGCCTCGCTGTTTGTTGAAAGCTCAGAACGGTTTGTTGTTTCCTCCTTGTTCGAATAGGCGAACGCAGGCAACGTTAATGTAAGAGATTAGATATTCTTATAAATAAATTTGTTTTTTATTATTTATGTTGTCAATTCGTAAAGACAAAGAAAATCTATAAATTCACTTTCGTATGTTTAGGTTTTATTACAATTCTAATCATCGCTTTTAAAACAATAATCATTGCCGAAGAGTGAAGGTAGTTAGAAATGAGGCATCATGGGAAAAAAAAAGTCTTTTAACACTTTGGCATATTGCGGGAACAAATGGGAGAGAGAACTACGAAGACTACTAGACAAAGAGGTAAACACCCCAAAGGGGACAAAATGTTTACTTTTTGTCAATGTCTACCTTTTTACTCTCGTGCAAACTTTGTGATTCCCGTGCAAACCGAACCTATTTCTAGACTTTCGATTATCGTGCCAATCAAAATTGTGTCCACATTTTTAAGATTCAGGCTAACCAAATCCAGTCTATCTTTTTGATTCGCGCACAAACAAAACCTACGTCTAATTTGACACCCGTAACAAACCAAGCCTACTGTAGGCTCGCTGATATAGAGAGACAAAAAAAAACACACTTTTTCTTCCTTTCCTGTTCTCCCTATCCTTTCTTGTCTGTTCACTCGCCGACTCTCGTTTGAAAAGGAAAAAAAAAAACATACGCCCATCATTCTTTCCAGCTTTTATACAACCACCACTCACCCATAATGCATTTTCACTTCCCTATATAAGTGTTACTTCCACCTTTCTAGCTTTTTTTTCCGGCTCCGGTAGGTTTTCATTTCTTTTCTCTCATCTTTTTACCCCAATGTCCACTAGTTCTCTACAAGATCCTCGTCATACCACATAGTCACGTGCCCAATAAGGTGGGCGTGCCTCTCTTCCTGACCTACGTGGGTGGATCATCTATATGACTATCACCTTGCCTCGCTGTACTATCACCGTTATCGGGTGAGCCATTCACTCGTCGTACATCCAGGATTTGCCATCTACAGAAACATACTGTGACTGTACTCTAGTCATTATTCTCCGCCCCCATTGTGCATAGTGCAAGATCAGCAGGCGGCTTTATCCATATATCCTCTTCAACTTGAATTGAACCAGGTCGCCCCGTCGCTGCTTCATTTTCGGGGATGACTACTGGATGTCTCCCCTCGTACTGAAATATTGCTCGTTCTGGCACAGAATCCTCCTCCAGGCCAACCCGAGGGGACAAGTTATACCAGTAGACCGACTCAATTGATCATCCTCATACTACATAGTCACGTGCCCAATAAGGTTGTCGCGTTTCTCTCCTTGACCTACGTGGGTTGGATCATCTGTATAACTATCACCTTGCCTCGCTGTACTACCACCGTTATCCGGTGAGCCATTCACTCATCGTACATCAAGGATGTGCCGAGTGGTTCCATCTACAGAAACATTATTCTGTGACTGTACCCCAGTCCTCTTTCCCCGCCCCCATTGCGTGGTGAAACGAGCACCAGGCGGCTTCATCCATACCTCATCTCCAACTGGAATTGAACCAGTTCGCTTCGCCGCTGATTTTCCTTCGGAGATGACCAGTGGATATCTCCACTCGTACTGATATATTGCGCGCTGCGGTACAGAATCCTCCTCCTGGCCTACTCGAGGGAAGATGGTATACCAACAGACCGCCTTAATTGGTGATATTTGACGGCTTCTCGGCTATTGCCTTCACAGTACTGTGGTTCCCCTCTACAATGTCGTTTCCACTAGTTCTGTATGCTCGCACATTACACCTATCCAGTATTGCCTTGACTGGCGCTGAATTGAAAGCATTGCTATGATCATTAGAACCTCTTCCAGTGGAAATCTCTCCATGAATAACTCGTTCAGTATAGATGCAACCGCTCTCCCCATTTCTCCTTTTAACGCCCGCCATATGGCCATTCGCTCGTGTATGCAATCGACCATCGGCAGATATGACCCATTTTGGTAATGCGTGACGTCAATCGCTAGTCTTGCCCAATTGTTTGAAACATGAACTTTACCGGCCTCATAATTTCTCGGTGCGGCGTCAATTGATTGGTATCTTTGGCATGCTCGCACTACTCTGCGCACAACTCCCCTAGAGACAGTCGAGTCTACTTTTTTGTCCAAATATAGCATCCTCTAAACACCCATGAGGAGCATCTCGTGCAATATTTTGCCGCCCACATCTTCACCATTACACACGGCATATACTTTGGCTGCATCAAGGGGCATTTTTATCCAAACTTTCCTCACATTTGTGAGCACATCGTCCTTATCAACCCCCGAGGATACAATGTGGGCTCCATCCTGTAGGTCAAACCCTTTAATGGCGTCCTCCCGAATTCTGAATCTACGCTTTATGAGCCACTCTGCCACTCTCCCTTAGTCCGTATTCTGCTCTCCTTCGTAATAACAGATTCAACCCACGCCGACAGTGTTGCCGAGTTCGTTTTCACCACTATGTTCTTCATCTCACACTGCAATGCCAAATTAATGCCTTTCAATTCTGCTACATTTATGTGGTCAGAATTCATTTTCGTCCTCAATCAAGCAGTTCTTCACCTTCACATCTACTAACTCCAATACAAATCCCATTGATATGCTACTTGCATCACACCAAACTACGCCATTGTCAACTTTTGGTACGTTCTATTTTCCTCTCACTGGATCTTCTGGCTCCACGTCCTCGGTAATATCCTTTATTATCTTCCGTGTCCTCGGCCGTTTTTTATATACCTGCATGCAACCCTCAACCATTCAGACATAGCGTAGTGGCCCAACATCTTCCTACATGTCTAGAACAATTCTCATTTACTTGTCTTATCCGGAAGACATGCGGAATCTCATTACCACTTCGCAACACCAACACTCTAATTTCTTTATTTTTCTTCAACTTTAACCAGAATACTGTTCCCCCATCAAGTGACTGTGAAGCTTTTGATATTAATCTATTTTCTTTTTTTTTTTTTGAGGCTTCATCTTACTTTTTATGCGTTCACAACCGTCTCATCTTGCCCTATTCTCTAATTCTGCAATCTTGAGCAATGCCGCCATGATTTTAGGCAAAACGTTCAAACCCCAATCTAGTAAGGCAATATGTGGTCCACTTGTAATTTACATGTTGGTTCTGCCAAAACTTCTCTGCTACATGTAATTTCAGGTATGTTAATTTCATATCTACATTTGTAGAACCACCCATTACTATAGCCAATATCGCATGGTTTCTCCACATACATCAATATCATCACATCCAGTTTGGCATGATACGAATATATTTAACTCCCTAAAGTCTAGTACTGATCTAACTTTATGTTTTGTTGGTTGGTTAACCACAAACAATCTTCTCTCTTGTTCTTGTAACGGCATTCACCCGGGGTGGGTTGAGCCGGCTCCAGTATTGGAGTTTCATGGGAATTTGGAATTCACAAGCTGTCCCCAAACCCGCATGTATAGCACGTATAGATTTGATTATAGTGGTGAAGGTTTCGTTCAGAACCATCCACACTTTTTGAAGGGCCGATTACAGAGACCTGGTGCACTACGTGCCACAAAGTCCCCAAACGACCCTCCGCAGGTTTTGAATTCAGAGTTTTCCTTCTCCTAGACCAGTTGCCATCCAAGGCTATAGAACCCAGTCTGTCCTGCTATTTACCCATAGCTGGAGGGAGAAGAAGAGGATTCACACCTTTCCCAAGGGTATTAACACGTAAGTGAATGTAATGGATTCGACTGGAATTTGAACTCGGCTCTTCAATTCCTCAATCCAAGCCGCTATCCATTACTCCACCGTGCCACCATCAATGGCAATATTGCACTTTGCATTTTCTCCTTCCAAGGTACCAGGATGCCTCTTTCATCTCATCTGTCCACCTCTTTTTCAAACTCAATTCTCTTCTATTCTTGCATGAAATTCTCACCCTTTTCTTTAATATGGGTGGTTTGCTTGTCCAGCACAATTCAACAGTCAACTTTTTGAAGTCAAATTCGGCACAAAAACTCTTATCCTGACCTTTTAGCCTAGTCTGTCCACCGCCTGCGGTTACAGCGTCGCTGCACTTAGCATCTTACCAAATTTACTGGAGGTCAAGCATTCGAATCTTTCTAGAGCCTCCAGTTTACCAAATTTAACCTGGTTTCGATTAATGGCGACTCCCCGCCCCAGTTTATCAATTGTCTCCATACTGATGACGACATCATTGACGTCGACAATATGCTCCAGAACAAGCACACTTATCTTGAACTGCACCACTTCTACCAATAATGTCAGTGCTAAGCGTTTTTATAAGCGTTCCTCCACTCAAACTTATCACCAACCAATGGGTCACCAGAGCCGTAGTGAATCCGATATCCTCTAGTGCTCTTCCTTTCCCGTACTACAACCGGTACAGTTGGTAAGTTTTGGTATCTTGCCGCTGTTGATAGTTACTGGTGCAGTAACTCCCCCATGCCCATTTCCCTAGAGACAAATTCTGACAACGTGTCCCTTCTCTCCGCATCCGTAGCAGATCACGCCAGGCTTCGGTTATTTCTTACAATCTTTTATCATGTGCAGCCCACGACACCGAAAATATTGTTTGCTAAACCTTCTTGCCTGCTCCGTTCCTGGTTCCTTAGCATTCGGGCTTTGTGCTACAGCTTCTATTTCAAGGGATTCTCCTGCTCTATTCATGGTTACACCCTAGCAGCAGTTATCAGCTTGCTCATCTCTTTAGTTTCTACCTGGATATTTGGTCTGGGAATCCGTGCACAAATGCCAGCTTTACAATCCGTCACACACCCCTTCCCATGAATCCTGCTAATCCTACCAATCACCTTACGTTGTTAGCATAAACATCAATGGATTCGTCAGTCATTTGGATTTTATCAATTTTTCCATATGTTACGAAAGATCCATCCATAAAGGCCTTGAGTAGCATTGACTCAATCATCTCAGCATCTGTCATATCAATCACATTCATCTCCGTATAAAAAGCCAATGCCTCCCTGGCAAAGTACAGCGGGGTCAGGCTTGCCAGGTCAATGCTATGTTGCAACCTAGCAACCAGCATCACTTTCGTGAGCCATGCCACTGTGTCTCCCTGTCAATCAAAGGGGTTGATCTTGTCACTGGCCACACACATTCTCCCTCTCTCCCCTTCCAGGGTAAGATGACGAAATAGCTTGAAGTCACGCTGATATAAAGAAACAATAAAAAAAACACTTTTTCTTACTTTCTTTTTCTTTCCTTTAGTGCCCGTTCACTCTCAGACTCCCGTTTGCAAAGGACAAAAAAAAAAACAAAAACTCACCCATCATTCTTTTTTCAACCACCACTCACCCATAATGCATTGGTATTTCCCTATATAAGTGTTACTTACACCTATCTAGCTTTTGCTTCCGGCGCTGGTAAGTTTTCACTTTTTTTCTCTCATCATTTTTACCACGCCAACGTAAATTGTTTAATTGTTGGCAACCGCTTTCTTGGATCAGTTGTTAAAGATTGCTTCATAGATTGTAGGTCTTATCGAAGACCATGATTCTTCGTTATCATAGACTGGCGCTAAACAATCACAAAACGTTACAGTACCAAACAAACCATATCACTTGCGAAATTTCGACAACAGAAAAACAAAGATGGATAGCATGCGTACCGCGAAGAGAGAATAATTGAATAATTTAACAGTACTTCACTTCTACACTACATCAGGTTAGGAAGGAAACCTTCATTAATACTGGTAAGAGCTATAACAGCTACTGGACTTGAGAAATTTCACTTTCTGATATTTTTCTTTTTACAGAAAGATTTTATTTCAACTGACAGTGTTAAGGGGTGCTCAGTCAATGAATGTCAAATATTTCCTTATAAGGAAACGGGAAATATTATCATTTTGGCTCTCGTCCCATCCGAACTTATATAAACCAATCTATTGTTTATCAAAAGGATAGAATTCAACATTAAATAACACGGGAAAAATAAAAGAAACCAACCAAACAAAACCATGCAATATGTCAATACGTCTGGATATAAAGTTTTAATTGATCTTTTGGGAGATTCGTCTTCAGTTGTGCTGGTCAAAGAAGCTACAGACGAGGCTATGACGAAAGTCAGCGTCTCGTCTCGGGAAACAGCTACCCGACCCCGTTTTATAAGGGGTCTACGAGGAATTTTTAGCCTAACTTATGGACTCGGATACCCAACATTAAACTCGATCTCGTGCCACATCTGACACTGTGGGGTCATTGGTAGATAGCCTGCAGTTGTAGATTTATTGTAGAATTCACTTGACTCATTTCTAGAAGTTGAAATCTTCTTCTACGAGCCGCTGGCTAAACTTATATGTGTTGTTCTTGTTCTAAGTATTATCCTTCATTACCAACCTTCGTTTGATTATTCTATTCAGTAACATTCCCTGGGTTACAACAATAGTCAAAAGGTAGGAAGAAGTGGAAAGCAATGATCGCCAATGTCCTAAAGGGACAAGTCGCGAGAAGAATTAAGAAAATGTGGTCATTTTAAAATTCTATATTCTATTCTATATCCGAATCTCTTTCTATAAAAGGCAGGATGTGTGTGTGTGTGTGTGTGTGTGTGCGTGTGTGTGTGTGTATGTGTGTGTAACGAATGCCCGGCCGCAATTTTCGACGGATTTGCACCAAAATTTACATGCGCATGCTCCAAGTTAGTGGGAAGGCCAACACCGACATTACATTTCCCAACTCCCATCGATAGTGGAAATAATCGATTTTTTCATGCTTCTACGACAGTTTTCATGTAGTTTGCGGCCATTTTCTACTGGCCAGAGTGAGAGCCTATAGCTGGCTGCCACGAATAGGCAGGAAGATTCTATTGGCCAGCGTGAGAGCCAACAGCTGACTGACACAAATGTTAACTTACATGCTAGCATGCAAAAAATATCGATAGCTGCATTCGTCATAAGTGGGAAAAATTTTAATCTGCATAGCACTTTACTCCAATTTGCTCATTCGTTTGCTTAAACCCAACGTTGATTCTGATTCCGCAGAACTGGACTGGGTGTGAAAAAGTATTTGTTGTTAACATTCTTTTTTCATTCGGTTTTTCCAGTTACCAGTCCTTTCTTAAAGCTGATCGTTTTGTGTTCATTTTGTTTTGTTCTTTTTTCGTAACAGATTTAATGTTTAGTATAGAGCTTAGAAAAAATTCGCATTGTGAGATAGGCGAGAAGTAAGGCATGTAGCAACATCAGCACGGCAAAAGGCACTCCTTTAAAGGCAAGGAAGGGCAAAAATATTTTAATTCAAGTTATAGCGATAGCTGTATGAGTCGTACGATTCTTGAATCAAGCACGGGCAACGCCGGGCCATGCTGCTAGTGTCATATAAAAGCTTGACGTAATGATGTTTCATCTTACCGGACTTATTCAATCTATACAGCAATGTGATACTGAGAGAATTAAAACTGGCACCAGCATTCATTATTAGCGGACACAATCTGAGCAACATAAGCTATGCAGATGACATAGTATCGATGATAGTCGACTCATAAAAATAAACTTCAAAAACTCCTACAGTATGTAGTGAAGGAAAGCGAGATGAAAAGTTTAATCCTAAACTGCAAGAAGACGGATGGACGTAACCAAACGTTCGCATTGCAAATCATCTTTATTGTCATATTCATGACGTTTCGGCCGTTGTATGCTCCGACATTCTTCAGGTGTTGGACATTCGAACCGAACTCTTTATTTAGTCCATGTGGTAGTTTGTTCTAATTTCACGTGTCAGGCATATTTTTGGATATCTTTTATTCCTTTAGTAACTTGATTAATTCCTTTTAGTAACTCAAATTTCCAAGTTTTTGTTTCCTTTTACGGTGGCCAGGTAAAATAATATTTAGTGAAACATTAGGTTTAAAAGTCTCAAAAATTAACTCACTTTTCGCAAATGGTACATGGTCCAGTAGATAAAAACATCGGGTGAGTAATCCCTCCCCACCAAAAAAAAAAAGAAAAAAAAAGTGACTTGATTCAAAGAATTGAGAGTTCAACAGATGGCCTTGTACTTTTTATTTTTTGTCCATACTTCTGAGATGACGTCCTTTAACTAAAGTAATAAAAACTTTAGGATCGAAAGTGCGCTATAGAAATTCTATTTCGCAACGGAATAGCCGAAGATGCATTTCAAATACTAAGCAGATTATTAAGAAATAACAAAAAAAAAAGACTTCGGTAGAAACAAGGAAAATAAGTACTAAACTGTCACGTGATATCTGTCCTCCTAAACTATTACGTAATAAATGTCCGCCTGTGATGGACAATGAAGAAGAGACTTGAAGAAGCAGAAATGTGATTCTACAGGAGGATGATAAGGATACCCTGGAACGATTATGTGAGCAACGACAAAGTTTTAGAGAAAATGGAAACAAAACAGATACTTTCGCTTAACATCAGGAAGAGACAGTTTTAAATTTCAACGGATAAGCTGATACTCAAGACAGATTGAGGCAATAGGCTCTAAGGAAAACAACGCATAACATAGTGAGATTCAGTAACTAGCTAGCAGAAAGTTGGCTCCCTGTGCCGCGCCAAGAAAATTTTTCTCCTCGGAATCGATCATTCAGATCTACAAATCAACTATTCGCCTTTGCATGGAGTAATGCTGCCATATATGGTCTGGAGCCCCTTCTGTTTGCCTCGGGGTTCTTGATAAGCTCCAGAGGAGGATATACAATATAATTGGCCCTGTTCTGGCATTTCGTCTACGGTCGTTCTCTCACAGACGCGACGTCGCCTCTCTCTGTCTTTTTTTACAAATACTTTCATGGTAATTGCTCCGAAGAGCTGTATTCGCTGGTTCCCAGACTTCATGAATTCAAGCGCCCTACGAGGCTGGCATCCCGCTC
>CAHIKZ030004400.1:1382500-1465000 GCA_903632075.3 Acanthosepion pharaonis
AGACCATATATATTTTGATATTTTTGATTATTTAATATAAATTTGCTTCTGACGTTTAATTTTTAACACGTGACTGAACTCGTGACTATAAATTACTGGTTAATAGTTGAGCAGACATTTGTAAACCAGTAGCTCAATATGAAATAAGCTTAAAACAGCAATAGTTATTGAACGGGAAAAAAAAGCAAAATACTTAGGTACTGAAATTTACGTTTCACAGATACGTCACCCGTGAACCTCACCAAATAAATCTATTGAGCTTATTAGAAGATATAATTCGCGAAATAAAACCTCATTATTGACAGCTAAAGAAATTTCTAAAATGTTGTATATGTAAAGGTTTTTATTACGTGAATCACTTAAATATAAATTGTTCTATTTCTATCTATCTATCTATCTATCTATCTATCTATCTATCTATCTATTTATCTAATTCAGGTAATACCTATCTAATTCTGTTAATATCTATCTCATTTTTCTTATCTATTTATCCATCTCATTCTGTTGATATCTACCTACCTACCTCATTCTGTTGATATCTATCTATCTATCTATCTATCTATCTCTCTATCTATCTAATTCTATTAATATCAATCTAATTGTGTTAATATTTATATATCTGTTCGTATCTATCTATCTATCTATCTATCTATCTATCTAATTCTGTTAATATCAATCTAATTGTGTTAATATTTATGTATCTGTTCGTATCTATCTATCTATCTATCTATCTAATTCTGTTAATATCAATCTAATTGTGTTAATATTTATGTATCTGTTCGTATCTATCTATCTATCTATCTATCTATTATCTATCTATCTATCTATCTATCTATCTCCTTCTGTTCATATCTATCTCTCTATCTAATTCTGTTAATATCAATCTAATTCTGTTAATATCTATCTATCTATCTATCTATCTATCTATCTATCTATGTGTTCTTCGTGATGCAATGTTTAGCGAAACCTGTTATGTTGTCCCTTACTACTAGATGTAATGTTTCTTGTATCTCCATACAAAACGTGACTTTAGATAACTCATACAATTTAAACTTATTTTGCAGAAATTATCTTCCTCTGATTAACGCTGAAAATTTCCGAAAAATGTTCCAGTATATATGTTGAGGTTTTATAATATGAAGAAAACAAAAACTTTTCAGATCAGAAACATTTCAAATGCGTTTTCAATTGACATTAACATTCCAAAAAATATAAGAGAAAATAAAGATGAAATGTCCAACACGCGTCAATTTTATACTGACATTTAAATATCAGATTTTATTAATTTAATATTCAATAAAAATCGATAGTTGAATTAAAGCAAAGATAAGATAATATATAGGACTTCAAGAAGGTATTGATTTTGTTTTTAGCTCGTGCGAATGGTTCTTACACGAATGGATGGAGAAAAGACTGTAGAACATCAAAGTGATGCGCACTGCGAGCGTTATACGTTTGATATCTGATAAGTTTTTCATGGTTGTCATTTTATTGAATTTTTGATTTCTGAATAGCTTTCAGTTATTTTCCATCATAATTTGTCAAGGATAACGTATCATTAATTTCCACCGTATGCTCGATTTCGCTTTACAGCGCAATCCAGAAATTCAGAAAAGAAAAAAAAAATCTACGAATTTTCATTTTCAAATTTTTATTTTAAGGAAAGGATTTTTCATTTATTAATCCGACATATTTTAATTTATAGATTAAACGTTATTTTAATAGATACCCATATTTGAGTAGATTCGCTTTATTATATATATATATATATATATATATTTTATATATATATACACATACATATATATATATATATATATATATATATATATATATATATATATATATATATATATATATATATATATATATATATATATATATATATATATATCAAATATATATATATATATATATATATATACATATATATATATATATATATATATATATATATATATATATATATATATATATATATATATATATATCAAATATATATATATATATATATATATATATCAAATATATATATATATATCAAATATATATATATATATATATATATCAAATATATATATATATATATATATATATATAAATATATATATATATATATATATATATATATATATATATATATATATATATATATATATATATCAAATATATATATATATATATATATATATATATATATATATATATATATATATATATATATATATATATATAAATATAATATTTATATTTCCATCTACCGGCTCCATTTTTGAGAAATCTTATTAGAAAGGATATTTGTCTAATAAGATGGATGAATATTCAGGTACATGTAAATAAATAAATATTTTGTATAATGGATGAATAAAAACAGAAAATATACAATGGGTATCCATAAAGTTTAAGTTATATATATATATATATATATATATATATATATATATATTTGGATTATATATATGGGTTTGTTTGACCGTGTGTTTCACGCTATTTGCGATCCTCAGACAAACTGATTAATTTTAAAATTTTGGATTTATATATGGTGGCGTATATCGGTGTTTTTATGGAAATGGAAGGAAAAAATTGTCTCAGGAACGCCACTCATAGGTACGCAGACATACATACATGCACGTACACTCATTGGCGTACGCAGACTCACACACGCACATGCTCACTCACGAATTGCAAGAATAAGAACGCAAAAACAACCCTTTTCAGCCCCCTTCAATTGTTAACCCTCCTTTTGGGATTTATCTCAGTTGCACCTAATTGTTGTTACTAATATTGATTTTCGGGTGGGCTGACTTCAAACTTAAACTGCTCCAACTGAACAGCAAAAATTCCCAGTAATGAAATACCCGGTTGAAGGAGGTTATACTGCTAGTAATCTATAAAACAGATTTCCAGCTTACTAAAAACAAAAGCTTTGGACGGAAACTCCAATACTTGAAAGAGCAATAACAGTTAGTGGTCAGTTATCTTTTATAATTGTTTTGAGATAAATATTTTATAAATTTCATCCGACAGTAATATTAACTGTCAATGAATGTAGGAAAATTATAAGGTATCGAAAATGATTTTGCTTTTTTGATGAAAGTTAAATTTCTCGGAAAGGGTTCATTAAATTTTATTTTCTTTTATTTATCCTGTATTTTTTTTTTTTTACTTAATTTACGAAAAACACTACACTGCCAGGATTTTAAATTAGGTTCTGATTCTGAAAAAAAAATATTTCTGTGGTTTGATTGATTCTGTATTAAAAAAAAAAGGACAGTGGGAATTTTTTTTATTATTTTGCCTTTGTTCTTCTCGTCTCTCCCGAAGTGTAAATTATGATTTTTCACTTCTTCTCACCTTTCAATGACTCCTGATTTTTATAATTCCTTGGAGGGAGAAATTCCGTTTATTTTTAATTTCTTAAATTATCAATTTTTTTTTTCATTAGCTCATGTTGTGGATTCAAACTAATCATCAAGCCAATTAAACTTTTCAATTAAAATTTTCAATTAAAAAGAAATCAATTGTTTGAATGCCTTATTCAGGAATCTCGTATCAATTGAAAGAAAAATAATAAAATAATCAAGGGTCACAACGCCATTGGTTGTTATTAGCAAAGACATGCTGGAAATTATGACTACTTCTGTTCTGTCATTCGGTTAGCAAGGCCGGTAAAACTATACAAGCGAAGATCACTACAAAAGAATAAACTTTGATTAGGGCATTCCGGAAGTGATTACGTTTAAACAGAAAGGATATACAAAATAGTAAGTTAGATATATTTAAATATTACGGTGTCTGGAAAGCATTTGTTTTTATAGTGAGTTCTCGCACATTCATACATATACTTCAGTAGACGCTCACAAACTGGTCAAAATAAACACTCACATAGCATCAGTTGTATATTAGATTTCCGGACAGGTCAGGAAAAAAAAAGTCCAATTGCAGCCCGTCTTCGTTTGAGCTCACCGGGAGATATGAAGCTATTGATCACTTTGCGACTCTACAATGTGGACAGACAACAAGGACTCATCTGTTTCTCTTCTGAGACCAGATGATACATCTTTTCGAAAGTAAAAAAAAAAAAAAAAAACGAAAAAAAAAACTTTCATCATTCTATAAAAAAAAAATTATTTACACAAAGTAGAACAATTTTATATGTTGTCAATTGTTTCTCAATTGAATAATTTTTTTGTTCGGTATATTTTTAAATTTTTCTTATTTTTTTTCTATGACTTATCCAGAAAGTCCACTAACATAAATAATTATAAGTTTTACCATAAATTACATAACTACAAACGAAAGTTAAATATATTTAAATACTGGGGTATTCAGAACGTATTTACATTTTAAAGGATATGAAAATATATGAAATTTAACTGTATTTATAGTTTATTCATCAAGTTCATATCAATGATAATAGTTAAGCTGGATACCAAAATTTCAATTCCATGTTTAAAGATGTCTACAGGTCTCTATGAAAAAAAAACAAAAAAACAATCTACTTGAAATATCTTTTCTCATGAATGTTTTGCAACTTATGGAATATTCTATTGAAATGAGCATCTGGTATGTAGGATCATAACGATTATATTTGCACTGTCATCCTGCGGAATAACAACTTTATTTTTAACAAAGGACCCGGCTTTCCTTTCAGAAACTGCAGTACTAATGAGGGGACATATGCTGATGAATTAGGCATATATAGTTTGTATAAGAATTACCTTAAACAAAAAAGATCCTCTACTAAGCATTCCAAAAGACATAGGACTGAAAATAATGCTTTTCCAAACCAAAATTCTGTTATGGAATTGGAACGAAAGCAGTGATCACAAATATACAGAATACAACATAAAATATCAGAATGTGAATTTATTAAATACTAAATACTTCAAATAGAGAGGTGTATGGATATGTGTTGGAACTTGACTAATGCATGGAATAATAATGCAACACAAAATGTACTTAGAACAAAATGTATTGAAACAAGAAAGTGTACACAATATTTACATATAGTCTTTTGTATATTCCTGGTAAGACCGTTCCTGGAGAAGGTGTTGACTGAGTCGCAGTCGGACAGAGTCTCTGGTTGAATCTCTTGATTCCTCCCTCTCTTCCCGGTACCAACCATATTTATATGGTTGGTACTCCACTATGCAAATTAGGTGGATCCTACCACAACAATATGTATTAACAAATTTCGTATAGACGATAAAGAAATTGAACATAGCAAAGGCTGAGCTAGAATTAGTTTATCCCAACGCAGCATGTTGTGACAAAAGCAAAACATTAACCCAAGAACTCGAGACTTTTATATAAATGTCAGAAATATCTAAGCTGCCAACTGTATTCAACCGTTTTCTAAGATCAATTGTTCAAGCTTTCATTCAGAGAATAAAAACTATGAGTTGTGCTAACGACCAAATTTCTTCAAAACTCGTGAACTGGCGCTACATGATCACAAACAAAGTATTGTACTAAATAAGAGAAACCACTTTACTTCAGGCCTTTCAACAGCAGTCGCAACAGCTACAATTTTAAATGTAAGTGGAAGAGAAAATAATGACATAATTAAGATGGTGACATTCTCCCCTACTTCAAACAAAAGGTTAGGAAGGAAACCGCCCTCGATAATGGAAAGAGCGATAGCAGCTACTGGGTTTGATAAAACTATTTTCTTGAAAAATTGATTTAAGTGAAAGATTTTAGAAATTTCAAACTACAGAAATACTGGCCACTCGGCCAATATATGCCGAATATTTCCTTATAAGGAAACGGATAATATTAACAATACCATTGCCAAATCGAGAGAATTTCAACCTAGTATTCTGCTTTTCTGGCAATAAACATCCACAGTGATATTTCTGCTATGTTTCATTAGATCGTAATATACAACATTTTTATATTCCACCAGACTCATGCTAAGTCGTTCTACAACTTAGATGTGGGTGTGTATATGTGTGTATTTTTATTAATGTATGTGTATATGTTTGCTTATATATGCATTTCATTGTATGTATATGTTGTCTGTTTTTTTGCTTTTTTTTTTTTAAAGGGTCGGAGGCATCTATTTATTGTTTCGTTCGTATTTATGTATGTTTATATATCTAAATATGTCTACGTGTTTGTGCATTATAATCTGATTGTGTATGTATTGTCTTTTTGCTAGATTTCATCCTCCCCTGTGCATATCACCACTTCAAATGTATCTAAGTTGGAACGAAGGTTTACATTAGATTTTAACATTTACTCTGAGTTTTTGGCCTTTCAATTTTTTTTTTTAAGCATTTCACCCCAAGCAAGGCGGGAAGCCACTAAGACGCAAGGGGTTACAGAAAATTTAGAGCAAGATCAGATAGGAGTGATAGAAGAAAGGATGAGGAGAAGAATAGTGGATAGATCAAGGCAACTGGAGATGTCAATTGACATTACATTTGAATAGCTGGAGATTATAGCTCACAGGGAAACAGGAATAAGGAAGGGAGTTCCACAGGCGAGAGGTGCAAGACATGAAGCTATTGGAGTAGAAGAGACGGCTACATTTAGGAGTTTCGACAGTGAAAGGGTGAGAGCGGGATGCCAGCCTCGTAGGGCGCTGGAACTCATGAAGTCTCGGAACCAGCGAATGCAGCTCCTCGGAGCAATTTCCATGAAACAAATTAAATTAAAACAAAATAAATAATTATTATTTTTCTTCAGTTTATTCTTTAAATAATTTATAATATTTTAAACGTAATACAGATGAAACTTAAAATTTGGAATTTTTTAATTTTCAGTTTTATACTAAAATTTAATATTAATTAGAATGATTTATATTTTAGTCTAACCGTAACATTAAGGCATTAATTTTTTTTTTTGAATTCTCATATAATTGTATTTTGATTGGTCATTGCAGCTCATGTATATATTTGAAAAGTGAAAGAAAGAAAATATTGACAGAACATGGTGCCTCGTCATATTAATTAGCATACGTATACGTGGAGCTCCCCCAATCTAATTAGCGTAAATGAACTAAATAGTTTTCCCTAGCAAGGGGTGTTTGATCGATTTGAACCATTTAAAACACTTTATGCAACACCATAACTTTATAAGACACCAAAAGTGTTGAAACAAAATGGCTATTTTTGTAGTTATTTTGTAACATATTTATGCTATACTATTCGAATGAATTATATTTACTCTACTTTGTATTGAGCACTCTTTTAAGAATATTAATTTTTGGTTATTGGGATTTATTCCGTATACACCAATCCTATACTTGGATATATATATAAAGAAAAAAGAAAAAGACAACTTCATAAAAAAGTAATAAACATGTGTGAATGGACTGAAAAGAAATATTTTTATGAGTGTGGGCGAGAGAGAGAGAGAGAGAGAGAAAGAGAGAGAGAGAGAGAAAGAAAGAGAGAAAGAACAAGAAAGAGAGAAATCAAAATAATTAAAAAAAACATGGAAAAAAGAATAAAAATAAAAAGTAATTGAATTTTAATAAAAATGAATCAAAAAATAATAAAGAGAAAAGATAAAAAAGAAAATTTATTAAAGAAACGAGTAAAAAACGCGGACAAGGAATCAATTTCAAAGAAGAAGGAAAGAAAGAAAGAAAGAAAGAAAGAAAGAAAGAAAGAAAAAGAAAAAAGAAAAATGAAAGAAAGAAAAAACAGAACTTTGGAAAGAAAGATATGTAGAAAAGCGAATAATTAGAGAGAAGATAGAAAGAAAGAAAGAAAAATGACAGAAAGAAAGAAAGAAAAACAGAACTTCAAAAAGAAAGATATATTCAAAAGTGAATAGAGAGAAGAAGGAAGGAAAGAAAGAGAGAAAAAAAGAAAGAAAATGAATGAAAGAAAAATGACAGAAAGAAAACAGAATTTCAGAAAGAAAGATAAATTCAAAAGTGAATACTTAGAGAGAAGAAAGAAAGAAAGAAAGAAAGAAAGAAAGAAAGAAAAAGAATAAGAAAAATGTAAGAAATAAAAACAAAACGTCAAAAAGAATGATATACAAAAAATGAATATTTAGAGAGAAGAAAGAAAGAAAGACAGAAATAATGAGAGGAAAGAAAAGTATCGGTAAGAGAGAGGAATCAAAATAATTAAAAAAAAGCTTTGAGAAAAAGAATAACGAAAATATTAATTACATTTTTACAAAAAAACGCACGTTAAAAGAAATAAAGGGAAAATGAAAAAGAAAATTAAGTAACTAAAAGAGAAAATGATTGTGGAAAAGAAATCGATTTGAAAGGTGAAAGAAAGAAAAAATAGAGACAGAACATGGCCCCTCGTCAGATTAATTAGCATACGTATACGTGGAGCTCCCCCAATGTAATTAGCATAAATGAACTAAATAGTCGTACAACGTAATGTAAACTTTACTCTTTTTTTTTGTATTTTGCATACCTCGGTTTCTCTTCCATAAAGCCAAACATGTCACAAAATTACAGATTTCACTTTAATCTTCAAATTTTAATCAAAATCCGATTATAAAATAATTAGGCATCAGTAAGTAGATTATAAAAAAATAGAGTTGAAGAAAAAAAGTCGAAAAATCCAGCGTTCGTCCATTTGGAGAAAAGGAATTTGAGGAACAGGATAACAATTTTTAGACCTCATACATTAGACATCCACGAAAGTCTGTTTCATAACATTAGTTGGTGGAAGCTCGAAGCGAGGCACAATGATGAATTCGTGACTGATAGAAAAGTATTTTTAACTTATAATACGACGTGAAAAAAAAGGACCTATTATAATTGTTGTTTCTTGATTTCTTTAAGTCTTATATCGGAAGTCAGCGTAAAATTAATTTCGCCGCATGTGTAAAAATCCTGGGAGTTGCAGACACCAATACTCTCACAAATATTCCATGCCGTGTGACCCGATAATGTCAACGTGACTTTCGGTTCAAATGCATCTATTATGCAATCACTTGAATAGGGATTTAATTGTATTAATTTTCTTTCTACTTGATTAATTTTTTCACTCTTGAACAGTCTCAGAGAATGCTGTTTTATTCCTAACCTACCGCTTGACACTTAATTTAAATATATTCGCTTTTTTGTTTGCCTACAAACGGGTTAGAAAGTCAAGTGCTGGACATTTACGCAATATACAGTCCTCTTATATGGACTGGAATGCTAAGCAATATTTCAGAGAAGAAGTAGCCCCTTATATGGACTGGAATGCTGAGCAATTTTTCAGAGAAGAAGTAGCCTCTTATATGGACTGGAATGCTAAGCAATCTTTCAGAGAAGAAGTAGCCTCTTATATGGACTGGAATGCTAAGCAATCTTTCAGAGAAGAAGTAGCCTCTTATATGGACTGGAATGCTAAGCAATCTTTCAGAGAAGAAGTAGCCTCTTATATGGACTGGAAAGCTGAACAAACGTTCAGAGAAGAAGTAGCCTCTTATATGGACTGGAATGCTAAGCAATCTTTCAGAGAAGAAGTAGCCTCTTATATGGACTGGAATGCTAAGCAATCTTTCAGAGAAAAAGTAGCCTCTTATATGGACTGGAATGCTGAACAATCTTTCAGAGAAGAAGTAGCCTCTTATATAGACTGGAATACTAAGCAATCTTTCAGAGAAGAAGTAGCCCCTTATATGGACTGGAAAGCTGAACAATCTTTCAGAGAAGAAGTAGCCTCTTATATGGACTGGAAAGCTGAACAAGTCTCAGAGAATGCTGTTTTATTCCTAACCTACCGCTTGACACTTAATTTAAATATATTCGCTTTTTTGTTTGCCTACAAACGGGTTAGAAACTCAAGTGCTGGACATTTACGCAATATCCAGTCCTCTTATATGGACTGGAATGCTAAGCAATCCTTCATAGAAGAAGTAGCCCCATATATGGACTGGAATGCTGAGCAATCTTTCAGAGAAGAAGTAGCCTCTTATATGGACTGGAATGCTAAGCAATCTTTCAGAGAAGAAGTAGCCTCTTATATGGACGGGAATGCTAAGCAAGCTTTCAGAGAAGAAGTAGCCTCTTATATGGACTGGAATGCTAAGCAATCTTTCAGAGAAGAAGTAGCCCCTTATATGGACTGGAATGCTAAGCAATCTTTCAGAGAAGAAGTAGCCTCTTATATGGATTGGAATGCTAAGCAATCTCTCAGAGAAGAAGTAGCCCCTTATAAGGACTGGGAATGCTAAGCAATCTTTCAGAGAAGAAGTAGCCTATTATATGGACTGGAATGCTAAGCAATCTTTCAGAGAAGAAGTAGCCCCTTATATGGACTGGAAAGCTGAACAATCTTTCAGAGAAGAAGTAGCCTCTTATATGGACTGGAATGCTAAGCAATCTTTCAGAGAAGAAGTAGCCTCTTATATGGACTGGAATGCTAAGCAATCTTTCAGAGAAGAAGTAGCCTCTTATATGGACTGTAAAGCTGAACAATCTTTCAGAGAAGAAGTAGCCTTTTATATGGAATGGAATGCTAAGCAATCTTTCAGAGAAGAAGTAGCCTCTTATATGGACTGGAATGCTGAACAATCTTTCAGAGAAGAAGTAGCCCCTTATATGGACTGGAATGCTAAGCAGTCTTTCAGAGAAGAAGTAGCCCCTTATATGGACTGGGAATGCTAAGCAATCTTTCAGAGAAGAAGTAGCCTCTTATATGGACTGGAATGCTAAGCAATCTTTCAGAGAAGAAGTAGCCTCTTATATGGACTGGAAAGCTGAACAAGTCTCAGAGAATGCTGTTTTATTCCTAACCTACCGCTTGACACTTAATTTAAATATATTCGCTTTTTTGTTTGCCTACAAACGGGTTAGAAACTCAAGTGCTGGACATTTACGCAATATCCAGTCCTCTTATATGGACTGGAATGCTAAGCAATCCTTCATAGAAGAAGTAGCCCCATATATGGACTGGAATGCTGAGCAATCTTTCAGAGAAGAAGTAGCCTCTTATATGGACTGGAATGCTAAGCAATCTTTCAGAGAAGAAGTAGCCTCTTATATGGACTGGAATGCTGAACAATCTTTCAGAGAAGAAGTAGCCTCTTATATGGACTGGAATGCTAAGCAGTCTTTCAGAGAAGAAGTAGCCCCTTATATGGACTGGAATGCTGAACAATCTTTCAGAGAAGAAGTAGCCTCTTATATGGACTGGAATGCTGAAATCTCTCAGAGAATGAATTTTATTCCTAACCTAAGGACTGGGAACTGGACTAATTTAAATATCTTTCGCATTTTGTTTGCCTTATAGGTTGGACTGGATTTGCTGGACAATCTTTCAGAGAATATTCAGTCCTCTTATATGGACTGGAATGCTGCAATCCTTCATAGAAAAGCCTCTTTTGGACAGGAATGCTAAGCAAGCTTTCAGAAAGTGGAAGCCTCTTATATGGACTGGAATGCTAAGCAATCTTTCAGAGAATGGACTGGAATGCAATCTTATATGGACTGGAATGCTAAGCAATCTTTCAGAAAGAAAGCCTCTTATATGGACTGGAATGCTGAACAATCTTTCAGAGAGAAAATAGCCTCTTATATGGACTGGAATGCTCAGGGAACAATCTTTCAGAGAAGAAGTAGCCTTTTATATGGACTGGAATGCTGAGCAATCTTTCAGAGAAATAGCCTCTTATATGGACTAAAAACAATCTTTCAGAGAAGAAGTAGCCTCTTATATGGACTGGAATGCTGAACAATCTTTCAGAGAAGAAGTAGCCTCTTATATGGACTGGAATGCTAAGCAATCTTTCAGAGAAGAAGTAGCCTCTTATATGGACTGTAAAGCTGAACAATCTTTCAGAGAAGAAGTAGCCCTTTTATATGGAATGGAATGCTTAAGCAATCTTTCAGAGAAGAAGTAGCCTCTTTATATGGACTGGAATGCTAAGCAATCTTTCAGAGAAGAAGTTAGCCTCTTATATGGACTGGAATGCTGAACAATCTTTCAGACTGGAAGAAGTAGCCTTCTTATATGGACTGGAATGCTAAGCAATCTTTCAGAGAAGAAGTAGCCTCTTATATGGACTGAAGAAAGCTAACAATCTTTCAGAGAAGAAGTAGCCTCTTATATGGACTGGAATGCTGAACAAGTCTCAGAAAATGCCTCTTTTAGAATAAGAAGCTTGACCCCTTATATGGACCTTAATTTAAATATATTCGCCTCTTTTGGTTTGCCTACAAAATCTTTAGAAAGTCAATGGACTGGGAATGGACATTTACGCAATATCCAGTCCTCTTATATGGACTGGAATGCTAAGCAATCTTTCAGAGAAGAAGTAGCCCCTTATATGGACTGGAATGCTGAACAATCTTTTCAGAGAAGAAGTAGCCTCTTTATATGGACTGGAATGCTAAGCAATCTTTCAGAGAAGAAAGTAGCCTCTTATATGGACTGGAATGCTAAGCAATCTTTCAAGAGAAGAAGTAGGATGGAATGGATTTCAGAGAAGTAGCCTCTTATATGGACTGGAATGCTTTTTCAGAAGAAGTAGCCTCTTATATGGACTGGAATGCTGGAGCAATCTTTCAGAGAAGAAGTAGCCTTTCTTATATGGACTGGAATGCTAAGCAATCTTTCAGAGAAGAAGTAGCCCTTATATGGACTGGAATGCTAAGCAATCTTTCAGAGAAGAAGTAGCCTCTTATATGGACTGGAATGTCTCAGAGAATGCTTTAGAGAAAAATTTAAGCCTCTTTATGGACTGGAATGCTCAAGTCTGGACGTTTCAGAATATCAGTTTTTTTATATGGACTGAATGAATTTAAAGAAGAAGTTTTTTGTTTGCCCTACACACGGGTTAGTCAACTGGAATGCTGGAAGTAGCCTATATATGGACTGGAATGCTAAGCAATCTTTCAGAGAAGAAAGTAGCCTCTTATATGGACTGGAATGCTGAGCAATCTTTCAGAAGAAGAAGAAGCCTCTTATATGGAGCCTCTTAATGACTAAGCAATCTTTCAGAGAAGAAGTAGCCTCTTATATGGACTGGAATGCTAAGCAATCTTTCAGAGAAGAACTAGCCTCTTTTATATGGACTGGAATGCTGAACAATCTTTCAGAGAAGAAGTAGCCTCTTTTATGGACTGGAATGCTAAGCAGTCTTTCAGAGAAGAAGTAGCCTTATATGGACTGGAATGCTAAGCAATCTTTCAGAGAAGAATAGTCCTCTTTATATGGACTGGAATGCTAACAATCTTTCAGAGAAGAAGTAGCCTCTTATATGGACTGGAATGCTGAACAATCTCTCAGAGAATGCCTGTTTTATTCCTAACCTACCGCTTGGACACTGGACAATTTAAATATATTCGCCCTTTTTTGTTTGCCTAACAATCTTTCAGAAAAAGTAGCCTCTTATATGGACTGGAAATTTACGCAATATCCAGTCCTCTTATATGGAATGGAATGCTAAACAATCTTTCATAGAAGAAGTAGCCCCTTATATGGACTGGAATGCTAAGCAATCTTTCAGAGAAGAAGTAGCCTCTTATATGGACTGGAATGCTAAGCAATCTTTCAAGCCTCTTTTGGACTGTAAAGCTAAGCAAGAGAAGAAGTAGCCTCTTATATGGAATGGAATGCACTGGAACAATCTTTCAGAGAAGAAGTAGCCTCTTATATGGACTGGAATGCTAAGCAATCTTTCAGAGAATGGAAAGCCCTTATATGGACTGGGAATACTAAGCAATCTTTCAGAGAAGAAGTAGCCTCTTATATGGACTGGGAATGCTGAACAAGTCTCAGAGAAGTTTTAGTTCCTAATAACCTACCCTTGACACTTAATTTAAATATATTCGCTTTTTTTTGTTTGCCTACAAACAGGTTAGAAACTCAAGTGCTGGACATTTACGCAATATTCAGTCCTCTTATATGGACTGGAATGCTAACAATCCTTCATAGAAGAAGTAGCTCTATATGGACTGGAATGCTAAGCAATCTTTCCAAGAGAAGAAGTAGCCTCTTATATGGACTGGAATGCTACAATCTTTCAGAGAAGAACTGTAGCAATCCAGAAGAAGTAGCCCCTTATATGGACTGAATGCTCAGAGAAGATGTAGCCTCAATCTTTCAGAGAAGAAGTAGCCTCTTATATGGACGGGAATGCTAAGCAATCTTTCAGAGAAGAAGTAGCCTCTTTATGGACTGGAACTAAGCAATCTTTCAGAAGAAGGCCTTTATTATATGGACTGAATGCTAAGCAATCTTTCAGAGAAGAAGTAGCCTCTTGGATATGCTAGACAATCTCTGGAATAGCCTCTTATAACGACAATCTAAGCAATTCAGAGAAGAAGTAGCCCTCTTATATGGACTGGAATGCTAAGCAATCTTTTCAGAGAAGTAGCCTCTTATATGGACTGGAATAAACAATCTTTCAGAGAAGAAGTAGCCCTTATATGGACTGGAATGCTTTCAGAGAAGAATAGCCTCTTTATATGGACTTTTGGAAGTAGCCTCTGGACTGGGAACAATCTTTCAGAGAAGAAGTAGCCTCTTATATGGACTGGAATGCTAAACAATCTTTCAGAGAAGAAGTAGCCTCTTTATGGACTGGAATGCTAAACAATCTTTCTCTTTTATGGACTGGGAATGCTCAAAGCAATCTTTCATGGAGAAAACAATCCTTCAAGAAGAAGAGCCCCTTATATGGACTGGAATGCTGAGCAATCTTTCATATTCTTAATGGTGGAATGCCTCTTTGGGCTGGACAATCTTTCAGAGAAAAGTGCCTAAAGCTTGAACAATCTTTCAGAGAAGAAGTAGCCTTTATATGGACTGGAAGTAGCCTCTTATATGGACTGGAAAGCTGAACAAGTCTCAGAGAATCTTTCAGAGAAGAAAATATAGCCTCTTATATGGACGGGAATGGCTACTAAGTCCTTTATTTTTGTTTTCAGCTACAATCTTTTCAGAGAAGAAGTAGCCCCTTATATGGACTGGAATGCTAAGCAATCTTTTCAGAAGAGAAGAAGTCCTTTATATGGACTGGAATGCTGGAAATGCAATCTTTCAGAGAAGAAGTAGCCTCTTATATGGACTGGAATGCTGAACAATCTTTCAGAGAAGAAGATTTTATATGGACTGGAATCTCTTTCAGAGAAGAAGTAGCCCTTATATGGACTGGAATGCTAAGCAATCTTTCAGAGAAGAAGTAGCCCCTTATATGGACTGGAATGCTGGCAATCTTTCAGAGAAGAAGTAGCCTCTTATATGGACGGAATGCTAAGCAATCTTTCAGAGAAGAAGTAGAGACTTTATATGGACTGGAATGCTACAATCTTTCAGAGAAGTAGCAGCTTTTTATGGATTGAATAACAATCTTTCAGAGAAGAAGTAGCCTATATGGATTGAATGCTACAATCTCTCAGAGAAGAAGTAGCTTTTTTGTTTTAATCTTTCAGAGAAGAAGTAGCCCTTATATGGAATGCTACAATCTTTCAGAGAAGAAGTAGCCCTTATATGGACTGGAATTTGAACAATCTTTCAGAGAAGTAGCCTCTTTATATGGACTGGAATGCTACAATCCTACCGCTGACACTTAATTTAAAGAATTCGCTTTTTTGTTTGCCTACACAGAAAACCCAAGTGCTGGACTACGCCATTTATGGACTGGAATGTGAGCAATCTTTCAGAGAAGAAGTAGCCTCTTATATGGACTGGAAAGCTGAACAATCTTTCAGAGTAGCCTCTTATATGGTTGGGAATGCTAGCTGCTATATCGGGAGAAAGCAAGTAGAGAAGAAGTAGCCTCTTATATGGACTGAATGCTAAACGTCCTTCAGAGAATGAAGTAGCCTTATATGGACTGGAATGCTAAGCAATCTTTCAGAGAAGAAGTAGCCTCTTATATGGACTGAATGCTGGACAATCTTCAGAGAAGAAGTAGCCTCTTATATGGAATGGAATGTTAAGCAGTCTTTCAGAGAATAAGTAGCCCCTTTATATGGACTGGGAATGCTAAGCAGTCTTTCAGAGAAGAAGTAGCCTCTTATATGGACTGGGAATGCTAAGCAATCTTTCAGAGAAGAAGTAGCCTCTATATGGACTGGAAAGCTGAACAAGTCTCAGAGAATGCTGTTTTATTCCTAACCTACCGCTTGACACTTAATTTAAAATATATTCGCTTTTTGTTTGCCTACAAACGGGTTAGAAACTCAAGTGCTGGACATTTACGCAATATCCAGTCCTTTATATGGACTGAATGCTAAGCAATCCTTCATAGAAGAAGCAGCCCTACATATGGACTGGAATGCTGAGCAATCTTTCGTGAGAAGAAGTAGCCTCTTATATGGACTGGAATGCTAAAATGAATCTTTCAGAGAAGAAATAGCCTCTTTATATGGACGGGAAGCTAAAGCTTTCAGAGAAGAAGTAGCCTCTTATATGGACTGAATGCTAAGCAATCTTCAGAGAAGTTTTATATGGACTGGAAGCTAACAATCTTTCAGAGAAGAAGTAGCCTCTTATATGGACTGGAATGCTGAACAATCTTTCAGAGAAGAAGTAGCCTCTTATATGGACTGGAATACTATGCAATCTTTCAGAGAAGAAGTAGCCCCTTATATGGACTGGAAAGCTGAACAATCTTTTCAGAGAAGGTAGCCTTTATATGGACTGGAAAGCCGAGCAAGTCCCTTATATAGTTGAATGCTAAGCAATCTTTCAGAGAAGAAGTAGCCTTATATGGACGGGAGCAATTTTTAGAGAAGAAGTAGACTCTTATATGGACTGGAATGCTGAAGGCAATCTTTCAGAGAAGAAGTAGCCCCTTATATGGACTGGAATGCTAAGCAATCTTTCAGAGAAGAAGTAGCCCTCTTATATGGATGGAATGGCAATCTTCAGGAATGTAGCCTATAACGAATGGAATAACAATCTTTCAGAGAAGAAGTAGCCTCTTATATGGACTGGAATTCAGAAGAAGTAATCTTATTGGACAGAAAAGCTGAAGAATCTTTCAAGAAGAAGCCTCTTATATGGACTGGAATGCTAAGCAATCTTTCAGAGAAGAAGTGCTCTTTTTATGGACTGAATGCTAAGCAATCTTTCAGAGAAAAGTAGCCTCTTATATGGACTGGAATGCTGAACAATCTTTCAGAGAAGAAGTAGCCTCTTACTGGACTTTAAGCAATCTTTCAGAGAAGAAGTAGCCTCTTATATTCCTGAAACCTACTTTCAGAGAAGAAGTAGCCTTTTATATGGAATGGAATAAAGGCAATCTTTCAGAGAAGAAGTAGCCTTTTATATGGACTGGAATGCTAAGCAATCTTTCAGAGAAGAAGAAGTAGCCTCTTATGGACTTTCTGGAATGGACTGGAATGCTCTTTATATGGTGCTCTTTATATGGACTGGAATGCTGAACAATCTTTCATAGAAGAAGTAGCCATATGGAATATGGACTGGAATGCTGAGCAATCTTTCAGAGAAGAAGTAGCCTCTTATATGGACTGGAATGCTAAGACAATCTTTCAGAGAAGAAGTAGCCTCTTTATATGGATGGGAAAGGAACGGAATGCTGTTTTACAACCTCTGCTTGACAGAGAATTTAAATATATTCGCTTTTTGGACGGGGAATGCTGGACACGCAATATCCAGTCCTTTATATGGACTGGAAGAAGAATCCTTCATACCCCATATATGGACTGGAATGCTGAGCAATCTTTCAGAGAAGAAGTAGCCTCTTATATGGAATGGAATGCTGAATCTTTTCAGAGAAGAAGAAGCCTCTTATATGGAGAGAAGAAGTAGCCCCTTTATATGGACTGGAATGCTAAGCAATCTTTCAGAGAAGAAGTAGCCCTTATATGGACTGGAATGAGCAATCTTTCAGAGAAGAAGTAGCCCTTATATGGACTGGAATGCTGAACAATCTTTCAGAGAAGAAGTAGCCTCTTATATGGACTGGGAAAGCTAAGCAATCTTTCAGAGAGAAGAAGTAGCCTCTTATATGGACTGGAATGCGCTTGAACAATCTTTCAGAGAAGAAGTAGCCTCTTATATGGAC
The DNA here is from genome assembly GCA_903632075.3 of Acanthosepion pharaonis. NCBI lineage: Eukaryota > Metazoa > Mollusca > Cephalopoda > Sepiida > Sepiidae > Acanthosepion > Acanthosepion pharaonis. The sequence continues at coordinate 1,400,459 of CAHIKZ030004400.1, forward strand.
TGGAAAGCTGAACAAGTCTCAGAGAATGCTGTTTTATTCCTAACCTACCTTTATATGGACATAATTTAAATATATTCTTTTTGTTTGCCTAAGGACTGGAATGAACAATCTTTCAGAGAAACTCAAGTTCCAGAAAAGAAACTCTCTTATATGGACTGAATGCTAAGCAATCTTTCAAGAAGAAGTAGCCTCTTATATGGACTGGAATGCTAAGCAATCTTTCAGAGAAGAAGTAGCCTCTTATATGGACTGAATGCTGAGCAATCTTTCAGAGAAGAAGTAGCCTCTTATATGGACTGGAATGCTAAGCAATCTTTCAGAGAAGAAGTAGCCTCTTATATGGACTGGAATGCTAACAATCTTTCAGAGAAGAAGTAGCCTTATATGGACTCTTTCAGAGAAGAATATATGGCTACAATCTTTCAGAAGAAGTAGCCTCTTATACTGGACTGGAATGCTAAGCAATTCTTTTTTGTTTTCAGAGAAGAAGTGCTGGACATTTACGCAATATCCAGTCCTCTTTATGGACTGGGGAATGCTAAGCAATCTTTCAGAGAAGAAGTAGAATCTTTCTATTATATGGACTGAATGCTTTCAGAGAAAAAGTCTCAGAGAAGAATAGCCTTTTATATGGAAAAGCTTTGAAAATCTTTTCAGAGAAGAAGTAGCCTCTTATATGGACTGGAATGCTAACAATCTTTCAGAGAAGAAGTAGCCCCTTATATGGACTGGAATGCTTTAAGCTTAGAAACTCAAGTGCTTTCAGAGAAGAAGTAGCCTCTTATATGGACTGTCAGAGAAGAAGTAATGCTGAACAATCTCTTTTTTCAGAGAAGAAGTAGCCCTTATATATGGACTGGAATGCTAAGCAATCTTTCAGAGAAGAAGTAGCCTCTTATATGGACTGGAATGCTAAGGAATCTTTCAGAGAAGAAGTAGCCTTTATATGGAATGGAATGCTAACAATCTTTCAGAGAAGAAGTAGCCTCTTATATGGACTAAGCAATCTTTCAGAGGAATATGGACTAAGCAATCTTTCAGAGAAGAAGTAGTCTTTCTTATATGGACTGGAGCTGAACAGCAATCTTTCAGAAAAATCTTGGACAGAGAAAGAAGAAGCCTCTTATATGGACTGGAATGTATTTATTCCTGGACAATTCTTTTTGTTTTCAGAGAAGAAGTAGCCTCTTATATGGACTGGAATGCTAAGCAATCTTTCAGAGAAGAAGTAGCCCCTTATATGGACTGGAATGCTGAGCAATCTTTCAGAGAAGAAGTAGCCTCTTATATGGACTGGAAGAATCTTTCAGAGAAGAAGTAGCCTTTATATGGACTGGAAAGATCTTTCAGAGAAAAAGTAGCCCCTTATATGGACTGGGGAAGCAGTCTTTACAACTCTTTTCAGAGAAGAAGTAGCCCCTTATATGGACTGAAACAATCTTTCAGAGAAGAAGTGCCTCTTTTATTCCTGAACAAGTCTCACGACTGAGAATGTTGTTTTGGATTGCTAAGCAACCTACCGCTTGACAATCTTTAATTTAAATATATTCGCTTTTTTGTTTGCCTGGAACTAACACGGGTTAGAAAGCCTCTTTATGGACTGTAAAGCTGGACATTTACGCAATATCCAGTCCTCTTATATGGCAACTTTCATAGAAGAATGCCTCTTATATGGACTGGAATGCTAAGCAATCTTTCAGAGAAGAAGTAGCCTCTTATATGGACTGGAATGCTGGACAATCTTTCAGAGAAGAAGTAGCCTCTTATATGGACTGGAAAATAATGAATCTTTCAGAGAAGAAGTAGCCTCTTATATGGATGGAATCTTTGGAATGGACTGGAATGCTAAGCAATCTTTCTACACAGAGAAGAAGTAGCCAGTCCTCTTATATGGACTGGAATGAATTATGGACTGGAATGCTGAGCAATCTTTCAGAGGAAGCCCTCTTATATGGACTGGAATGTAAGGAATCTTTCAGAGAAGGTAGCCTCTATATGGACTGGAATGCTAAGCAATCTTTCAGAGAAGAAGTAGCCTATTATATGGACTGGAGCAATCTTTCAGAGAATGTAGTCTTATGGACTGGAAAGCTGAAAAAGTAGCCCTTATATGGACTGGAATGCTAACAATCTTTCAGAGAAGAAGTAGCCTCTTATATGGACTGGAATGCTAAACAATCTTTCAGAGAAGAAGTAGCCAGAGAATGCTTATATGGACTGGGAATGCTGAGGAATCAGGTTTTCAGGGAGAAGAAGTAGTTTCTTATATGGACTGGAATGCTAAGCAAGCCTTCAGAGAAGAAGTAGCCTCTATATGGATGGATGCTAACAACCAGAGAAGGAATGGACTGGAATGCTAGGGAACTTTCAGAGAAGAAGTTTTTAGCCTCTTATAGCAATCTTTCAGAGAAGAAGTAGCCCTTATACTGGAACTAAGGAATGCTATATGGACTGGAATTTTTTCAGAGAAGAAGTAGCCCTCTTATATATGGGACTGGAAATGGACTGGAAAAAATCTTTTCAGAGAAGAAGTAGCCCTCTTATATGGACTGGAATGCTGAACAATCTTTCAGAGAAGAAGTAGCCTCTTATATGGACTCAGAGAAGAATAGACTCTTATATGGACTGGAAATAGCAATCTTTCAGAGAAGAAAAAGCCCCTTATATGGACTGGAATGAAACAATCTTTTCAGAGAAGAAGTAGCCTCTTATGGATGAATGGATCTTTTCAGAGAAAGTAGCCCCTACTAAGAGAAGAAGTAGCCTCTTATATGGACTGAATGCTAAGCAATCTTTCAGAGAAGAATGGTAAAGAACACCAGAGTAGAAGTAGCCTCTTATATGGACTGGAATGCTAAGCAATCTTTCAGAGAAGAAGTAGCCTCTTTTATGGACTGGAATGCTAAGCAATCTTTCAGAGAAGAAAGCCTCTTTATATGGAATGGAATGCTAAGGAATGCTTTCAGAGAAGAAGTAGCCTCTTATATGGACTGGAATGCTAAGCAATCTTTCAGAGAAGAAGTAGCCTCTTATATGGACTGGAATGCTAAGCAATCTTTCAGAGAAGAAGTAGACTCTTATTGGATATGGACTGGGAATGGACTGGGAATGCTGAACAATCTTTCAGAGAAGAAGTAGCCTCTCTTTATATGGACTGGAAACAATCTTTCAGAGAAGAAGTAGCCCCTTTATATGGACTGGAAAGCTGAACAAGTCTCAGAGAATGCTGTTTTATTCCTAACCTACCGCTTGACACTTAATTTAAATATATTCCTTTTTTTGTTTGCCTCACAAACGGGTTAGAAAGTCAAGTGCTGGACATTTACGCAATATCAAGTCCTCTTATATGGACTGGAAGAAGCAATCCTTCATAGAAGAAGTAGCCCCATATATGGACTGGAATGCTGAGCAATCTTTCAGAGAAGAAGTAGCCTCTTATATGGAATGGAATGCTAAGCAATCTTTCAGAAAAGAAGTAGCCTCTTATATGGACGGGAATGCTAAGCAAGCTTTCAGAGAAGAAGTAGCCTCTTATATGGACTGGAATGCTAAGCAATCTTTCAGAGAAGAAGTAGCCCCTTATATGGACTGGAATGCTAAGCAATCTTTCAGAGAAGAAGTAGCCTCTTATATGGACTGGAATGCTGAACAATCTTTCAGAGAAGAAGTAGCCTCTTATATGGACTGGAATACTAAGCAATCTTTCAGAGAAGAAGTAGCCCCTTATATGGACTGGAAAGCTGAACAATCTTTCAGAGAAGAAGTAGCCTCTTATATGGACTGGAAAGCTGAACAAGTCTCAGAGAATGCTGTTTTATTCCTAACCTACCGCTTGACACTTAATTTAAATATATTCGCTTTTTTGTTTGCCTACAAACGGGTTAGAAACTCAAGTGCTGGACATTTACGCAATATCCAGTCCTCTTATATGGACTGGAATGCTGAGCAATCTTTCAGAGAAGAAGTAGCCTCTTATATGGACTGGAATGCTAAGCAATCTTTCAGAGAAGAAGTAGCCTATTATATGGACGGGAATGCTAAGCAATCTTTCAGAGAAGAAGTAGCCTCTTATATGGACGGGAATGCTAAGCAAGCTTTCAGAGAAGAAGTAGCTCTTATATGGACTGGAATGCTAAGCAATCTTTAAGAGAAGAAGTAGCCCTTATATGGACTGGAATGCTAACAATCTTTCAGAGAAGAAGTAGCCTCTTATATGGATTGGAACTAAGCAATCTCTCAGAGAAGAAGTAGCCCTTATAAGGACTGGGAATGCTAAGCAATCTTTCAGAGAAGAAGTAGCCTATTATATGGACTGGAATGCTAAGCAACCTTTTAGAGAAGATGTAGCCCCTTATATGGACTGGAAAGCTGAACAATCTTTCAGAGAAGAAGTAGCCTCTTATATGGACTGGAATGCTAAGCAATCTTTCAGAGAAGAAGTAGCCTCTTATATGGACTGGAATGCTAAGCAATCATTCAGAGAAGAAGTAGCCTCTTATATGGACTGTAAAGCTGAACAATCTTTCAGAGAAGAAGTAGCCTCTTATATGGACTGGAATGCTAAGCAATCTTTCAGGGAAGAAGTATCCTCTTATATGGACTGGAATGCTAAGCAATCTTTCAGAGAAGAAGTTGCCTTTTATATGGAATGGAATGCTAAGCAATCTTTCAGAGAAGAAGTAGCCTCTTATATGGTGGAATGCTAAGCAATCTTTCAGAGAAGAAGGAATTATATGGACTGGAATGCAATCTTTCAGAGAAGAAGTAGCCTCTATATGGACTGGAATGGAACAATCTTTCAGAGAAGAAGTAGCTCTTATATGGACTGGAATACTAAGCAATCTTTCAGAGAAGAAGTAGCCCCTTATATGGACTGGAAAGCTGAACAATCTTTCAGAGAAGAAGTAGCCTCTTATATGGACTGGAAAGCTGAACTAGTCTCTGAGAATGCTGTTTTATTCCTAACCTACCGCTTGACACTTAATTTAAATATATTCGCTTTTTTGTTTTCCTACAAACGGGTTAGAAACTCAAGTGCTGGACATTTCCGCAATATCCAGTCCTCTTATATGGACTGGAATGCTAAGCAATCCTTCATAGAAGAAGTAGCCCCATATATGGACTGGAATGCTGAGCAATCTTTCAGAGAAGAAGTAGCCTCTTATATGGACTGGAATGCTAAGCAATCTTTCAGAGAAGAAGTAGCCTCTTATATGGACGGGAATGCTAAGCAAGCTTTCAGAGAAGAAGTAGCCTCTTATATGGACTGGAATGCTAAGCAATTTTTCAGAGAAGAAGTAGCCCTTTATAAGGACTGGGAATGCTAAGCAATCTTTCAGAGAAGAAGTAGACTCTTATATGGACTGGAATGCTAAGCAATCTTTCAGAGAAGAAGTAGCCCCTTATATGGACTGGAAAGCTGAACAATCGTTCAGAGAAGAAGTAGCCTCTTATATGGACTGGAATGCTAAGCAATCTTTCAGAGAAGAAGTAGCCTCTTATATGGATTGGAATGCTAAGCAATCTTTCAGAGAAGAAGTAGCCTCTTATATGGACTGTAAAGCTGAACAATCTTTCAGAGAAGAAGTAGCCTTTTATATGGAATGGAATGCTAAGCAATCTTTCAGAGAAGAAGTAGCCTCTTATATGGACTGGAATGCTAAGCAATCTTTCAGAGAAATAGTAGAGAATGGATGAATCACAAATGTGGCTCTACAGAAGGAAGATGAGTTGTGAGCAACGGCAGTTTTAGTCAAAATCTAAAGGGTTCGAATGCGGTCATATCATTCTACAATTACCTGTCCTTTATATGTCAAAGTAAATTTTCTTTCCTCTATCTTTTCATTCATTTTTTGTCATCCATTTAGACAAGGTTGTTAGATACGTTTTGCACTGTTTTCCTTGGTCTCTCTTACTTTTAATATGTTCCGTGAGTGTCAAATTTTCTAGGCCACCTATCCGTTATATTTCATTGCTCCCATATGCAGTACACAGGATTCTTGGCATTCATTTGTAGAACCATATTTCTGTTGCCTCAAGTCTCTTCTTGTGGGAGCATCACCTAGCAGGCGGTGTCATACCGGAGGACTGATATTATGTAACATTTAAGTAATATTTGTTTTGTTTTGTTTTTATATCTATCTATCTATCTATCTATCTATCTATCTATCTATCTATCTATTTCTCCCTCCCCCTCTCTCTGTACATATATAGACAGAAAGAGAGAGAAATAGAGAGAGAGAGAGAGAGATATGAATGTGTGTATGGGGATGTGTGCGTCTATATATTTGTATGATTCTGTATAAATTTGTGTGTTTCTGTCTAAATTTGTGTGTTACTGTATATCTGTGTTAACGTGTGTACGTATGTATGCGGTGTGCGTGTGTATGTGTATTTGTGTATGTCTGCGTGAACTGCTATGTCTCCACGTACCTCGAGTTCAGATAGTGTCTGTTGTAATACACCTTAAAGAATTCAGTTCCTGGTCAAACCGAACTCATAAATAATTATATCGGTCACACTACTACATGCCTATCCAGACGACTTACATTACACTTATCTGACCACACATCCATTAGAACCCATTTAAACACATGCACAACTTTACCAGACTCCATCCGAAACATACTAGCAAAAAATATAAACATGATAACTTCATACACAAATAAAAAAAGATTAAAAATAATGGAAACCATAATAATAAAAAAGAAAAAATCTAACACTCAAAAATATTAATTATGAACACGTCCACGATGTGCTGTGTTCTGAAAATAAAACATCCCTATAACACTAGATACATACACACAGACCATACACCCAATTAAAAAGGAAAAATAAAGTCATTCTTAATAATGGCTGAAAGTATAGCCAAAAGCACTCGAAATTATAGAATATTTGGAAAGTTTCCAGAAAAAAATTGAGCGAACACAAGATAAATTAAATAAAAGCTTAATCGTAGTGCATTGTCTGTCGTCTTTATTGAAACACACACACACACACACACACACACACACACACACACACACACACACACACACATATATATATATATATATATATATATATATATATATATATATTAGTGAATATACATAATATTCAAGCATCTTCTCAAACACATTGACCCTGATTAAAATAGATAACAAAAGATATTTTACGTATATTAATTTACTATGCAATAAATATTAATATTCTTAGAACCTACCAATAATGACATCTCATATATATCTATAAATATAAGGGTGTTCCAATAACTTGGAACGATGTTAAATGTGAATTAAGTTTAAGCGTTTAAAAATGTTTTTCTTTTCCTTAAGTCTTTGGTAATTTCAACCATTGAAAGATTAACAATCAAACAACAATTTTTATATGTACAAAGACCTGATTTTCCATGTTAGTTTCAAATTACTTTATAAATTTACATCATGCCACTATACAAATGCTACAAGTACCATGTAGTCCAGTATTATCTATCGTATGGTCAAGTCATCGCTGACTAAGCCGGTCACTGCACCCAGCCTTTTCCGGTGAGGAGTGTTGCTAGACACCCAATATGATCTCTTAAAGGGCAGATAGACATTTCGTGAGACAGATGATCATGGATCCCACAAAACTTGACAATAACTATGTAAGCAGCCAGTGGGGGTGAAACGGCATCGTTGGGTGGAGCGCTTCCCCAACGGAAATTAACGACCAGGTCGGATGGTTGCTCCATGAAACCATCAGTCACGTGCCTCTAACCAATGCCAGCCTTTAAGTTGGAATACGTCGGCAGTGGTTTGATCTGGGGACGAAAGGATACCACCAGGTCTACTTGCTAAAGACGCGCTACGCCTGAGTGAAAATTCTATCTCCAGGTTTCATGCTAGATATGATGAAGGAACTGGTTAGGTGCTCAGTTGAGCGGCGCACCTTAGTTATGGGTATGACGATAAACTACGTCAGGCAGCAAGGCCTCTCTTTGGGAGATAAGGGCTTTTGAGGAGCATGGAATCACTTCTTCCTAACTGTTGTTGCCAGGTGAGCTTTGACAGAGGTTGTAGCACCTGTTACAGTTCCAGCTCTGGGCAAATACTGCACCTCCAAACAAAGACACTATAAAAATATAAAAATCCATTTTTACATAAAAGAATTACCAACAATAGATATTTGTAATAAAATTACATGCAGTACACTTTTAAAGCAAAATGGCCAGCAAAAAAAATACATTTTATAGTAGAATGGTTAAAAATATTTGAATTAAAGAAATACAATTAATAAAAAAATGAGCAATACGTTGTATCGTAGAATTTGCAACAAATATTTTATAGTTGTATTACATACAATATACTTTATAGCAATATGGCCAACAATATATTTTATAATAGAATTATCAACAAACATTTTATATTTGAATTACAAAAATATACTTTATAGCAATATGGTCAACAATATATTTTATAATAGAATTATCAACAAACATTTTATAGTTGAATTACAAAAAATATACTTCATAGCAATATGGCCAACAATATATTTTATAATAGAATTATCAACAAACATTTTATAGTTGAATTTCAAAAATATACAGCCTTCAAAATATTTAGATATCTGCATGAGATTGACGTCCCACCAAACAAACAACCAACCAACGACCACAGCTTGTCATAGGACTGATGACAACGGCACCGACGACGATGATATATTTAACTGTAAACGTTAGAAAAGAACGTTATGGCTTAAAATGTTTGATTCTCCAACCAGCTTCTTAATCGGCTAAATTTAAAATATATAAAACTTAAAGATTTAAGACAAGTACAAATATACTCCAGCGTTCATCACTTTTCCATGTGTCACGCCGAATTAATGAAAGATCTTCTCACATATAAATCGGATACATAATTCGTTCAGGCAATATGATACTTGGAACACGAAAATTGTCGGATGAAATGCTGTTAAGCACTTGACATATTCGATTGGATTTGACTTCCATCATTCAATGATCTCCTCCGGAAAAAAAAATGAACAGTAACGACATGTAGACAGCACGGAAGTATACACTCTTACGCACACCAGATCTACGTCTTCTCCCACGGTTCTGGGAGTTGTGAGCAACGAGTGACATGTCATCCATCCAACTTCTGACAGCTGGGCCACAGGGTCAATGCCACACGGGAGATCGAGGTGCAGGACATGTTAGATGCACTCTTGAACGGGAGCTTACCTTAGCTGAGGTAGTACGTGTCCCGGCACATTTAAGCCCCTGACGAGGGAGTGGTTGACAGGGAATCTTTCCCCCATCCACTAACGAACATGAGATTTCTTACCTACACTGATTTGAATTCACAAGATTGTTACGTCTGAGAAAGAAATTAACTAGCGATATTGTGAAAGCAGGGACTCGTTGAAGTTCGCCAATATACACATCATGGTCTGCAGTTGATGCAACAATTTATGATTGCAGGGGACATCGCAATGATCTTAACATAGAAGGTGCAACTATTACTTGGGCCTTTACCATTCATACTGTCATACATATAAAAGCTTAACATGGTGGTTAAAGACTACAAAAAAATGAAGACCTTCTGGACGTACCATCCAAATGTCGTGACAGAAATCAAGCCTCATCGGACCATGCATTATTTATATTATTTTGTGAACAATAGCGAGCTGAAATCTCAGATTTTGTAAACCTTTATATTTCTCTGTGTTTTGAGACCCTTCGAAAGCGGGCATGGCTCCCCACAACTTCCTATTCTTTTTAGTTCTTAGTAAAGCTTGTCTTCGTTTACTCTCCTGTCTCTCCTCTACCCATTTCTATCCTGTGAATGCCAGATATCCCTGCCATACTACCCTCATTATGTGCCCTAGAAATTTAAACTGTCGCTTACTGATTCTAATTATAAGCTTTTACCTCTATGGTACCTAGAATTTAAGCACAGTACTTGATTCGGCATCTATGTGGTACTGCATTCAAATATGATAAATGTATTAAAGAATAATTTAATATAAGTAAATATAAAGATTACGAAATTGAAAAAATAATGTTATAACTTAGAACGAATTTTAGTTATTGGAACCCATTTAAAAACACACACAAACTTACTAGACTCCATCCAAAATATACTAGTAGAAAATACAAATATAATAACCTCATCCACATGTAAAACAAATAAAATAAAAATAATGGAAGCCTTAATAATTGTTATGGGGTCCACCCCTTTTTCATATAAGTGGACTCGACCAGAGTATGTATTTGTACTGCTGCCATTAAATACCCAGAGTTAGACAGTCGGTCAGTGTACAAGATTGAGATTGTGATTGAGTTGGAGGTAGAGTAATAGTGTGAGGTAACCGCTTGTAGAAGTCACAGTTACAAGCACGGAGACTCTAAGGAAGTCCTCGAGACTTGATATATATATATATATATATATATATATATATATATATATATATATATATATATATATATATATATATATATATATATATATATATATATGTGTGTGTGTGTGTTATTATTGCTACTAAACGCGTTCCTGGATTTACTAATTGTATTATTGTGTAAATACATTTAATTTCTTATCTTTAATTCCTGCGTTTGTCATTCATTGGAGACCGAATTTCATCTCGGAATCCACAACAATAATAAAAAAAAGCAAAAGCCAACACTCAATAATTTTAACTACGAACACGTCCAAAATGTGCTGTTTTCGGTAAATAAAACATCCCTATAACTCTGGAAACATACACATATCCTAAACATCCAGGAACAAAGTAAAGAAAAAAAATCATACAGGATAATGGGTAAAAATAAAACCGAAAAGCGCTTGGAATCACAGAACATTTGGACAGTTTTCAAGAATTCTGTGTCCGGAAAAGAAAACACTTGTTCGAATACAAGAAAAATTAAATAAAAGCTTAGTCGCAGTGCCTTGTCTGTCGCCTTATATATATATATATATATATATATATATATATATATATATATATATATATATATATATATATATATATATATATATATATATATATATATATATATATATATATATGTGTGTGTGCACTTGGCCGAGTGTTTAGATGGTTCGCTTCCTGACAAATTCCTGACTGACTCGGGTTCGAATCTCACCATTGTCGATTTGTTTGATATTATGGAATGGATCAAAGTCGATCCCAGCGTGTGGCACCTTCGAAAATTTCCTGAAAACCATACCAAGAGTTGACCCAAGCCTTGTGAGTGAAATTGGGTAAGCGGAACTCTTGACGGCCGTCGATAGCTGTGTTAGTACAAAGCCACATGTCATCGTGGCCGAGGGCTTGAGCATTCTGGTCTTGTTCAAATTGTTGATCACGTTAGATAACAGCCTAATTCCCAGAAACTGTAACGAAGGTCTGCTCAGCATAGTTGCATTATAAACTACAGGTGGACTCTGTGAGTCTTGAGCAAATACAAATGTGCCTGAGCGAGCGTCTGCAATAAGGATTGGCTAGCCGCCCTGGTAGACCGGTATCCTCGAATACGAGTGGCCAGTGGTGGAGTAATGGATCAGCAGCTTGGATTGCGGAATCGGAGAACCGAATTCGAATTCCAATCCAATCCATTACATTCACTTACGTGCTAATACCCTTGGGAAAGGTATGAATCCTCTTCTTCTCTCTCCGGCTATGGGTAAATAGCAGAACAGGCTGTGTTCTATAGCCTTGGATGGCAACTGGTTTAGTAGAAGGAACACTCTTAATTCAAAACCAGCGTAGTGCACCAGGTCTCTGTATTCGGCCCTTCAAAAAATGTGGATGGTCCTGCACGAAGCCTTCACCACTATAATCAAATCTCATGTGCTGTTGTCGGTTCCTAGGAACTGATCTGCTTGACTCTCATACGTCGAATTCGACGGGAGAGTCGAGTATATATATATACATATATATATATATATATATATAAATTCATGAATCATTCATACAAAAAACAAATATAGAGGTTAATGATTTAAATGGCGAGAATACATCTTCGCAATAAATATAAATGAGATACATGATTTAAATGGCAGGTTTGGGGTTGATGTATCTCATTTATATTGTTTGCGAAGATGTATTCTCGCCATTTAAATCATTAACCTTAAATCATTAACTGTTTTTTTTGTATGAATGATTCATGATTTTATAAATTATAATTTGCACTTTTAATTGAAAATATATATATATATATATATATATATATATATATATATATATATATATATATATATATATACGTTTCATTAAATAATATAGACAAGTGTTGCCTATTTATTTTATGTAAAATTTGTTCGTAACATCTGATAAGGTTGATAACATTATCATTAAACGAAGAAAGAAATTCACAATATTGATCCATATTTTTTAATATAATCTAAGCTGGCTTACTTAACCCATTATCAAAGATGTAAATTACAAACATATTAAACAATATACAGACACGACAGTGATGATAGCCTGTCATTGTTTACATAGTGGATCACTAAGCAACGATAAACCCGCGCATATAAGACGCTAGAAGCGAAAATCGCACCGCATCTCATGACGCCACACATGACTACACGAGAGTGAATTGGAGAAGGAATTAAGGAAAGCCGTTGGTATAAACCAATGGCTTCTGTTACCAATTATAGAAATTATAGACATTTAAGAATATTTGTAGAGATTCCATAGTTGATTTTGTTTAGGTTGGGTTTTAACTGTTTGATGTGTAATGCTTCAAGTATTTTTAGTTTTTGTCTATTGTTTTCATGTCGAAGTATAGTTGTGTTTTCGACAAGTATTTTACGGAATTGTGTGTGCGGGCAGGCATGTTGTTTTAAATGCCTAAAAATATATATAATATATATATATTAATAACTTCACCCCAAGGATGGATGGGACATTAGCATGCATGATGTTAAAGAAAAAGAAGACTGATTAAAGGGAGGATTGGGAAAAGGACAAAAAAGGTGAACTCTTTTCAAAGAGGCAGAAGATGGGCATTGACGTTGCATTCAAATTTTTGAAGATTGTAACCTATCAGGGAAGCAAGTGAAATGTTGGGATTTCCGCCTGAAAAAAAAACTGTTCCAGTAGAATTGTCGGACATGTTAAGTTATTTCAACAGTGAACAAGTGGGACTTAGATGCCAATCTAGTAGCATAAAGTAATGTAGTAGTACCACCAGGGGAAAGAGATCGTCAAAACAGTTGACATGGTAATATTTGTAGAGGGAAGTCAGTGAAAAAATGAGTGATGCCTGGTCGTGATCGATTGCATTATAGATCCTTCTTTGGATTTTACCAGAAATTTCGAGATGCATAGCAGGTGCAACACACCAGATGTGACAGGTATATATATATATATATATATATATATATATATATATATATATATATATATATATATATATATATAAACAGAGATTTGTACCCGAGGAACTGATATATAGCTTTAAGTAAAGTGGACGTCATATCTAACGCACCTTTCGGCCAACGCTATTTCAAAGATATTTGAACAAGAACAACTCAGTCAGTCCATGAGTCTGTAATTGGTCAACATTTGCTGGACAATCATGCTTGTGCCGCTGAGTACGAAGAGACGTGGTTTTCGGTTTTACAGAGCGCTCGATCAATACACAATCTTAGAGTTTCTGAAGGCGTTTATATTAAGTGTCAGTAACCCAATCTGTGCAGAAGGAAGAACCACTTTTTACGGTCCTTACGTCTGTTGGAGGGTCTGTGAGTTCCCCTTTTTCTATTTTATATACTATTATGGAACTATTTATTTACATCCCCCCTCGTTCAATTTTAATTGTATAATTAAAATATGTCTTTTAGTCAAGTTCCACCTTTTCCTCCTCATTCACTTTATTAACTGTGTCTTTGTATTCATTTATAGTCAATATTGCCAACGAATATCTTTGAAATGGTATATATATATTATATATATATATATATATATATATATATATATATATATATATATATATATATATATATATATATATATATATATATATATATATATATATATATATATATATATATATATATATATATATATATATATATAGTAAGGTTCACGATATATATTAGTGACACCTGCTCTGTGTTTTATACTGTAACTATTCTAAGCAGACTATAGTGACAGTTTCTGGGAAAGAGCGTGTTATCTAGCGTGATCAACAATCTGAACAAGACCAGCGCTTTCAAATCCTCGGTCACGATGACTGGCACAGCTCCCGACAGCCCCGAAATGTTCCGACTATCCAATTTCACTCATATTTACTGCTTATAAACTTCAATCTTCCATGAATAGGATGCAGGTTCGAATCCTGTCAATGGACGAATATTTTCAATGAAAATTTCTCGGACATTCAGGCCGGTAAATGTTATTTAATACTGTTTATTATAAACAGAGCATTTACTTAAATACTTGTATCTATAAAAAAGAACGTTAAACATAAAAATGTCTTTAATATATATATATATATATATATATATATATATATATATATATATATATATATTATAGCTGGTCACTGGTATTCGCGCACAGCCGTCTACTAGGGCGGCTAGCTAATCCTTATAGCAGATTCCTGCTCTGCGTTTTATATAGTAACTACTCTGAGCAGACCTTAATCACAGTTTCTGGGAATGAACGTGTTATCTAGCTTGATCAACAATTTGAACAAGGCCAGCACATTCAAACCCTCGGTCACGATGACTTGCGACTTCGTGCTAGTACAGCTATCGAAAGCCCCCAAGGTTTCCGTTTACCCAATTTCATTCACAAGGCTTGTGTCAATCTTTCAAGCACTTACTAAAGGTTCCTCCAGTCCGATAACATCAGGAAGTCTCCTTTCTGAAAAATCGACAATAGTGAGATTCGAATGGTAAGAGTCACATAGTCATAATGCGAACATTCTAACCACTCATGCCCATCCATCGATATATATATATATATATATATATATATATATATATATATATATATATATATATATATATATTAAAAGAAAAAGAAGAGAGGTGCCGCAAACGTTTTTTGGTTGTAATGTGGATTTATTTAGAAAAAGTATTATGCTTTGTTTTACATAATTTTATGACAGGTGTTTCTGGTCTCATGACCGTCTTCAGGTAAAAGTGGAGATTTCCACATATTATTAAGAATAATTAATTTTTCCTCATGTTCAATGTTAAATATTCTCGATATGAGACATTTTCTGTTTGTGTGTTGGTAATCTGAATTTCTTTCTTGAATTGAATTTCTTTGAATTTCTTTCTTGAATTGAATTTCTTTTTTTAATATACATACTTTTCTCTCGTTGGAACCACTACAACATATTTCTTTATATATATATATATATATATATATATATATATATATATATATATATATATATATATATATATATATATATATATATATATACAGTGTAACACGGATATAAGAGAGTTGTCGGGACCGGGGAAGAAGTCTCTTATAGCCGGGTTTGGTCTATTTTGTTTAGGTAAGTATAGGCTCTAATTTGGGACCAGAGAAAATCTCTCTTATATCAGGGTTTCTCTTATATCCGGGTCTTTTATATCCGGGTTACACTGTATATATGTGTGTGTGTGTGTATACTTTACAATTAGAATTACTATACCTTTAGTACATGACCATTTTCACCTACAAATTTTAATTTTAAAATTCGCAGGATTTTTCAAAATAAAATTATAATTCGTAAGTGAAGATGTATCGTAATTCCAGTTGTAAAGAGAATTTTCTCTGCTTGTTGTGAATAAACTTAGAGCGCTCTTTTGTGAGTCAATTTTGGCAGCAGGCTTTTTATCAAACATCTTTCATTATATACGACTGACAAAGATTTAATTATTTTGTTACTAAGTTTTCCTGCAAGTTTACTTTTTTTGTAGGAGTAAGGGATTACAGACATTTTCTATAATTTTTATTGTCCCAAGCGTTTTTGGTAATTCCCAATGTGTTTGTTTCTGTTGCTGTTATTTTTTCCTCGTGTTTCGACTATTATGCTCTAAGTTATTTTTGTGTTTTTTTTTTTTTTTGTTGTTGTTTTTTTTAATAGGAGGTTCATTCCGAGCCTACACGTATTTGGGGCGGCTGGAATTGCATGAGCTTCTTTCTATTGTACACACACACACACACACACACACACACATATATATATATATATATATATATATATATATATATATATATATATATATAAAACTCTTAAAATTCCATATACATTGTTACATAATGTGGGATTGATAGTAAGGGAGAACGTTGGCATTTAATACAACACAAAAATAAATTACAATTTTACAGTAAAAACACAAGGGAATATATATATATATATATATATATATATATATATGTATTTAAAACATACACACACGCACACACACACACACACACATACATATATATATATATGTGTGTGTGTGTGTGTGTGTGTGTGTGTGTGTGAATGATACGAACTGTGGATTTTACACCATCTATTCTTTCTCTCATTGGATTTTTACCCCATCTGTTCTTTCTCCTATTGAACACACATGCACACACACACACACACACACAGACACTGACACACACACGTTATATTATATAAATGATGCGAACTGTGGATTTTTACCCAATCTGTTTTTTCTTTCATTGTACACACCCACACATGCACACACACACACATATATATATATATATATATATATATATATATATATATATATCTGTATATCTATCTATCTATCTCTCTCTCTCTCTCTCTATATATATATATATATATATATATATATATATACGTGTGTGTGTGTGCACAATGAGAGAAAGAACAGATGGGGTAAAAATCCACAGTTCGTATCATTTGTGTGTGTGTGTGTGTGTGTGTGTGTGTGTGTGTGTGTGTGTGTGTGTGTGTGTGTGTGTGTGTGTGCGTGCGTGCGTGTGTGCGTGCGTGTGTGTGTGTGTCCCACATCATTGCAGTACCTAACCATAAAAATAAGCTTGGGCTGGACCAAGAAACCATGGCTGCCGTCAATTTATCCTCGACTCCATATTTCTTTCCATTCCGTCCTCCCCATTGGTTGTTTATCATTTTCACTTTATTGCTATCAATATATTCAAACTCGGCCGACATTCACAGTTACCAGTTCATTCTTTGTTTGTTTTATTATATTTTTCCTTTTATTTCATTGTACTTCAGTAACTTCCACCACCCTTCCTTAATTCTCAATTCGCCATTTTTATTTCTTGCTCGCTTACATTTCTCGCGTGTGACTGCAGATTGGTTTAAAATCAGTCTGCCCTTTCTACGCAACAGTTAAATTCTCCTCTTTCTTGGCGCTTTTATGGAACATTTCCTGCCACAACGAATGAAATTTTCATATTTATTTACATTTACTGACATTTTTATTTCGTTTCCTCTTTGTCTAACGTCGTTTTAGCACCGTTTTTTTTTTTTTTTCGTTTCGTTTGTTTCTTGTATTCTACTTCGATGATGGCGTTGTTGCCATTTTTGATTTAAGAATCATTGTTCTCTTCCTTTTTCTGTTAGATTCCTTTTTTCTTTTGTCATTTTTTTTTACTTTCATCATCAAATAAAAAAGGTTTTCCTTCCCATTTCTTCATCAGTAACAGGTGCATCTTGTGAATCAGGAAAATATCGGTAGGCAACGTTGCCACGTAACAATTTTCTTTAACGTGCATGACTCGATATCCATCGTCAGATTCTAGATGTTTCAGCTTTTGTTTCTTCCTGATGCTGACAAAATTAACCAAATATTACGCATCGATATTAAAATGGCTTCGAATGATTTGCGCATTGGATACTCTCATTCGTGACATAATAATATATAAACATATATCAATAATGAACATATTGTATAACAGAATAGCTAGTAATTGGCAATTTCTATATTTTTCAAAATTTGTATTTTACTTTTAACTCACACACCTCTCTCTCTCTCTCTCTCTCTCTCTATATATATATATATATATATATATATATATATATATATATATATATATATATATATATAGATAGATAGATAGATAGATAGATAGATAATTGATAATATTAGTGGAAAATATACATACATATGAAAAATATATCTAAAAATTCCCATACATGTATATTTTCAGAAAAAATTTTTCCAAGAGGAAGGATCCAGGTAGAACTCAATGTCTAGGACAGAGTAAGGATATAATAAAAGGCTTAAACACTAATATTCCATGGTCATAATTTATTCCATTGGAATCGTAAATACGATCCAGGATCGTATTTACGATTCAATGGAATAAATTATGACCATGGAATATTAGTGTTAAGTTTTTTATATATATATATATATATATATATATATATAGAGAGAGAGAGAGAGATAGACATATATATATATATATATATATATATATATATATATATATACAATTAGAATCGACGTGATTTATCCTGCTAAAAACAGCAAACGGTCTAGGCAATGTAACATTCAACCCAACATAAAAATCTCAAAAATATAGAGTAAATTCTTGACTGAGGAAACGGACTACTACTAACCACTAATCTCTTACCCCTATCTTTACCCCTCCCTTTTCTCTGACCTTCCCTCCCCACTATGAATCTAATGTGTCCGTCCGGTGTTCTCTCTCCATTTGAGGAAGAATTTCGTTCTGATGAGTTGAACAGGTCGGTGTTCACGAAATAAAATTTACAAACGAAATGTATAATTAATGTCTCCGTCTTCTTATCATTATAATGCTCTGCAGTCTACATTGAGCTCTCCTTGGATTTATATTCTCCTCAGAATTACCCCTTCCAGTACAAACTGGTAATATATATATATAGGTGCATATTTAGGCAGCAATCCTTCGTTTATGCATGTTTCATTAAAAACGACAGACAAGGTACTACGGTTAAGCTTTTATTTAATTTGTCTTGTGCTCGAACAAGAGCATTCTTTTCTGGACGACGGGTATGTAAATACTGCCCAAATGTTTTATAGTTCCGAGCGCTTTCGGCTATACCTTTAGCCATTATCAAGGATGATTCGATTTTTCAGCTTAATTGAGTGTGTGCGTGATGTGTATGTCTTAGTGTGTGGTAGGGATGTTTTTAATTCCCGAATACGGTTAGCATATTGTGGCTTTGTAAATTTACCAGATTCCATTAGAATCATACTAGTAGAAAACACAAATATATTATCTGCATCCACCTGCAAATAAAGAAAAGACTAAAAATAATGGAAGCTTTAATAATAAAAAAAGAAAAGGCCAACTCTTAACAATATTAAATACGAACAAATATTAAATACAAATATATATATATATATATATATATATATATATATATATATATATAACTCAGTACAAAGAATAATGTGTATCTGGGAAACTGTTTTATTAAAAATGTGCTCAATTCACAGTAAAAAGTCTAAAGATCAGAGCTATTTTAGGGAAGTGTGGTGGGGAAAGAAGGAAATTTTCTTTTACTAGAACTTTTAAAGGTTAATACATGGGAATCCTCGACTTACGACAGATTTACGTAACTACGATGTGGCGTAACGCGATTTTTCGTGTAAGTCGGAACGTACCTAAGATTTTCCTTGAATAAGCCCTTACCTCACTCATCTATGCTAAAGCAATCAGTCAGTCAGTTATGTGCCATGCTTGATACATGACCGACGAGGCAGTATGTTGCCATTTCTTTCTGTGGTAGACCAGTTACCATGCTATTTATCCATAGCTGGGGAGGGGAGAAGAAGAGGATTCATATTCTGTTCTGCTCTTTATCCATAGTGGGTGGGAGAATAAGAGGATTCATACATTTCCCAAGGATATTAGCCCGACTGGAATTCGAACTCCTCTCTCCTATTCTTCACTCCGAGCCCCTTTCCATTGATCCACCGTGCCTCCTAACTTTGGACATATCATTGCATTTCTATGACATATGTTAACATCATTATTACTAAAAGAAAACATGATAGACATAAATTTAATATATATAATAAAATGAAATTGTTTTACGTTTCTTGTATATTTGCGGCCAGTGATGTCATTAAATCTGGGTAGATGAGATGACAAAAGGTGACATCTTGTCTCCATGGTAGTTCCCGGAAGCATATCTGGGGAAGAAAATTAATTTTGTTTTTCTTTTTTATCGGAAATTCAGCAACATATAGTTGAACAGTAAAATGTTTATACACATATGTACATATTTTATTCGACAGTCCAATAAATGTCAGCCAACTAAACGAACAATGTTTACCGCCGTTTCTCCCTTTTTAGAACGTTTAAAAATATCTAATTTTACATTCATGGTGATGCCTCTTCTTTTCTTTCGAAGCACCGCCATCAAAAGAGATTACAGTGCTCTTAAGGGCCACAGTGAAAGGCAATGAGTTCTCGGAAACAATATACAAACGAAAGTGAGCGAATGCAAAAATATCCAATATGGCGTACAAACAAGAATTGACGAACGCCGTCTTATGTACTAGGCAAACGGAAAGATTCGAAACAAGATTATTAGAGATTGTGTCGTAACCACGAATCGTCGTAGATCGGGACTGTTGTAAGTCGGAAACTTACTTTATTGTTTATAATCATGTATTGTAGTTTGTTTCATTTTGTGATGTCAACAAACACTCGTTACCACTTTAGTTATGTCAACGAATACTCGTTGTCACTTTTGTAAATGCTCGTTGTATTAGAGACTTTGTAAGCGCAGATACAATTATAGTAACGCTGTTGAACAATACTGGTGTCGCTGTTGAACAATACGCTTTCGAATAACACTCGCACTAATAGTACTTGCTCGATAATAGTCGCTCGTCTATTAATCCGTATAGTGATCTGAAATAGAAATAGTATAATGAATAGAGTAGAGAAATAGTATAGATTAGAAACAACGATCCGAATAGTAATAGAGGATAGACTAGGAATGGTGATCCGTATAGTAATAGAGGATAGACTAGGAATGGTGATCCGTATAGTAATAGAGGATAGACTAGGAATAGTGATCCGTATAGTAATAGAGGATAGACTAGGAATGGTGATCCGTATAGTAATAGAGGATAGACTAGGAACGGTGATCCGTATAGTAATAGAGGATAGACTAGGAATGGTGATCCGTATAGTAATAGAGGATAGACTAGGAATGGTGATCCGTATAGTAATAGAGGATAGACTAGGAATGGTGATCCGTATAGTAATAGAGGATAGACTAGGAACGGTGATCCGTATAGTAATAGAGGATAGACTAGGAAAGGTGATCTGTATAGTAATAGAGGATAGACTAGGAATGGTGATCCGTATAGTAATAGAGGATAGACCAAGAACGGTGATCCGTATAGTAATAGAGGATAGACTAGGAACGGTGATCCGTATAGTAATAGAGGATAGACTAGGAATGGTGATCCGTATAGTAATAGAGGATAGACTAGGAATGGTGATCCAAATAGCAATAGAAGATAGAGGAGAAATAGTAATCAATCTAGACGTCATGCGACTTCCTATATATGCGTTTGTTCTATGGTCTCTTGATCCACTTAATTCAATAATGGGATCGCATGGCTTTCTATGGTCTTATGTTTTGGTGGTTGAATGTGAAGCATATGCATTATTTTATTGCTCATAATGTAGTAAAAGGCAACGGAGTTAGAATTTGTTTTTGTATTTTGAATGTATTATTTCGAATTTTGAACATTTTTTTGCACAGGTAGAAGAAAATTTTGGATAAATATTTAAAATTTAAAGTTTTTTGTTGATCTTGATAACTTTCGACCGAATCAACATTATTATAGGTAACTATCACAGGTAGATATTTTGTAAGTTAAATTTGGACATTTTCAAGACGTTACATTTCAACTTGATACATAGATATATCGTATAACTGATGTAGTGTGTAAAACGGTTGCAGCGGCCTTGACAGTAGTGGGAAGAGAATGGAGAAGTATTTTGACATATATATATATATATATGAAAGAAAAATACAGAAAAAACAAACAAAATCTGAATATGCAATTATGTAGTATTAATGTTAAAATAAAGTCGACGTCGGACGTTTCGGTCTATTTAAGACCATCTTCTTGGACATTTTCATTTAAACATAATTAACATTATAACTTATAACAATTTAACACAAAAGACGATGGACATAAGAGCACAACTAATCCAAACAGATAACAGAAATTTTATAGAGATCAGCGTTCCGTTTAAATATGATCACGTAGTCGTCACGTAGGCGATGTTGTTAAAACGTATTCGAAGATGATTTCCAAAAAATTAAAATATTAAAAAGTCGATTGAAAAATTTAAATTTTTATAAGTTATGATGTTAATTATGTTTAAATGAAAATGTCCATGAAGATGGTCTTAAATAGACCGAAACGTCCGACGTCGACTTTATATTAACATTAATACTACATAATTGTATATTCAGATTTTGTTTGTTTTTTCTGTATTTTCTTTTCATACTGTCGGATTTATATCCATATATTTATATATATATATATATATATATATATATATATATATATATATATATATATATATATATATATATATATATATATATTATAGGATAAGGAACAAATTGGAATCGTTTATAAATTTACCATTTTTCGCCTTTAATAATGTATAATCAGAGAATGAGTTATGGAGTAAGAGCGAACAATTAATGATTAACTAATTTTTAATTTTCGTGTTGTTCGTTTTCATTGGATTGGATTGGTGCATAATTATCAGGCATTTTTGGAGGCATGTTATTTGCTAATAAAAATGCTGCATTGTTTACTTTTTTTAATAGAAACATTATTTCATTTTCAAGTTATAGAAATGAGTGTCGATAATCATACGCTCCGGAATAATCATTTAAAAATGTTATTGTTCGGTTGTCATGTTTCTTTTTTTAATAATGAATATTGTTATAAAAACGCCTGATAATTATGCACCAACTCTGTGTGTGTGTGTGTGTGTGTGTGTGTGTGTGTGTGTGTGTGTGTGTGTGTGTGTGTGTGTGTGTGTGTGTGTGTGTGTGTGTGTGTTTAGTAGGCATTTTTATTTATATATGGTGGTTGCCAACATGTTTATTTGGGGATGTTTTTACGTAACACCGTTTGTTGTGGTGGTAAAATGCACGCAAAGAATAAATTAAAAATTTGAAAATATCCGAATTTTTTCTCTTTCTGTCTTTTTTTCTTCATATCTCATTCTCTGATGAAGATTTAATAAAGGCGAACATATTAGATTTATAAACGTTTCTTATTTGTTCCTTATCCTACAATTCTGTTAGATTCCGATCCATATTTTATCTACATTTGAATCCAATTAATACATGCAAATATATGCCTGCGTATCTACATGTATGTCATATTGAATCTCCTAGACATGTCCGTGTGTAAAAATGATTTTCCGCATAAATTTAAAAAGCTAAATCTTTGTGATTAGTTCTTGATTGTTAAGCAGGTGCAGAAGGGATGTGTACACGTTTTCCTTTAGTTATTTTCCCTTAGCAAGAACCAGCAATATGCAGCAGGTTAATCATATGCTAAATCATCTCTCAATCTGATCTTTTAAACAGGATATATAATTAATATTAAGTTGCAAGTCTGGCTAAACATTAACATAACGATCGCGATCATAACCGCGTAGTTCACTGCTATACGTGTCTGCTATAATTGGCTAATACAAGCAAATAAGTGTTTGCTTTGTAACTGAGAGAGTATATTATCACTGGCTTTTTCCAAAAATATCTATTTTTTAATGTTCAGGTTTAAATCTAGATAAGCCGAGGCAAAATATTTACATCTGGTATTATTCCATAGTATCATCATAGTAAATATATGTCTTTTTTAATCAACAGTAACGACTAGTGTAAGAAAAAAAAACGTTTGAAAATAGTATAATCAGACAGAAAATTACATTTTAATCCCTAAAGAAAATCAGGTAACTAAAAATAATATTATATATATAAATATTTAAAAAAAATATATATATATACGCTGAAATATAGATTTATTTAACTCATTGACTGATTCCAAAGTTTCGAGTAAAATCCTGTCATCAGAATCAGATAGTCAAGTTTATTAGACCATCTAACACCGACAAGAGGTTTTTCCATCATACACTGAATTCGGTCAGTGACATAAGATCATTGAACATCTATTGATTTTGTAAATATATTTTCTCTAGTTATCCGAGTTCTGATTAGTATAATTTTTTGTGATGTCAACGAACACTGGTTGCCATTGTTGTTATCTCAACGAATACTCGCTGTCACTTTCGTAATGTTCGTTGTAGTAGAGACTTTGTAATCACAGATACACATATAGTAAGGCCGTTGAACAATAATGGTGTCAGACGCCTTCGAATGGCACTCAATTACTATTACTTGCTCGATAATACTCGCTCGAATAGTAATCCGTATAGAGAAATAGTATAGTGAATAGAGTAGAGAATGGCGGTCCGTATTGTAATAAGGGATGGAGTAGAAATGATGATCCGAATAGTAATAAAGATAGAATAGAAAAAAATATTCATTTGGCCGTCACGATACTTTCTACTTATACGTTTCCTATATCATCACCTGGCCTATTTAATTCAATAATGGGATTCCCTGTGTTTGTTCACTGGCGATCTATGTTCAAATTCAAGTGTCGGTAGCGACACTTTATTTCTATATACCATTGTTATAGGAAGTGCTATAAAAAGAAAACTACAAAACATATCAATTCGTCATTTAATCTCTGTTTTTTTTCTGTTCCATGGCAAGACAAGGATGCATTCAACACGAATAAGTGAGGAACAAATGTTTGAAGTATGTTGATCGGTTCAATCCCTCTCGCCATATTCGCCTGACCTTGCACCAATCGTTTATTACCCACTTTTGATCCAGGAGTTCTTCGAAAATATTTTTCATAACAAAACCAGTAGAATTTTACTCAAAAGCCATCGAAGAGCTGCCTGAGAAGTCTCAACATGTCATTGCAAATAACAGTGAATAAATAATTGTAATTGCATTTTATTGTTTTGAAGACTAAAGTTGATAAACAAAATCAGAAAATATGTATGACTCAACCTAATAAGTGATTAATTAAATGAGCTCAGTCAGGAACATATAGTCATTGTAAACTCAACAACCCATTCTTAAGGGGGGGAGCCTAGTCCTGACCTATTATCTAATCCATACATTAGGGAGGAAATATGGATTCATACGTAGCCAAACTCGACTAGAATTCGAAATCGGCTCTCCAGTTTCTCCTTTCGGACCGCTATCCATGGCACTACCCACATATCTAATTATGTCATATATATAGATGACATCATTTTAGCAACAGTCTGAGCGTTCTAGGTTTAGGGTTATAAATAATGTGTTAGTATACAACCTGATTTTGTAATATTGTATCCAAAATAATAATTTCACTTCTTCTTTGATAAAAATAAATTCTATAAAATGTGGTGTTTTCACGTTTATGGACGATCCTGTATTTGCGCGGTGACTGTCCCTCGACATTTAAAATATGTATATGGCTTATATGTATGCGCCTCTCGTTGTAACGTATTTGCATACCCCGCCAAAGCCGGTCCTTACGCATATCTGCTTCCCTTTACGTGTGGAACAATGTATTCGCAATAAGTAAGACTCTTCGTCGTTGTCGAAAAACGCTAGAAAAACACTGTCTGTTTTGTCAAAAGGCGCCGAAATCATCCGTGGTTTAGAGTTGCCCAGAGGACATCAAAACCAAACTCAAAATAACTAGAATGATCCTCGTTGGCAAAACACGAAGGACAAACGAGAGTGGGTGCTTATGCCAAGAGCTTTCTGCCGGGAGAATAGAGAGAAAAAAAAAGCGATGTTTTCCTGCGAGAACTCAAGAAGGAATGGAATAATATCAGATCCAACATCAGATTTTGATGACGCACTGCTCAGGCAAACATATGCCACATGTACGATGGCACATACAGTTGATATTTAGAGATGTAATATCAATAATAATAATAATAATAAGCAGCAGCAGCAGCAGCAGCAGAAGAAGAAGAAGAAGAAGAAGAAGAAGAAGAAGAAGAAGAAGAAGCTGTATAAACAAGAAGACAATCAACATAGATGTGTATTACAAAAGAAAATGTGGAATATATTCTTTCCGTTCCTGCGGGCAGAAAATGTTTACCTGAAAATAAAAGTATACATCAAGTAGCAATATGCAACTACACACTTTGACTCAGTTTAAAAGAAAATCACCCTTTCTTATTTCCTCCTCTCTCTCTCTCTCTCTCTCTCTCTCTCTCTCATTCTCTGTATATATATATATATATATCATTAAAAACAACAGACAAGGTACTACGGTTAAGCTTTTTATTTAATTTTTCTTGTGTTCGAACAAGAGCTTACTTTTCTGGACAAAGGGTGTGTATGAACTGTCCAAATGTTTTATATTTCCAACCGCTTTCGGCTATACCTTTAGCCATTATCAAGGATGATTCGATTTTTCAGCTTAAGTGAAAGTGTGCGTGATGTGTATGTCTTAGTGTGTGGTAAAGATGTTTTTAATTTCTGAATACGGTTAGCACATTGTGGCTTTGTTCGTAGTTAATATTGTTAAGAGTTGGCTTTTTCCCTTTTATTATTAAAGCTTTCATTATTTTTAGTCTTTTTTTAGAAGTGGATGCAGTTAATATATTTGTGTTTTCTACTAGTATGTTTGTAATGAAGTCTGGTAAATTTGTGTGTGTGTTTAAATGGAAATATAAAACTTTTGGCAATTCTTACACACCCTTTGTCCAGGAAAAGAAAGCTCTTGTTCGAACACAAGAAAAATTAGATAAAAAGTTTAACCGTAGTAACTTGTCTGTTGTTTTTAATGAAACATGCATAAAGGAAGGATTGCTGCCTAAATATACAACTATATATATATATATATATATATATATATATATATGATAATATAAAGAACAAAAATGAAACGTTTATCAATCGAACGAGTTTGTCTTTTATTAACGTTTCATAATAAGATGTGTCTAAAAATATGAAAGAAATTCTGGAATTTTTTCTTTTGTATTGTTTGATTTTTCATTGCTTAATCATGTTTCAGGTGCATTCGACTTGCTAAACGAACGTTAGTATGATATGTGATGTCCCGAATTCAAGGAGAGTCGAGGAACCCATTCGAAGTTGCAAGAAATTAAATGGAATAAAGGCGTGAACTAACCTTGACAGGGCGGTTGATTGCGCATGCTCGATTGTTAAGCACATCGCTATTTTTTGATTCTCAGCAGCAGACTGCCTTGAGGCAATGACAAAAACCAGTTAAGATAATGACATATTCTTTCGTATAGTTTGATGGTAAGAAACCACGAATGTCGTTACAACCCGAAAAAAATATCCCGTTTCTCTGGTCTCTACCATATATTCTATAATTAATACATGTATATAAACACATATAGAAATTTATATATATAAATATGTGATTTTATATATAATCATGTTGCATATATAAGTACAATCGTGTAGATATCTATGCATGTGTGTATATATATATATATATATATATATATATATGTGTGTGTGTGACGTCCCTCAACACAGCCTTCTCTCTCTCCTCGCTGCTTCGTTCGGGTGTCGCCGCTCCAAACGTGACGTCCGCCTGTCTGCGTCAGTCGTGTTGTCCCGTCCTGTGACGACCAACTGGCTTGGTATCGGTCGCAGCACCCAAATGTGACGTTCTAACCTTTTGGTGATTCGGATGGGAATCTGGTCAGATCCGATATCAGCCTCGTCGTTCCCAACTCGCTTCCAACGTCTGGTTACCAAAGTAACTGCGTTGATCTCTAGTCCGCCTACCCACGTTGTGAATTGATCTTAGGCAGACGAAATCAATCAGTCGTTGGGGCCGTAATGCAAATTGAGTTCAAACGAGGGTGGTATCACACAAATATGCATAAAAGAAAATAAAATGATAACTCAAAAGTTCAAGGTATCAAAAAAAGGATAACAATACTTTATATCTGGTTGCTGGATACATAGGTCTGCGTCTATCTCCCGACCCGCTATATGGATTCGTGACACGTTGTTTTTGTTAGGTGAGTTTTAACATCTTAAGTTGTCTGTACTTTAAGAAATTGGTTCTTGGTGTGTCTTCAGGCGATAGTCGAAAAACTTATTTTGGTGGTATGGATCTAAGTCGCTCTTCAAAATAAATTGTTCTTGGATTGAAGATGAGTTCGGAAGTTGCGCGAATCTTAGTCAGCTGATGCGAGGCCTGCTTCAACTGAGCACTGGAGACTCTGGAATGAACTCTTCTGAACTCTGGATTGAACTGATTTTTGCTCGCTGCGACTTTGCTTATATGGACGCCGACCAAAACCGGGGTGGGTTTGTCGGGGTTGGAGGTTCCTCGATAATTCTAAATCCATATCCACTTCTTTTATTTTTGGTCAGGAATTTTCCACTCCTTTCCATTTTTGAAAGTCTTCTCTTACTCCCACCTTCTCTTATTCTCATCTGGACATCTCACCATACTTCAGAGGGGCGTCAACGGTTCTCCCCACTTCTTCGTAGCAACTTCTCATACCTATCCTCTAAATGGGCGGCGGCGGCTCTCCCCCTTGCGTCACGTGATCACCTCCGCCTGACCCTCGTTGTCATTCAGCCAATGGCGTCCAACCGGGTGGGTGTGATCCGGCTGGCTTTGTTTTAGGAAAAAAAAATATATCTTGCTCAAAAAAAATTATCTTTTTCTTTTCCTTTTCTTTCCTTAATCGCAGATGTCATCCCCCAATGTCACCTGGGATCTATCAATGCCAATTATCAAGTGGGGTAGCCGTCTAGCGAAACACAGTCGACCGTCGTCTCGAAAAAACATTGTCCTAGCCGTATTTGCATTCTTGGTGCCAATTTCTGATAACATAGTTTTATTATCACAACCGAATTCTAACACCCATAGATGTCTTGTCAAAACGGCCAAGACGTGACCCAGGGTTGGCTTCGTGTGCGGTTAGCAGACGACCTATTAAATCCTTTCCCGACAATATTGTTTGCCCCCTCTGACACAGTTAATTTTTCTTATCTATCCAAAGCTCTGTATTCACCTGTTCTTTGTCAGACAGTTCTACGACACCGGTGGTCAGAATTTTCACCATCTTTTCCATTATCAACATAACATTGTCGAATTGTCTCGGAGTTTTAGCTAGCCGGCCTGTGGTTTGTTAATTAGATGTTCGCCAGCATTAAGTGGCTGTTATCTATCCCCGATAACACAAGTCCGCCACCAGAACACAGTCGATTTTCTTATCCATTTAGAATTTTTCTGTAATGGTAATGAAACCTTTCACCATTTGCTACTTATCAAAATGACATTGTCAATTTCCCCGGTCGTGGGTGGCTTCTTTTATCATCTAAGCTTAAGTCTCGCCTCCCTTTTCCTTTCTTTCCTTTTCTTTTTTCTTTTTTTTTTTTTTTCTCTTTTCGTGCCCCCTAAATGGTGTCACACACACACACACACACACACACACATATACATATATATATATATATATATATATATATATATATATATATATATGTGTGTGTGTGTGTGTGTGTGACACCATTTAGGGGCACGAAAAGAAAAAAAAAAAAGAAAGGAAATATATATATATATATATATATATATATATATGTGTGTGTGTGTGTGTGTGTGTGTGTGTGTGTCTGTGACACCATTTAGGGGCACGAAAAGAAAAAAAAAAAAAAAGAAAGGAAAAAAAATATATATATATATATGTGTGTGTGTGTGTGTGTGTGTGTGTGTGTGTGTGTGTGTGTGTGTGACACCATTTGGGGCAAAAAAAAAAAAAAAAAAAAGAAAGGAAAAAAATATATATATATATGTGTGTGTGTGTGTGACACCATTTAGTGGCACGAAAAGAAAAAAAAAAAAAAAAAAAAGAAAAAAAAAAATATATATATATATATATATATATATGTGTGTGTGTGTGTGTGTGTGTGTGTGTGTGTGTTTGTTTTATGTAATGGACTCATACTGATCTAATAGCCTCGTCCGTTTGAGATTTTTATATGGATTACATGCATGGCGCCAAATCCGTTCAGGAATATCGGAACTGTCGTTTACATACAACTGCTTTCTCAGATCAATAGTTAAAAATGGCTTTGAAGACCGGGGGACTTGAACGACGTACTTTTTCGATCTTTTTAAAATGGTGCAGAATCACAACCAAAGAAAACAACATAACTGGAGGACTTTCAACAGCAGTAACATTTAAAAGGGATAGCGCATGAGAAAATAATGACATCATAAGAGAAAATAATGACATAATGAAGATGTTGACATTCCACACTATTTCAAATAAAATGTTAGGAAGGAAACTCCCATTAATACTGGAAAGAGCAATAACAGATACCTGACTTGTTAAATCTATATTCATGAAAAAACGTTTTAAGAGAAAGATTTTATAAAAATCAACCGAAATCAGTAGCTGCTCCGCTGTCAATGTATGACAAATATTTCCTTGTAGAGAAACCCTTATTTCTATCGTAACGATAAGGATTTTCATGGTAATTGTTCCCTATGAACTTCCGTCGATATTATCTAGATTTTATGAATTTCAGTGCAGCATTAGATTGGCGGCAAGGTCTCGTCATTTTACAGTTTAAATGGCTAGTTGTAACCGTAAATCATATGCTAAATGTTTCTTCTATTGCTGTTCTCGTCTGCTTTAAATACAATGTCAATCATTTACTTCTTAATTCTTACTCTTTTATTGTTCTCTCTACTTAATATTATTTTTCCTCATAGCCTCGTACACTCAGTATCCCCTAACGTCTTAATGCCGTTATTGACCAGCTTGTGGTGACATTATTAATATATATATATATATATATATATATATATATATATATATATATATATATATATATATATATATATATATATATATATATATATATATATGTCTAGATTTCTGAGATGAGGTATTATGTACAGTATTTACATTAGTCGGATTATTGTCCTCAGATTTGTCGCCATATTTGTCACAACGTTTCGGCCGTTGTACGCTCCGGCCTTCTTCAGGTGGTTGGAATTTCGAACTGAACCCTTTATTTCGATCACTGGGGTAGACTGTTCTAGTTCCACGTGCCATATTTGATGGATGTCAGTTATCAGTTATCTCCTGCTAATTTTCCCTCTGAAAGTTCTCCACTGCCTTAACCGGGTATTGAACACTTTGGGTCTGTCACTGGATCTAACCAACGCCTTTATCCACTGTTCCATGTGTCCTTGAGGACCCCAGTGATCGAAATAAAGGATTCAGTTCAAAATTCCAACCACCTGAAGAAGGCCGGAGCGTACAACGGCCGAAACGTTGTGACAAATATGGCGACAAAGCTGAGGACAATAGTCCGACTAATGTAAATACTGTATATATATATATATATATATATATATATATATATATATATATATATATATATATCTTACTTATTATAAAACGCAGGTTTTGTGTGTGTGTCTGTAACGTTTATATGTTGGACCGAATTTCCTACATTTTTTAGCCGATTTCAACAAAACTTCACAGGACTACATAAAATTACCTTGTGGTGGTTCTAACGGGGCCGAAAATGGGGAAAAGACAGTTGTTTTTTAATAAAATCAATTTGAAAACACGATTAAGACACATCGTGAGAATGAAAGGGGGACAACTCACCCACGAAAATGTAAACAAAAGAGCATAGCATGATTAAAAAGAGGCCGAACTTGACGAAAACAAAATTTTATCGTCTAATGTTCATATTATTATTAAAGAGGAAAGATCAAAGTATTTTTGGGGTATTTTTTTTACATTTTTTAATCGTTTCTAGCACGTCTGAAATTTTCGTTAAAAATATTGTTTTTTTTGGTAAAAAAAAAGGACAGATAATCAATCATTTTCAATCATTTTTTTCGATTTGATAAAAAAGATTAAAATCTTACTTTGATATTCTTTTAAAAATCAATTATCATTTTTTCAAAACTGATTTTAATAAAAACAGAAATTATACTGTTTATTTAAAACATTTTGAACCAAGCTTAACTTAGCTTCTGCTGCGCCGAAAAAATGTAATTTGAAAATAAATCAAAGCAGGTCATAACCTTTCGCGCCGCTTGACGATTGACGAAAGGCACATTCATGACGTTTAGATAACTTACGGGAGGAGAATTCTTTCTACGGATGGAAGGAAGTGAAATTATTTAAGTGAACAAATTATTTACCTTGTTACTTTTAAGGAAAACTTTCAGCGCTCTAATTTTTTATTTTTTATTTTTTTTTTAATTTTTTTTTTTTGTACTTAGCTTTCATTTTTACGTTTACGATGCTTTATGGAAAATATAAAGAAATTAAAAAATAAGACTGTTAATAGTGAGATTAAATTTCATAAGAAAAAGGTATCTAATTAATTTAGGTACCTTTCTTATGAAATTTTATCATAAGTGTACATGAAATACTATAATTTTATGTACATTTATTACATTTTATTGTGTTATTTGTATTTCCATTCATTTTATTAATTTTGATATTTCATTTATGGAAAAATGTCATAACTGAGATTAATATAAAAATAAGATCATATAAATTAAAGTTTAGCAGTAGTTAAATTTCATAAGATGATACTGTTAGTTACTTGTAGGTACCCTTCTCAGTTGAAATTGAAAACTCAAATTAACTTCTCCATACGTGTTTCGCAAAAGTAAATGGCTTAACAGCGGAGAACAATGCTGAACTCAAATAATGCAACTAAATTGTATTCTGGTTGGTCTTCCGTACTTGATAATTACTCTCCGACTATAAACACAAAAAATTACATTTCTTAATTACCATGGCTAATCTGATTGGTCCAAATTATACAATTTTCAAAGCGCTAGACAATGACAATCTCACGGACATTTTGAAAGGTTGATGTTGCTTTTAACTAATGTTAAAATATTTTTTTAAATTCAATTTAAACATTTTTAAAAATCTTTTTTAAAATTAAAGAAATAAGAAATAATTGTATTAAAAATTCAATTTCATTGAAAAATTTTTTGCTTTCAGAAAATATTGTCCATATTCATAAAAAAACAAATTAAAACAAATAAAAGCATTTGAAACTAAATAATATATTTGTTTTATTGAGTTTTTATATGTTACAATTCACAGCTGATTTTCAAGCACAAAAAAAAAAAAAAAAAAATATGATTTGCATTCTTCAAAGCCTTGTGCTTTTTTTTTTGTAATCACTAAAACCGATGGTCTCGAATTTCTAGAGTTTTTCATAAAATCAGTTATGGGGTGTTAATAAATATAAAAAAAATATTTCTGCCATGACTTTAATAAAAAAAAAAAATTTATAATAATTTCGATCATCTGTGAATAGTTTCTGAAAGTTTCATTAACATCTGACAAATTTTTTTTTTTTGCAAGATTTTCCAAATTAATGTGTAAATACAAAAAAAACGCGCTAAAAATTATCTGTTATTTACTACCCCTTGTTGCGACAAAAGAGAAACAAGGTTTTTAAATCAAAATTTAGAATATTCTAAAAGATGGAAAAATTTTAAAAATAATTAAAAAAATTTAGTCTATCCTCTTCATAAAAAACATAAGCATTTTGACGATAAAATTTTGTTTTCATAAACTTTGGCGTCTTTTTCATCAGACTATGCTCTATGTTTTAGCGATTCCATGGAGTGACTTAGGTTAAAAGACCAAGGTTGTTTATGTGTGTGTGTGTGTGTGTGTGTGTGTGTGTGTGTGTGTGTGTGTGTGTGTGTGTGTGTTCCTTTATATATGGGATCGGATTTTTACATTTTCAGCCGATAAAACAAACATCCACTTTTTTTTCGGCAGGTAGTATTTCTTATTGTCTTGCACACTTTTTTCTTTATTTACATTCAGAATGCTTTAAAAATTCCATTTACAAGACAATTGTTTATAATAAAATTCTATTCACCAATCGATAAACTCATAACGAGTGTAAACAATGTTTTCGTTTGAATTTGGGTTTGACCAATTCGTAAAAAAAAAAAAAAAAAAACTAATTAAAACATGCGTGTCCGTCAACCTTAAACAACAATCTTTGTCAATTTTATTTTTCAGTCTTTATGATGGTCGATACTTGATCTATCTCTTACTGTTACATCCCCGGGCAACGCCGGGCTCTACTGCTAGTATATATATATATTAAGTACCTCTAGAACTTTCCCTGCAGGCAATTGATGACGCCATGGGGCTAAATTTAAGCCGCAATAACATTCATGCTGTCATAGTTGCTAGATTATGAGATGACGCTTCAGGTTTATCGACAGTGCAAAAGTTATAGTAATCGTTTCTGGTTGTTCATTGAAAGCCAAATGTTACCTTATAAGGAAACGGCTAATTCGCTATTCAAAGTTACGGTCACAAAATATACATATGTAAAATTACAATTTCAAAATTACCCTATTCAAAGTTACGGTCATAGAATTTCCCTATTCAAAGTTACGACCACAAAGTTTCCCCATTTAAAGCTACGATCACAAAAATGTCCCTATGTAAAGTTACGATCACATCATTCCCCTATTCAAAGTTACCATCTCAAAATTTTTTTGATCTAAAGTTACGATCTCAGAATTCCCCTATTCAAAATTACGACCACAAAATTTCCCTATTCAAAATTGCGATCCCAATATTTCTCTATTCAAAATTGCGATCACAATATTTCTCCTATTCAAAATTACGACCACAATATTTCCCCTATTCAAAATTACGACCACAAAATTTCCCTATTCAAAATTACGACCACAATATTTCCACTATTCAAAATTACGACCACAAAATTACCCTATTCAAAATTACGACCACAAAATTCCCCTATTCAAAATTGCGATCACAATATTTCTCTATTTATTGTGACGACCACAAAATTTCATTCACCGCAATCGGTACGCCTTTTTAAATTGCATCTTACTTTTTAGAAATAGTATATTATGTTTTTATACATAATATTATTTAATGTTACTAAATAAATAAATAATATTATTTTTAGAAACAGTTAGGTCGAATGTTTTTTTCGCAAACCATCAAGGTGACCTTTTCACTTGGTTTGTAAATTGTTTCGATTTACAAATTACTGAAAAGAGCTTTGGCTACACTGATTGTATTCTTTTTAGATTCAGCCATGAAGCTCAATTTCATAGAGACAACAGGTACGAGAAAAGAACAAATAGAATAAAATAATGGCCATATTTCATCACAGAATTTCTAATGATATTAGATTTTATTTAGATGAAATCAACACATTGGATACTGAAATTCACGGCAGTGTAGATGAATGAAACAGGGATAAAAAAAACATTCTCTCAATCAATGAAGCGAGATACCTGCTTTGTTCAAGTCAAAGCGAGATCAAGATGTCCACTTCTTGTATCAGGCTGCATTAATCTCATTAATGAATTAATGAAAGTTTCACTTAAGCGGAAGAGTAGACACATCATTTTAATTCATTAGATGAGGTTAAATTTCTTTATTGATTGATGTATTTTAGAAGTATTATTTTAATTCCCAAAAGTGTTGCTTGATGAAGATAAATGTTGTATGAAGGTTACAAGCAATGGATTTTCTTTTTTGCTTTCTACTTAATATTCCTTCTTGCTTTGTGCAATGGAATTTCGTCATATATGAGGGTGGGCTGAAAACTTTATCGGCTGACAATGACGGACTTTCCAAATCTTGAGTGCACTAATTTCAACATTTCTGATTACTAAGGGCGTTTTTTACTTTCCAGGAAATTTCGGTGAGATAAATCAACTGGACATTTCTTGATTGTTGAATATTACTTATGTTATAGGAATATTTTGTTGTTGGTATATTCTAAGCAATCAGTATAAAATTCTATAGTCTGATAGTATTCTCATCCATCAGTATAATATTTCATAGGGGGAAATATTCTAAGGCATCAGTATAATATTTCATAGGGGGAACATATTCTAAGTCATCAGTATAATATTTCATAGGGGATCATATTCTAAGTCATCTGTATAATATTTCATAGTGTGATGATATTCTAAGTCACCAGTATAATATTTCATAGTGTGATCATATTCTAAGTAATTTGTATAATATTTCATAGTGTGATCATATTCTAAGTAATTTGTATAATATTTCATAGTGTGATCATATTCTAAGTAATTTGTAGAATATTTCATAGTGGGATCATATTCTAAGTCAATAGTATAATATTTCATAGTGGGATCATATTCTAAGTCATCAGTATAATATTTCATGGGGGGAACATATTCTAAGTCATCAGTATAATATATCATAGGGGGATCATATTCTAAGTCATCTGTATAATATTTCATAGTGTGATGATATTCTAAGTCACCAGTATAATATTTCATAGTGTGATCATATTCTAAGTCAATAGTATAATATTTCATAGTGTGATCATATTCTAAGTAATTTGTATAATATTTCATAGTGTGATCATATTCTAAGTAATTTGTATAATATTTCATAGTGTGATCATATTCTAAGTAATTTGTATAATATTTCATAGTGATGATCAAATTCTAATTTTAATCATATTAATTGGGATCATATTTAATTTGTATAATATTTCATAGTGTGATCATATTCTAAGTCAATTTGTAGAATATTTCATTTGGTAATCATATTCTAAGTCAATAGTATAATATTTCATAGTGGGATCATATTCTAAGTCATCAGAGTATAATATTTTATCTTGTATTCAAATCATATTTAATTTAATTGTCATCAGTATAATATATCATAGGGGATCATATTCAAAAGTCATCTGTCATAATATTTCATAACAACCGCTTTGATCTTTGATATTCTAAGTCATCATTATAATATTAAATAGTGTGATCATATGAAAAGTCATCTGAAAATGCATCCAATAGTCCTGTCAAATCATACCTTTTCAGAATGAAGTGAGCGAGAGAGAATATACGGAAATATAGAAACATAGTGTGATTGAATAAAATGCAGAAAAAAGTATGAAGCTACTTTCATAGTGTAAAAAGCATTAAAAATATGAAAGAAAATAAAACTGGTTTTCTTTAATGTCTCTTGCAAAATAATTTGTTTTGTTCCACTGTTATACAAATTCAATTCTGTCCCGTTAGTAAATTCAACCATATCATTAGATAGAATAATCATGCATGTTCGGGAAATATCCAAGAAAGTGAATATAAAATACGATTAAAATATTATTTTGAAATAAAATTTTGAAAAATAAAACTGATATTGCAATTTGAGCCAAACCCTTATCTACTTCAATCAAATATAAATGCAGAAGAAATGTCCATTATTATCATATTTCGTTGTTGTCAAAAGTCCTTTTACGGCCTATATCAGAGAGAGTAGCCTAATGGGGTTTCTGAAGAGAGAGAGATATGTTTTAAAGAGAGTGATCGTCCTGTTTCCATCGAGGGAAAGAACTCCCAATTATTAGCGAATAGAGGAAGGAAATTCAGGCTATTTTTCTGTGTATATATTGCATATAATCAATAAACAGTTATGTGACATGCGGGAGATAACAGAGACAGTGAAAACAAGTTGCTATCAAGAAACCCGGCCTGTCCTGCTATTTTGAATAAAAATTGAATAGAATTCAAAAAAAAGTTGAATTTCTTTGGACGGAATCTTTAAACAAAAAAGGATCAATCATGGACAAAAAGCATTAAAAATATTTATATATATATATATATATATATATATATATATAATAATATATAAAAGTCTTAAACAAAATCCATAACGGATCTATTTAATGTCTCTATAGAAGAACTATCAAATTTATTATCGAAAATAAGATACAAATGAATTAGACACCCGACACTCGTATCGTTACAAATTCAATTCAGTAAAAGGTCAGATCAACGTGGAGTGTTACATATTGGGATGCCCCATAATCTGGATTGTATTTGACGACCACAGAATATAAGCAAATATCATCAAAAACGGCATTATTCCGTCATTATAATAACCAATATGAGAAGAGGAAAAAACTTAGTGAAATGCTATGCAACATCTAATCTTCTATATAACAGTAAATGCTGAACAATTTCCTCCCAGATGGAACGTGACTTAAAGGTTAAATACCGTTTTATCGAGAATGCTACAAATACCATGGACAGAACATGCAAACAACTAGGGAATATGATAAAATGGTGTCCGACATTTAAATACAGACTGGGACATTTAGGTACCTGGTGGACAGAGTATTACTATATTTAATGATTTCTCAGTTTGCAGGATGATGACGCCCATTAGTTGGAACTCTTACGCCATTGGCTATCCTGGGGATTGGTTCTTTAAACCACCTAGTTATGCCCGAGGTTTGCGACTACAACGATGTTACCAGTCGATTACTGGTGTACCGTATTGTAGGTCTTACTGGAATTGTTGGTTATCCAGTTTCCTAGCCAAACCCATATCCTTCAATCAAATATATCCCTTTCGACGGGTTGTTGGTCTTTGTGGACATATCTTTTGAAGTTTAAAGTATTTCTAGCATGAGAAGTTATCAATATTTACATTGTGCCAACGTCTTTGGCGTCTTATCATAGCGTATTAACCGTTGTGCTTTACGGCCTATATCAGATGCTTGTGATCCGAGCAGCCTAATGGGGATTTTCAGATGAAACCTTTGTTTGAGCCCTTTATTTAATCTAGTGGATATATATATGTTTAGTACTGCTCAGATAGTGATCGTCCTGTTTCCATCGAATCTATATTACGAGGGGCTGAAATGGCCAATCAGGAGATGGTGTCAAATTGATTGGCTCTTTTGAACTCCCAATTTTGAGCAGAACGAATAGAGCCAGTAAATTCAAGAATCAGTATTTTAATTCATTAGGCTATTTTCGTTGTGTATATATTGCATATAATCAATAAATCCATTTAATCAGTTATGCGTGACATGTCTGGTGATACAGGTTGTCATTTGCACCGAATGGCGATAATGTCATCCATTTGATACTCATGACTGACGAGGCAGATTTATTTTTTTGCGGTAGACATCAGTTGCTATCCCAGGGCAGTGCTGAATGGTGCTATAGAACCCGGCCTGTCCTGGTTCTATTTACAGGACATTTTTAGCAATTTGGTGGGGGGAATAATAAATGAATATAACCTTGAATTTGAATAGAACTTCTGCAAGTAGGAAGCCCATTCGTCGCTCCAATCTGGGGCAAGGCAGGTTATTCTTTCTTTTTAAACATACTGACCTTCTTTGAAAGATCCTCAGGCTTTTATTATTAAAATTTCGTTTTACGAGATCACCAAATTGTATTACAGCCCAAACGTATCTCATCGGTGAAGTTTTTGGTATTGGGAAGCTCTTTCAATTGAGACAGGATCCCGTGTCTTGGATCAATCATGGACAATGGAGAGAAAATAGGTGTGAAAAAAGGCTCCTTCGATTCGAGTAACCATGTCATACATACAGGGGGATGAGAATGATTTCATTCTCAGGTACCTTCCCCATTCTGTATATATATATATATATATATATATATATATATATATATATATATATATATATATATATATATATATATAAGGGCCTGTTTTACGGGAGTCTTAACACAAGGATGCGTTCCATAACGGATCTATTTGTTCTTGAACGCCGTTTCGGCAGTGAGACAATTCTGGTCAATGTTTTTGTTCTGTTGGAAGAAAGAGAACTAGAAGTCCCTCGACTTTCATTGTTTGGGGAATTTATTATCGACAGATTGTTGTTTTAATTGCAGTCTTTGGAAGATCAACACTGGTATAGCCCTGAATCTTTTTGCATATGACATTGTGTTGGTGGAAGATACAAGCGTAAAAGCCTCCCACAGCTCGGACACTTTTCTTGATGGAAATAACTGTGCTTAAGACACATATGGTGGCCCCACTGTAGGTCAATATTTCTGGGGATATTCTTAAGAAAATGGAACAAAAGCATAACGAAAAGAGCCTGTCAATTAAATGTGATAAGAATACAGCCTCAATACAAAGTTCGTGCCATGCTGGTGGTAAAAAGCCTGGTGGTTTGGTTTCAGATCACGGACGTGTACCTTTCTGTCTGCGGTATGGTTACATATTGAGGTTTGGGCAATGATTCAGCATTAAACAGGTCAAGAAATGTTCCAATCTGGATTGTGTATTAAGTGACGACAAAAAACGGCTCTGGGGCGGACAAGGCGTATTTTTCCAGAATGGAGGCAAAAGCAAACTATTGGGTTGGTGCAAAATAATGATTATCTGGATAGTAATGTCGTTTTTTTTACGCCTCATCAAAAACGGAATATTATTCCGTTTGGCATATTTTATCTTTAAAGACATCCCAGTCAATTCGGAACTTCCTAAATTGCTGTGGTGTCATCTAGATGAGAAGGAGGGGCTGCTAGTGCCTGAATGCAGGTTGTCTGGGTGGTGGGCAAACAAAGAAATCGATCCATGAAGGCTCTCGATTGAAATCCGCAAACCTTGTTGCAACATCTAATCTTCTATATAACAGTAATCCTGTTCGCAGCGCCATGAACAATTTAAACACTCCAGATGGAGCAACGTGACTTAAAGAGTTAGAAATGGAACATCATTGGTTTTAGTCCGACGAATGGCTACAAATACCATGGACAGGAACATACAAACAACTAGTTGGAAAGTAAGTTGTTATTCTACAGTTATGAGAAAAATGGGAACGATAAAAAACATCTACTTCAATCATAAAGGGACTTTTGAAATCGCTGGAATACATAATGAGGAAAGAGGGTTTAGAGAATGTAACACTCACAAGGCATACTGAAAACAGGAGAAGCAGGCGGAAATAGCGACTAATATTGCCCAAGTTAAAATCATGAATATTAAAAATAGTGTCACAGAAAAATTCATGTGCACTCTTCCCATCATATTGCTAGAAAAGAGGGGGAGATGTCGATACATGATAGAAAGAAAAAGAGAAAACTACATGAAGAAACGACACGGAATAAAAAATGGCAAATTATAAAAATATGCAAATCACTCACTCACATATCGAAGAAAACGTGGGTAAATATTCTCGATTAATATTCATTTAATTTTAGGCACCGACAAAAGTAAACACATTATTATATTAAAATGCCAAAGAATTTTAAAAAAACAAAACAAAAAACGAGGCGAAACTTATTCACTAAAAAAAGCAGCCATTGATTATAATTCAAAAGCCCGGATGTAATCGGGTCGATAAAGATATGATCAGCAGCATAAACATTAATTGACTAATTGCCGAATTAATTAAATCGGAAATCTTCTCCTAAATCTAACACGCTGTGTCTTTTCTTTTTCCTCTTTAATTTAATTATTCTTTTAACAAAGTTTGGCAGATAAAACGATTTTAATTTAGTTATGTGCAGCATGTATTGTGTACGTTTTATGTTTGTTGCAACAAGATGCGGTAAACAAAACGACGTGTAACATGTTTCTCCTGCACGTTACTTGATAGGCAGACAAGTATCGCTTTACAAAGATATTACATAATCCCTGGATTCTAACAAAAACGTCTGGCAACCGCTCTCGAAAAAGGCCTCCAATCAATGTTTAACTGGAAAAGGAGATAGCTTGTAAATTTTGACGAGCTCCAAAACAAAATTGCTTTCTTTTAGTAACCACAGAGAATCTTTTTAGTCTGCCATCAGCATAACCCATACGAGGCCACAGGAGAGCTAACATACTACGCCATTTTGGTTTCATGTTTTCCACTGACATAAAGTGGTGTGACTATATCAAATCAATTGCTACATCTACTGCTAGCAAAGATTTTTTTTACTGAGTCGTATAAGAATTTCCTTTAATCGGAATCCGGCTTATGGCTACATCACGTTGAAACGTTTAAGATAAGCAACGTCGAGCCTCGTCAGTACGAAGATGGGTGACCGTTTGGGGATGTCAAGAGCTTTAAGGTTGCATGTGTGGGAGGTGATGTAGTGTTCAGGGAAGTGTAGAGGGGCCGTGGCTGTTATGTTGTTGATAGAAGTCAGACGTAGAAGAAACGCATGTAAGGTTCAGATACTCCTGCCCGACGAGCCCAACTACATAAAAAGGTTGGACTTTGATTAAGTCCAAAGAAGAAGGCAAACAAAGCAAACAAAACACAAGACCGATAATATATGTATATACAAATATATATTAATAACAAGTTACAATACATGGAAACAGTACAAAGGACGAAGTGTGTGTGAATATTCTGTATGTGCGTGCGTGTGTGAATATTCTGTATGTGCGTGCGTGTATTGTGTATTGTGCTTAGCGTGTTTCCACGCTATTCCTTTGTTAGCGCCTACATTTCGAGGTAAATCCTGAAGGAAAAAGAGATAGAGGCCAAGGGTCAGCGGCTATTTATAGCCAGGGAAGAGAGACCCCTGGTGCAAGGGTTAACGGACTGAAGGAGGAGTTAACTCCGACAGAAGCAAGTAAACGAAAGGGAGTCCCACAGGCGGCAAGTGCGAAAAATTAAACTTTTGGCGCTTACATTTAACAATTTTGACTGTAAAAGAGTAGAACCTAGATGCCAATCTAATAGCACACTTAAATGCATGTAGGCGGGACACTAGGGAAAAAAAGGCTCGTGAGAGCAATTGCCATGAAAATATTTGTAGAAAAGACATCAGTGGCATAGAATACGGTCAGAATATAAAATATATTGATGGCTTAGAATACGGTCGCACTATATAATATTCCATTAGTAGCGTAGAAATCGATCAGAATTTGTTGCAACAAACATAAAACGTACACAATTCATGCTGCACATGAACTTCACTTTATAGATTTGTAAGACATGTATCATTAAATCAGACTATAAAATATATTGATGGCTTAGAATACGGTCGCACTATAGAATATTACATTAGTAGCGTAGAAATCGATCAGATTGGATTATTATACAGATGGATTAGAATACGGTCACACTATAGAATATATTAGTGGCAGAGAAATCGATCAAGCTATAGATTATTATACTGAGGGATTAGTATACGATCACACGATAGAATATTACATTAGTTGCATTGAAATCGATCGAGCTATCGATTATTATACTTATAAGTTAGAATACGGTCACACTACAGAATTTAATGGCTCGGAATTGTTAATCGGAGAGCCGAGTTCCAAATCCAGTTGAGTTCGTTATTTACACTTACGTGCAAATACCCTATAGATTAATTTGTAAGACGTGTATCATTAAATCATTATTATTTGCAAAAATAAAATAAAGTTGTGTACAAAATATTAAGATTTCGACATTAAATAACCTGCAAATGGTTGATGTACCGCTAAACAAAAAAGAACCAATCATCAGAATCCATTTTGCACATTTAGAAATCTGTTATTCGTCCGGATATCGAATAATGCTTCCGTTTCTGGTCTGGTGCTCTTTCTATATGTCATCAGATTCTTGACAAAATTCCAAGAAGGGTCCCTAGTGTAATCCATCCGGACATGGCATGTCAATCACTTTCTCAATGATGTAATGTGGCTTACCTTTGTCCATTCTACAAATATTTTCATGGTAACTGCACTAAAAAAAAGAAAAAAAAAACAACATTTTTTCCTTGGTGTCTGAACTGCATGAATTTAAGCATGCTGCTATATTGGCAACTCAGTCTCACGATTTTACTATTAAACTAGTAACATGCAACCGATAGTTCTAATCTAACATTTTCTTTTCTCGAAGTTCTCATCTGCGGATCACAGACTCCATACTTCTTTGCCATCTACAGCTTTCAAAATTGTAAATGCAAGGTCAATCGCTATCTTCTGTCTCCCTGAACCCTATTCCTTTATTGTTACTTCCACACTTTTTCCTCACTAAAGCCTCCGAATTTTCCTTTTACCGCCCTCCGCAACCTCCCGCGTCGTAGTGTCATTATCGCCTTGTTTCATTTGATGGAGTTATTCGTTTTCTATGGCTTTTCAGGAAAAATAAATACCGAAGTCAGACGTCCCTATCGAAATATTTCTGACACGTAAAAGAAACCAATAAAACACCTACAGAAGAATGGAAATTAATAAGAAAAGCTAGAATATGTAGTTCATTAAATGACCCATGTCCTTTGTGCATCCATGAGAAACTATATACTACTAAGTTTATAAAAAATAAAAAGTTACTGAATTAAAGAAATGAAATAGCTATTCTTTGCCGACATAATCAAAATTTTTCCTTAAATAATATTTAAAAATAGAATAAAAAAAAAAAAAATGGGAGCTGGCGATATACATATCCTCACCGAGTGCCCCATAATTCCGGCCTTGTGCTATTTTTGTTACGCCCTGTAGCTAATGTCTTATCATTATGTGTAAGGTATTTATGGAAGGTATTTGTGAGAGGTATGTCTGACGCATGCTGTGTATATGTGCTGTATATACGGATGGAATGATGTTTTTACGTGTCAGTTGTGGTTTGCAGAGCTTAAAAATGGCGATCGTGACATATCCAACAGGACTCACTCGGGAAGACGACACACACCGAACAAAGAAATTTTAAAAGGAATTCGTGAATTAGATCTTCGTCAAAGCACAAGAGGTTGGAGGCAAAATATTAATGTGTCATGTTCAGCTGTCCACCAATATTCTCGAGCGAATTAGAAGAGAAATAATCTTCCAAAGAAAGAATTTCAATCTTTTTTTTTTTTTTTTGCTGGAGTGTTCGCTTCAGAATTGAACAAAAGTTTTAATCAGGAAAGTCAACCTCTGATTTTAGCGTTACTTTATTTACAGATGATGGAAAATGAGTTGTGAATACCAACTTTATCGGTAAAAGACAATGGTTATCATAAAATAAGACACCAGTATCGCCGACAAATCCAGGACTGTATCCATAGAAGTCGTCGCTTTATGTTTGCTGGAATCATACTTATTATAAAAACCCATGTTGTGTGTGTGTGTCTGTTTCGTTTATATATATTGGATCGGATTTCCTACATTTTTCAACCGAATTCAACAAAACTTCATAGGACTACGTAAAAT
This sequence comes from Acanthosepion pharaonis, assembly GCA_903632075.3. Classification (NCBI taxonomy): domain Eukaryota; kingdom Metazoa; phylum Mollusca; class Cephalopoda; order Sepiida; family Sepiidae; genus Acanthosepion; species Acanthosepion pharaonis. The sequence continues at coordinate 1,445,441 of CAHIKZ030004400.1, forward strand.
TACCTTGCGGTGGTTCTGACAGCGCACAAAATTAGAAAAACACTATTGTTTTTGCACGAAATCAATTTGAATACACGATTAAAAGGCATCGCTGTCGCGAGAAAGAAAGGGGGACAACTCATATTGAGTTATACTTATTATAAAACCCAGGTTGTTTGTGTGTGTGTGTGTGTGTGTGTGTGTGTGTGTGTGTGTGTGTGTGTTCGTTTATATATGGGATCGGATTTCCTAGATTTTTCAAACGATTTCAACAAAACTTCCCCTTTTTTTTGGCAGGTAGTGTTTCTTATTGTCTTGCACACTTTTTTCTTTATTTTTACACTCAGAATGCTTTAAAATTCCATTTACAAGACAATTGTTTATAATAAAATTCTATTCAATCGGTAGACTCATAACGATTGCAAACAATGTTTTTGTTTGAGTTTGGGTTTGACCAATTCGTAAAAAAAAAAATAAAGACATGGGTGTCCGTCAAACTTAAACAATAATCTTTGTCAATTTTATTTTTCAATCTTTATGATGGTCGATACTTGATCTATCTCTTACTGTTACATCCCCGGGCAACGCCGGGCTCTACTGCTAGTATGAAATGTATCGCAGTTACGAGCAGCTGTAACAAGGATCGTTCTTTATTGCCGGCAACAAGATCCAGTAAACGAATATTGCGTCAAAAGTGTTATGCATCGTTAAGTTTTAAAAAAGAAGACATTCACACTACAAAAGAAACATCAAGAAAAATTAATATTGTTAGGATGGGAGATGGTTCCTCTATTCTCACGAAACTTTGCACCTAAAGTTTTAAAAATGTTTCAATAGCTAGGTTTCTTAAGAGACAGGACAGATTTTTTTTTTATAAATTTTTAAGCGTTTCACACCAAGCAAGACGGAAGCCACTAGCAAGCAAGGGGTTACAGAGAATTGAAGCAAGATCAGATAGGAGTGATAGAGGAAAAGATGAAGAGAAGGATAGGGAATAGATCTAGGCATCAGGAGACGTCGATTGACATTACATTTGAATAGTTGGAGATTATAGCTATCAGGGAAACAGGAAAATGGGGGGAGTTCTACAGGCGGGAGGTGCGAGACATGAAGATATTGGAGTAGAAGAGACGGCTACATTCAACAGTTTCGACAGTAAACGGGTGTGAGCGAGATGCCAGCCTAATAGATCGCTTAAATTGATGAAGTCTGGGAACCAGCGAAAACAGCTCATCAGAGCAGTTACCGTGAAAGTATTTGTAAAAAAGACAGAGGGAGGCGACAGGTTAGAAATAACTTTTGAGCAGTTATTCAAAAGATTTCTTTAAAGGACCCATTCTAGCCAAGTTAATAAGGGCAGCGAATTTTCCGTTTATAAACTGCATATCTATTGGTCGGACTATAGACCAGGAAACCGTTATTTTGCTCGTTTTGTGTCTAATACTTTCTGTTATAAGAACATACTCTTGGTAAGGACAATAATTATTATCTTGTTGAACTATTTAATATTTACAAATATACAAACGTTCAAACAAACAGGTGTTTGTTTTTGTGATACCTGCAGCTGTGACGTCCCTAAACACAGCCTTCGCTCGCTCCTCGCTGCTTCGTTCGGGTGTCGCCGCTCCAAACGTGACGTCCGCCTGTTTGCGTCAGTCGTGTTGTCCCGTCCTTTGACGACCAACTGGCTTGGTATCGGTCGCGGCACCCAAATGTGACGTTCTAACCTTTTGGTGATTCGGATGGGAATCTGGTTAGATTCGATATCAGCCTCGTCGTTCCCAACTCGCTTCTAACGTCTGGTTACCAAAGTAACTGCGTTGATCTCCAGTCTGCCTACCCACGTTGTGAATTGATCTTAGGCAGACGAAATCAATCAGTAGTTGGGGCCGTAATGCAAATCAAGTTCAACGAGGGTGACACCGCACAAATATGCATAAAAGAAAATAAAATGATAACTGAAAAGTTCAAGGTATCAAAAAAGGATAAAAAAACTTTAGTTGCTGGATACATAGGACTGCGTCTATCTCCCGACCCGCTATATGGATTGTGACACGTTGTTCTTTTGTTAGGCGAGGTTTAACACTTTAAGTTGCCTGTTCTTCAAGAAATTGGTTCTTGGTGTGTCTTCAGGCGAAAGTCGAAAAACTTTTTTGGTGGTATGGATCTAAGTCGCTCTTCAAAATAAATTGTTCTTGGATTGAAGACAAGTTCGGAATTTGCACGAATCTTAGTCAGCTGCGGGGCCTGCTTCAACTGAGCGCTCTGAACTCCTCGGGAAACTCTCCGGGAAACTCTACTGAGCTGTACTGATTTTTGCTCGCTGCGACTTTGCTTATATGGACGCCGATCAAAACCGGGGTGGGTTTGTCGTCGGGGGTTCCTCGATAATTCTAAATACATATCCACATCTTTTGTTTTTGGTTAGGAATTTTCCACTTCTTTCCATTTTTGGAAGTCTTCTCTTACTCCCACCTTCTCACCATACTTCAGAGGGGCGTCGACTCTCCTCCCCACTTCTTCGTAGCAACCTCTCATACTCATCCTCTAAATGCGCGGCGGCAGCTTCCCTCCTTGCGTCACGTGATCACCACTCGGCCAATGATGTCCAGCCGGGCGTGTGCTGTCCAACGGGCTTTGTTTCAGGAAAAAAAATATATCTTGCTTAAAAAGAAAATTATCTTTTTCTTTTCCTTTTCTTTCCTTAATCGCAGCTCTCGTCTTCTCTGGCCGCCAACAGAACAATGCGACCAGTAGTGTCATAAATTCTATTCTTTATCTGGACCTCGTCAGTCAGATTTTCGCTAATTATCAGAATGGGTGGTCAGCAAAACATCGTCCTCTCACGATGTCTTGTCAAAAAAAAAAAAAAAAAACGGTCAGCCGTTACTTCGTGTGCGGCTTAGCAGACGACACAGTTAATTTTTCATATCTATCCAAAGCCCTGTATTTCACCTGTTCTTTGTCAATTATCAAAATAACATTTTCAATTGGAGTTTTCTTGGCTAGTCGGTCTGTGGTTTGCTAATTAGATGTTTTGCCCGCATTAAGCGGCTGTTGTCTATCCCCGATAACACAAGTTCGTCGCCAGAACATAGTCGATTCCCTTATCCACTTAGAATTTTTCTGCCATGGTAATGACACTTTTCGCCATTTGCTACTTATCAAAATAACATTGTCAATTGTCTCTGGTCGTGGGTGTTTTTTTTATCACCCAAGCTTGGGTCTCGCCTCTCTTTTCCTTTCTTTCCTTTCTCTTTTTCCTTTCTTTTCTTTTTGCCCTGGTAAATGGTGCCACGCAACTGTAACATGGCATGACAAACATTGTCGTTCTTTATTGCCAGCAACTTGATCCAGTAAATGAATATTATGTGAAAAGTGTTCTGCATCGTTAAGTTAAAAAAAAGAAGACGTTCACACTACAAAAGAAGCATCAAGAAAAAGTAATATTATTAGGATGGAAAATGGTTCCTCTATTCTCAAGAAACTTTGCACCTAAAGTTTTCAAAATGTCTCCTACTTTTAAGAAAATATGTTTTCCCCAAAACAGAAGTTTCTTGAATCATACTTGCTTTTCAGAAAAAGAAAATGACAATGTTTTTTATAAATTCTAAGAAAATACAATGTTATCCTATAAATGTTTAAGATTTACAAATAAAATTTAATAAGAAAATATGGGATATTTTTATTTTTCGCATTTTTTACAACTAGATTTTTCTTAACAATTATGAATGTTAAAGTTCTTACATACCATGTTTGTAGCTGTTTGTTGAAATGAAAAGAATGTGGACTTCTTCGGGTGTACGTGTCAGAAAGAAGAGGAAAGGGATGAAAATCAGGAGGAAATGTGTCATGTAGCCTAGTAAGGGACTTTTCTTTTAAGCCAGTTGATGGGGGAACTGTTGCCATCTGTCTCTATTTACGAGATTGTACGTCTAGAAACTTTGCTTAAATACCCTTCAAATTGATCACGAAGCATTTTTTATTATTGGTGACGGTAACGGGACTTGTTAGGCGAAAAATATTAAATATTTGCTTTCAAGGCATTAATTTATTAACTGAAAAATGAGCAATCATCCGACTCGGATCCTTTTGGCGTTTAAATCTCTTGGTGTTTATTTCCGTCTTCGCTCAAACCTGTAGAAAAGCTTGTAGAAGTCGGTTACAAGCACGTAGACTCTAAGGAAGTCCTACTTCGAGACTATATATATATATATTATTACGACTAACCGCGTTCCTGGATTTACTAACAATATACCCATTGTATTATTGTGTAAATAAATTGAATTTCTTATCTTTATTTCTTGCGTTTGTCATTCATTGGAGACCGAATTTCATCTCGGAATCCCATACATATATATATATATATATATATATATATATATATATATATATATATATATATATATATATATATATATATGTATATATATATATATATATATATATATATATATATATATATATATATATATGTATGTATATATATACATTTATATGTATATATATATATATATATATATATATATATATATATATATATATATATATATGTATATATATATATATATATATATATATATATATATATATATATATATATATATATATATATATATATATATATATGTATGTATAACATAACCTAGCTGTACCTGTTACGATTAGAATCTGAAATTGTTGACGTTTTATCTATTAAATATTTTTACACACATAACAGACATAATCAAATATCATAGATATTTTACAAGTTTACTGAGTAGAAGGGATAAACAAACGCAAATACTGATAATTGTATTCCGACATATAATTTATATGATCCTCATTTGAATTCATTATCTAATATTAAGTATTTCAGTTTTAAAAGTGTTATTAATATGTTGCTTGCTTTTACTTCTTTTCTCTGAAGAAATTAAATACAATGAAATGAACATATCGTAAAGTTAATTAACAACGTTAATTTAAATATAGGGCTGTGCTGATGCAGGAAAAAACGTGTTTTGTAGCAACGTTTCGAATTGGAAGTAAACGCTTGTTCAGGAAATGTCGCAATTACGAAAGAGCTAGAAAATCCAATAATTTCAAGTTATTTTTAATGACATCTAAATTTATTTGATGTTTCAAACAATTTTGACAAACGCAAGCAAATACATGGCGAGACAAACGCACAAGGTTTACGTAGGTTAATCACTACTTCCTGAGTTTTGTTGTAAACTTCGGTATTTTCGGAAATAATTAGAGCAGGAAATAAGGTATCATATTTTCTGTCAAGATCTTCTACGTGTTTTGCATATATATATATATATATATATATATATATATATATATATATATATATATATATATATAAAAGTATATGATTGGTGTATACGGAATAATTTACGTTATTATTATGTTATGATTTTCAAATAAATAATTATATATATATATATATATATATATATATATATAATTGTACTGATGTGAGTTTTGTGATCGTGAGTTTCACGCCCTTACGATTGTCAAAAAAGTTTCAGTGTTCGTCTGACGATCACAAAGGAGTCACAAACTCACGTCAATACAACTAAGTATGTTCAGTCTCTCAGTGATAGTGAGCGCTTTCCAATAACAAAGTATATAGCATATATAATATATAAATAATACACACACACACATATATATATATATATATATATATATATATATATATATATATATATATATATATATATATATATATATATATATATATATATATTAAAATGTATTAAGTCCGACAAATTAGCCGGTTTTGTGTAACATACAGGTTCGATTCCTGTCGGTGGACACATATTTTCTATAAAATTTGTTGGACATTCAAGCCGGTAAATGTTGTTAATACTGTGTTTTTTCATAAACAGAGAATTTGCTTAAATATGTGTACCTATAAAAATAGCGCATAAACAGAATATATATATATATATATATATATATATATATATATATATATATATATATATATATATATATATATATCATCGAATACGGTTAACAAGGAAGAGGGAAATCATTTTTATTAAGTTTTTTTAGCATCCTAACATCTTTCCGTTTTGTAGGTGTGAAGGAATTTAAAAATTGGCCAAAATTTTTATTGTTCTAAGAGCTTTCGGCTCCTTCTATAGGCATTGTCAAGGGTCCCTTTTCTCTGGTGTTGACTGTTACGATGTAAATTATGTTTGTGTTGATTCATTCCAAGCTCTCACAGGCCACGCACGACTGGAATTCGCATGAGCAACTTTATATATTTTATTCAAAAAAAAAAAAAAAAAAATCAATACTCCATTTCCACTATTAAATAATGTAAGGTTGATGATACGTGGGAATTGTTTGATAGATAGGTCCTCCCGAACAGCGAGATGTTTCTGATAATGTGATTTATATAGAATTCTTGACCAGAGTTTTTCTTTAAGGTTTCAAATTTCTGGTCGAAACACAAGAATACTTGACGATCAACATTGGCACTCCAAAAAACTTCTGTTTAAATAATTTTTAACCTATTTTTTTTTTTTAATCCAAGCAAGGCGATAATGCGACTAAGAAGACAGGGGTTACTGGGATTGAAAGAGAATGAGAAAACATTAATAAGGAGAAAGGAGAGTAAAGAATCAAGATTCAGGCGACAGGGAAGGAAGAAATCGTGAGTCACAAAAGTCATTAAACAGACTCGTTTAAAGTGATCGAATAAATTGCACGGCACTATATAATATATTTTTTATGATTAAGGCAGTTGCTCTGCTAAATACTTTATAAGTTATCTTACTCTGTCACATTAGGTTTGGAGACTATTTTGTTTGTATAAGACAATTTAAGAGACTATTTTCTTAACGTATAGGAATTTATAAACCGACCTTCTCTGGAAGACACCCTATTTATATCATGACTATAAAGACAGGTGCCTTTTCAACAATTCGAATGATCCATTTTCAGAAGCATTATTGCAGCTAAGACGATACGCTCTCATTGATATGGAAGCCGCTAGAGTCCAAATTACTCTCCACTGAATAGTTTTAAATCACTTAAGATTGACATACATTCTAATTTACCTTCATTTCTCTAGCGTTCATACTCACATGCAATAAAATTTCTAACCGTTCCAAGTAATAATAAAATTCAGGGCGCCAATTGTCTGAAGACATTATGATCTGGACAAAGTATTTGTCGGTAAATATTAAAATCAAACCAGCCAGTTGTCTGTGACGTTTAACTTAAAACATTGTTCGACAGTGCACATAAAAGTAATTCGACTTCGACTTGTACATTTACCTTTAGCTGGGCAGTGGAATTAGGCTGAAAGATGCCACTTAGAATAATATAACACCTTATTACAAGACTACAACAACTTCTTTAATGAATTACCCAAGTAAGTAATGTTCAGTGTGGTGTAATGGATAACCTCTCGGAATAGGGAACAGGAGATCCGAGTTCGAATTCCATTCGGAACCATTTACGGGTAAATCTCCTTGAGAAAGTTATGAATCCATCCCTCCGGCTTCGGGTTAACTAGGATGACAAAAAGGGACCTATAGCCTTGAGTGGTAACGAATTCACCACAGAAAGAAAAAGGCAACCTGCTGGGGGAAAGTCTTCTGCCGGGACAACTCATAATTAGACATGATCTCCAGTTTTGCACTTAAGTGGATCAAATGAAAAAGAAAAAAAAATGATATCAGCTTTTCTCCCAGATTACGAGAAAGTATTTTTTTTCTTTCATGTTAGCATCATTTGAATACTTTTAAGTTTAGTGATTGAAAAATCGGATTCCACTCAAAATAACGCTTGAAATAATAAAAATCTCCGATTTAGTCTTTAAAAACTGCTATCTCTCTATTTATCTATGGCTCTTAGTCTCTTGACTATCTATCAATCGACATGATCAAAGTCTATTCATGATCTTTCCTCTCTCTCTCTCTCTCTCTCTCTCTCTCTCTCTCTCTCTTAGCCTGTTCATTATATACTTTTCTATAGTTAAATTCCCAGATGGGTTTTATGGAAAAGACAGATTGGTATAAAATGACAATTGGAAAAAAAACTTAGATTTTGCCGACGTGTTTCGTCTTCCGACTTTTTCAAGGCAAAACTGAAATCGAAATGTTTTTGTTGTTATAGTTACAATAAAAAATCCAAATATAAACAGACAGACGCTTCTGTCTAAGCCTTTTTTCTGGTTAATGTAAATTACCTTTATAGTAATGGATTAGTATTATTCTTTTTTTTTAACTTTTCTATATCTCAGCAGTTTCGTTTTCTATCTATCTATATATCTATCTATCTATCTATCTTTGTCGGTCTCTTGACTCTCTCTCTCTCACTATCTATCTATCTATCTATCTATCTATCTATCTATCTAGTTAAATCTAGAGAGCCAGGTAAACTTACCAAGGTTTCACCTAAGCGGTTCCGATTAATCCGAGCGAGTATAGTCTCTTATACTTATAAGATTTCTATTAATAATATCAATCTTTCTATCTATCTATCTGATTTATCTTTCTGATTCGCCTTAATTATACCAACCTTGCTATTTATGATGTATATTCGAATTTTTATTTCTTTTACAATGTTGTGCACCGTGTATAAGGTCCGGGTGTCACTCGAGTTTGAGGGTTAAATAGAAAGAGGCACAACTTCTGCGGATAAGTGGAAAAAACCGTTAATCCTCGACTTTAACTGGCGCAGTGATCGGCGAATCATCTTGTTGGGAGTGTGTTCCACAAAGCAGAAGTTGGTGGAAGGAAACTGCTTGAACGGAACATACATCTCATCAACAGAATACGAAGAGAATGAGGGTATTTCCCTCCAGTGTGGGTGGTGTGGTGTGTGTCTTCACCATAAATGTTAGAAATGGTTAAACTAGGTAATCAAGGAGGCACGGTGGAGTAATTGAGTAATGTATAGCGGCTCGGGTTGAAGAATCGGAGAGCCGAGTTCGAATTCCAGTCGTGCTAATTACATGCTAATACCATTGGGAAAGGTATGAATCCTCTACCTCTCCCCTCTTCTATGGAAAAATAGCAGGACAGAACGGGTTCTACAGCCTTGGATGGCAACTGGTCTATCGCAGAAAGAAATGGCAACCTACTGTGGTAAAAAAATCTGCCTTGTCAGTCATGTATCAAAAGATACATGATCGCCTTCGCCCGTATCACGCATGGCACACAATTGATTAAAATAATCAAGTTCGTCCGACTGTGACGTCACCCCGGCCTCTCTGCCCCCATGCTATCCTGTGACGACCAATGTGACTTGGTATTGGTCGCGGCGCCAAATGTGACGTTCTAACCCTTGGCTGATTCGGATGGGAATCTGGTTAGATTCGGTATCAGCTTTGTCGTTCCCAGCTCGTCTCCAACGTCGGGTTACCGAAGTAACTGCTTTGATTTCTAGTCTAACCTACCCACGTTGTGATTTGATCTTAGGTAGACGAAATCAATCAATCACCGGGCCGTAATGCAAGCTGAATTCGAGCAAAGGTGACATCGCACAAGTATATGTAAAAGAAAATAAAGTAAGAACTCGAAAGATTCAAATGTGTTAAAAAAAGGATAACAAATATTTTTATATCTGGTTGCTAAATACAGGATTGCATCTTTCTCCCAAACCGCTTCTATGGATACGTGACACTTTGCGTTTGTTAGGCGAGTCTTAATATCTTAAGTTGTTTTTGAATAAGTGGTTTTTAGTATCTTCAGGCGATATTCGTAAAACTTGTTTTGGTGGTGTGAGTCTAAGTCGTTCTTCAAAAATAATTGTTTTTTGGTTAGAAGTCTAAGTCGGAATGCGTGAGATCTTTCAGTCGGCTTCCTGCGAAGCTGGTCTCAGAGCTCACAGCTCAACTCTGTCTGCGTCTGCGTCTCCTCGGAACTCTGCCCAACTCTGCTGTGACTCTCAATGTCTACTCCGTTTATATGGACGCCGACCATAACCGGGTGTGGGCCTGTCGTTGTTTGGGTTCCTCGATAATTCTAAATCCACAATAAGAATTTTCTTTGTTTTCGGACAGGAAAATTTATCCCTTTCCATTTTTGGAAGTCCATTACTTTCTGCTTTAGAGGGGTTCTTAAGGGAATCGTCCTCCCAGATTCTTACTTTCTCATATTGGTATCTCACACCAATCCCCTCAGAGGTCGTCAACAGGTTTCCCTTCTTTCTCATAGTGGTATCTCACACCAATCTCCTCAGAGGCGTCAACAGGCCTCCCCTCCTTCTCATATGTTTTCCTTCGCCCATTGTTCACGCCACCATTCATCCAATGAACGCTCAGCAGCGTGGGTGTGGCTAGTCTGGCCTCAGTCCACAATTATCGCTCAAAGAAAAAAACATCTTACATTTTCTTTTCTTTCTTTTCCCCGACTGGGCAAGTACGACTCGTAGTGTGGTCCTTAATCTCTATCTTAACCGAATGTCATCTGGAATTTATCAACGAGATTTTCGCCAAGCGTCAAATGAGTGGTCAACTGGACGTCTTCGCACCCTGTCGCCAGCGATCTGTCCCGGCAACAAGCTTTCTGGATATAAAACAGTTGTCTCTCCAAAACCAAATGATATCTCCGAAAGATAGTTAATGGTTTATTCTTTTCCCTTTTTCTCTTTTCCCTTCCTTTTTCTATGGGGGTGGTCGACATTATCTTCCAGTATTCTGTTTTGTTGGCCACTTGACCAATTTGAAATTTTCCTTATTGCCATGGGCAGATTGTTATCTTTGATTCGCCGCGACATAGCATAAATTAATTCTGACAGACCTGAGATCTTACGAATTTCCTATCTTCTGCGAGAAAAAAAAAACAAACTTTTTCTTCGCAAATGAAAATAAAATCTTTACCACTTTTCTTTGTTAAAAAATAACATCGCTCAGTATGTCTTTCGTGATAGCTTCTTCTCGCCTTAATTATTTCTCGCTTTTAATTTTCACGCAACCGCTAAATAGTGTCACACGACCATTATCCATGGAAATAGCGATACAGCAGCTTGATTCTGTTCTTTTATTATTACCAAAAAAATGGTTTAACTTAGGCAGTTTCGCCTTAGACAGCTTCAAAATAATCTCTCTAGGACAACACGCAATTCTTCAATCGAAGTGTATACTTTGTAGAATATTTGTAAAGCCACATTCCCATTAACACCCCACCTTGCTTTCTCTTCAATCAGATCGTTCAGCTGAAAATTCCTAACTTTTAAATGCGATTTTAGCTTTGAGAAAAACGGAAATTGGGAGATTGTTTTTTTTGTCAAAAGCAAGAATAATTTTCATCAGTATATTAGCGTAATACCTTCTCCATTAAGCCCCCAAAGTTGATCGGTATGGACAAAATAATTTATATCCTTAGCAGGCCTAAAATGTCACATCTATCTCTCTCTCTCTCTCTCTCTATATATATATATGTGTGTGTGTGTGTGTGTGTGTGTGTGTGTGTGCGCGCATGTGTGTGTGTGTGCGCATGTGTGTGTGTTCGTGTGTGTTTGTATCTATATATATATATATATACATACATACATATATATGTGTGTGTGTGTGTGTGTGTGTAAAAATATATAGAAAATAGGAAAGAACTCGTTAGGTAAATAATCCAAAGTTCAAAGTATTTTTGTTATTATTTTTAAAAAATAGTGCTCGATACAAAAGTAGAGCATAAATATAATTATTCATTTAAAAATAACTCTTATGTAGTGTTGGAATCATATTTAAGATAAATAATTATATATATATATATCTAAATATAAAAGTGAACATAGAAGTCAACACTTAGAGGCGACAATCTGTTTCATGGTAGATGCAATCGTCAGGCCTGACGATTGCATCTAGCATTGTCGCCTTGAAGTGTTGGCTTTTATGTTCACTTTTATATTTATACACGCTCTATCTTTGATATTGAGCACTTTATCCCCATACATATAGCACATCTTAAGACTATATATATATATATATATATATATATATATATATATATATATATATGAATAAAGAGAAGGAAAAATGAACGCCTTTTGTCCTTTGAGGGGCTCTATAAAGCCAAATGTAAGGATTTTATTTTGTGACAAGAATTTATATACAAGTGCAAAAATATTATTGGATTTTCAAACCTTTTGGCAAAGGGGATCCCATGAATATTCATCTTGGTGTCGGATAACACCCCTATACCAAACATTTTTACAAGCCAATAAAATTGTTGCTCTTGTATATAAATACTTGTCACAAAATAAATTGTTTAAATTGGCCTTGGTAAAGTCAGCCAGAGGACGAAACTTATCTTTATTCTTTTATCATATTGTCCTTTTACAAGTATTATCTACCTATTATTTTGACACACACACACACAGATCCACACACACACACACACACACACACACACACATATATATATATATATATATATATATATATATATATATGCTGCCATGAATAGACGTTTTCCAAATGCTACCCATTTCATATCCTCGAACACTGTGAAGGTCTGGCAAAATGTGCTTCAAGCAAACTCATTATATATTTCTAACAGCTTATTTTAAAAAAAATATCCTGATGTTGACTTAGGAAAGTCGAAACCTGGGGCCATATTTCCTGTACTTTTCTTCCGAAATGAACTTTGAACCTTTTCTAACAGAATATTCGTAACTGGAAAAAAGTCCATCATGAAAATTAATCGACGCAATATGACGTTTTTAATAGCACTTAACTTCATATCTGTCTATATTTCTGAGATGAGATATTGTAGGTATTTACACTATTTACATTGTTCGGACTGTTGTCCGCATTTTGTTGTCATGTTCATGGCCCTTCTGTCGTTGTAGACTCCGTCCTTCTACAGGTGACTGGAATTAAAGGATTCAGTTCGAAATCCCAATTATCTGAAGAAAGCCGAAGCCTACAAAGATGGTGACAACAATCCGAAAAATGTAAATAGTTAAATAGTAACTGTCTTAATGACTATATATATATATATATATATATATATATATATATATATATATATATATATATTTATGCAAACTTAGGTAATCCATATGGGTAGACCTGAGGAGGATGCTATCCAGAGAGCTCGATGTAAAATTCAGAGCAGATATGTTTGAATAAAGACAGACTACGTTAAGATTCCATGTTAACGTGGTCTGTCTTTTATTATATATATATATATATATATATATATATATATATATATATATATATATATATATATATATAAGGTTTGCTAAAAGTTAATGAATATTCTTTATTAAGGACTTGTATTATTTATTCATTCCGATTCTGGGAACATATTTAAATATAAATTGCCCAATCTCTAAGTAATTTCGGCTTTTCTAATCACAAAGGCTTTCTTCCGCAAAACCAAATCTATTGCTGCAGGGTCTGGAGCAGTGCGGAGAGTGGGCGTTGATGGCTGTTTTCGAATCTTGCACAGCCACACCGTTCTCTTTGAATGCGACGGCATATTATTTCACCACAATCAAGGTAATAAAGCCACTAAGACTCAAGGGATTACTGATAGTGAATATATATATATATATATATATATATATATATATATATATATATATATATATGAATATGTGAATATATATTATTAATATATAGTAACTATAGTAATATATGGAATATATATTATTAATATATATATATATATATATATATATATATATTTATATATATATATATATATATATATATATATATATATATATATGAATATATGAATATATATTATTATTATTATAATTAATATTAGTAATATATTATTATTATTAATCCTTTTGTCTGACGATCGCAGAGAGCGTAAAACCTAAGGTCACAAACTCACATCAATCCAACTAAACATGTTAGCTCTATCACTGATAATGATCGCTTTTCAATAAGTACCGCGCATATATAATACATAAATAATATATACAAAATTGGCATATATATATATATATATATATATATATATATATATATATATATATATGCATTTTACAACAATACATAATCAGCAATTTGATTTCGTTATATATGGTACTAGTTATGAAGTTTTTTTTTCAATTTAGTTTAAATTGTCACCATGTTAGGAAAGTCGAATGCAGTTTATTACTGAACGTGTTATATAGGTTTCTGTTTGCTTTCCTGCAATTATCGCCATTTCTTTGTGTTATGGGACCTTACCCATAATAACATAACGGACTATTCTGAACGAGGCTACGCCGAAGGGCGGTGTCTCTTTCGGGAGGTAAACCGAACCTGAACCTGTTTATGCGGGTTCAAAAGGCATATTTTTGGGCGAGCCCACAGGCTCGGAGATCCCACGTTAAAGCGGCCTTGTGCCACATGATGTCCTCGTGTGGGTGGCGGTGACTACTGTTCAGTCTGAAGTCTGGAGTGAGGTCCGTCAGAAGTCCGTCAGGAGTCAGTCAGTCAGAGCGAGCGAGTGAGACAGTCAGTCGAGTCAGAGGCAGTACGATACAGACTCGCGTTCAGACAATTACAAGACATTGGAATAGTGATACTAGTCGAGACTACATTGTTCTCCCTACTAAACCTGATTGTTCATACTAACACTTTCTACTTCTCTGTATATATTCCTGTTTGTAATATATCTGTGTCATTCCATATCCGTGTTCGAGTTCTTCTTTATTGGTTCTACCTTGGACCATCACCGTGGTACAAGGAACCGGACCATAACACTTTGTATAAAAAAAAAAAAGTTAATCGCGAGGTATCTCTATCTTTTCCCTGCATGTTACAGTCCATTAGCCATCGGTTGTTCAGGGGCAGGATTTTAATTTGCTTTCGTCGAATAGATTTCCGATGTATAGTTTCTGAGGCGATTCAATGATTGACATAGATCATGATTTAATTACACATTGGGTGAATAAACATTCTACATCCAGTATATTTGTCAAAACCTCACAAAAAGCCCAGTTATAGAATTCGCCGCCTAAGTCGAACAAAGAACACTTCGGCACACCTTGCAAAAACGCCTCTCTCTTCGGGTTTGCATGGTTTTATCTAATATTTTAGCAGTCCAAAGACGACCCCCATTTCCCAGAGAGCTTTGTTTTTGCTAAGTGATGAAAATTTTGCAAAAGAGCGTCCATATTGATGCTTAATGTAATTTTGTGAAATGCACGATGGAAAGGTAATATATATATATATATATATATATATATATAAAGAAACATGACAATGGATATATATATATATATATATATATATATGTATATATAAAGAAACATGACAATGGATATATATATATATATATGCTTATATATATTCATGTATATATAATATGTAGCTTAATACTCAGATTTATATATATACATATATATATATATATATATACATACTTAATGCGCAGCTTCATATCTATATATCTATATCTATCTATCTATCTATCTATCTATCTATATATATATATATATATATATATATATATATATATATATATATATATATATATTCCATTTTCTTTATATATATATATATATATATATATATATATATATATATAAAAGAAACATAGCAATATATATATATATATATATATATATATATATATATATATATATAAAGAAAAATGGATATATATATATATATATATATATATATATATATACATATATATATATATATATATATATATATATATATATATATATAAAAAAACATGGATATGATATATATATATATATATATATATATATATATATATATATATATATACACACAACAATAATTCAATGAAAAAGGGTCAGTGGAATTGTTGGACAGTCAAAATGCGGATACAACATAAAATTGCAGAAAATCTTAACGTCCCTCTTGTTACATTTAATATACTATTAATGTATTCTAGAAATGGAGGTAAAGAACATGTTTTTTGGAAAGAACTTATTTGTGGGCGGCCTGAAACATCAGAAAATTCTCTACGAATTGTTCAGCTGTCAATGGAGAGCAAACGAAGTGAGAATGTTTCTAACAGAACAATGGCTATTGGTCTAGTCTGAAAACATATTGTGCTAAATCTCCATACCATCGGTAATATCTGTGGGTCTTAGCGAAGAACATTTCTCCTTGGCGCTACATAGTCACAAAAAAGATAAAAGAAAACACGTCTCTTAAGCAGCATCAGCTAAAATAGATATCACATGTACCTCGAAGAGAAAACAAATACATAATCAAGAAGCCTATTTACCATTCTGTTTCAAATAAAACGTGTCGATGGAACCCTCCTTTAATACTGTAAATAATGATAAAAAGCTTCTAGACTGAAACATCTTTTCTTGAAAAATGATTAGGTAATTTATTTCAACTGTTTTGCTATAAGTAGACTGCTATATTACCACTATAATCATAAGACCCCTAGACGAAAGACTTTACTCACCTCAGCTAATATTAAGAACAAAAAAAAAGAATGTCTATTAATAGTCTGAAGATTTGGCAATATATAAACCTCTTAGATTAATCACCTTTTGCCCAAATCTCTGCCAATGACCGTATGTGGGCCTTGAGAAATACCAATCAGCAGATTTACAAGAATCGCCTGCAAACTATTGGCAAATACCGTAGAGTTAATCTCCTGGTCAGGGGAACGATTTCGAGCTCAGGTTGTTCAACCATAGTAAAATACATTGACAGCATTAATACTTTAAATTATATTTTGATACTTCAGAAGAGACTTCTCACTATCTTTTCCAGTCATCAGATGGCGAAGGACACAACGGGATTGATTCTAGACGGCCCTAATTCCTTTAAATGGACACTCGTGTAAATATTCACAGCTTAGACTGATATTAGTCGAAAATACATCAGTGCTCAATCAAGATAATAAAAAACAAAAATCGTAAAATTCTGGAAGCCATTTATATAAGAGAATTGCGGCCAAAAATGAATAGTTAAAAATGCAACAAATAGCAGCAAAGTTATATTAACTACTATAATTTAAAAAAATATTCATTTTCAATATAAGCAACAAAATTGCGGCCAAAAATGAATGTAGTATAGCAACAGCAAACTGTTATATAAAATAAATACTAAATTAAAATACTATAATTTAAAAAAATATTCATTTTCAATATAATAATAAGCAAAATCGTAAAAAAATTATAAAAGCACCAAAAATGAATTTATATAGCAACAAAATTGCGGCAAACTGTTATATAAAATAAAAAAATTAAAATAATAATTTAAAAAAAAATTCATTTTAATATAATAATAAGCAAAATCAAAGGAAGCCATTTATATAAGCAGCAAACTGAATATTTATATAGCAACAAAATAATATAAAATAAATACTAAATTAAAAAATACTATAATTTAAAAAAAATATTCATTTTCAATATAATAATAAGCAAAATCGTAAAATTCTGGAAGCCATTTACAACACAAACTGTTATATAGAAATAAATACTAAATTAAAAATACTATAATTTAAAAAAAATATTCATTTTTCAAGCATAATAATAAGGATTAAAATTGCCATTTATATAAGAGAATTGCGGCCAAAAATGAATAGTTAACTACGAGTATAGCAACAAAGGGTGTAGCAGCAAACTGTTATATAGAAATAAATACTAAATTAAAATACTATAATTTAAAAAAAATATTCATTTTCAATATAATAATAAGCAAAATCGTAAAATTCTGGAAGCCATTTATATAAGAGAATTGCGGCCAAAAATGAATAGTTAACTACGAGTATAGCAACAAAGGGTGTAGCAGCAAACTGTTATATAGAAATAAATACTAAATTAAAATACTATAATTTAAAAAAATAACAAAAGGTAAAATTCTGCCATTTATATATTGCGGCAAAAAATGAATAGTTAACTACGAGTATAAACAAAGAAATTGTAGCAACAAACTGTTATATAGAAATAAATACTAAATTAAAATACTATAATTTAAAAAAAATATTCATTTTCAATATAAAAAAAAAATCTTTTAAAAAAATATCTATAATTTAAAAAAAATATTCATTTTCAATATAAAAAAAAAATCTTTTAAAAATATCACGCAAGTTACCTCACTTACATAGAGGTGAAAATAAATTTTGAATTTACGATGTTAATGCATAGCACATCCATAGATATGCATCCCATAAAGATGGTCTTAGATGAGATTGAAAGTACTTGGTAAAATAAAAATTATTTCAAAGAAAATTTTGGATTTTTTAAAAATAAATTTTCTACAACCATCAAGAAATTAATTCGTGGACTCCAAAGGATTAAAACTAAAATAAATAAACATGCTGTGCCTATCTATCTATCTATCTATCTATCTATCTATCTATAATTATAATATATATATATATATATATATATATATATATATATATATATATATATATATATATATTACTTCAAGAATTTTTTTTTCTAATGTATACTCTGGTTGGAATAAACAAAATGTCTTTTTTTGGTATATTTACCTACCGAAGTGCACATTAGAGAATATATATATATATATATATATATATATATATATATATATATATATATATATATATAAAAGTTACTGGAATGATAATTAGAAAAGTAGTGAGTTTGATCTCCTTGCATGATGTGCCCTATAGGGAAACCGACATTAAATATCCCAATAAATTGTATCATGAACACATCTAAATATATATATATATATATATATATATATATATATATATATATATATATATATATATGTATATGTATTTAAATAAAAGAAAAGATCAGTAAGTTATATAATCCGGTGTTCTTATAGATATTTTTTATTTTTACAAAATAGTGCTCAATGTAAATTTACAGAGCATTATTATAAATTAATTGATTTAAAATATGGTTTTTTTTCCGCTACACAGTTCTAACCATGTTTCAAAAATGGAAGCTAAAAGCCACGAATTTAATTTTGCAATTAAATTAAAGACATTAGTTTCATTTCATCCTCAAGCGAATTTTTGGAGTAACTTAAAATTTCTGGGTTTTTTTTTAAATACACAGCTAAAATCACGTTTCCATGGTTACAGATAAATCTACTTGTATACACACACACACACACACACAAAAAAAAAATATATATATATATATATATATATATATATATATATATATATGTATGTATGGAGAGGAATCGCGTAATCACACGCACACATATATACATATGTGTATATATATATATATATATATATATATATATATATATATATATATATATATATATATGTGTGTGTGTGTGTGTGTGTGTATGTATATGTGTGTGTGTGTACATACACACATTTTCGAGCACTTCTGTTAACTTTAGCCGTCACCAGAAGCGATCAATAAGGCAAATGTAGAAACATTAACATAAATGTGTGTTGTGGTTGCTAAAAAAATCTGTCACCGACCAAATATTATAGTGAGCTTTTATAAACGTCACCAATGTCACTTATATTTGATTTATAGCTATTGGCTTGAATGTCCATTCGCAAAGTTATAACTTCACAGAAAGGAAACCAAAGTTGAAATATGGGCATTCATATATACATATAGATAAATTTTCGTGTAAATTAAATGAAAATAACATTTCTAACATCTTAATTTAACAGATATATTTACCAAAATTACACAAAAGTAATTTGAAATACTATG